>JALIZF010001648.1:0-529123 GCA_029948255.1 Telmatactis stephensoni
TTGCCCTCTAGAAACGATAACGTACTGGGGCTTTAAAGAGAAAAAGCTAGTCAAGTGTCGACAACGATTATCTAAGTGGTCTTCCCGAGAGAAGTTGTATATTTGCCTCTTGAGACTTAAAATGGGATTCACCATTAAGACTTTGTCTTTGCTGTTGAGTTCACCCGAAAAGCAAATCAAAGAGAGCTATATCAGAATGATATTTACTACGTTTATCCAGCTCATCTATAAGGTTTTTCGAGAAATGGAGAGGGTGATGTTCCCTTCGAGACAGCTTATGAGCCGCTTTCTGCCGAGAGTTTTCAAGACCCTAAAAAATGTGAGATGCAGCATTGACTGCACAGAATTCCGCGTCGAAACGCCAAGGAACTTTGCACAACAAGGGAATACCTTCTCGTCGTACAAACATACCAACACTTTCAAGTGTCTCATTGCCTGTACACCGAATGGCGGAGCATGCTTCGTCTCCGATCTCTTCGAAGGCGACATTTCTGATGTGCAGATTTTTGAAGAGAGCGGAATCCTTAAGCACATTGAACCAGGTGATGTCATTTTAGCAGACAGAGGGTTCACAGTGCAAGATGCCCTGTATCCACTTCAAGCTAAGGTTAGAATTCCATCATTTTTAAAGGGTCGAAAGAGTCTAACAGCACACGAAGAGCTTGAAACAAGAGTTATAGCCAAGGCAAGAATCCACATTGAACGATTTAATCAAAGACTAAAGCAGTTCAAGCTAGTCGGTAGAAAAATTCCTCTTTCGATTGCACCATTAGCTACACAAATGGTGGTTGTAGCCTGTGCTCTTGTCAATTTCCAAGAGGTTCTGTGTAAGTAAACACGTGCAAACCCATGCCAGTCTATTACATAACTAGACGCACAATGGTGCGTTTACTCGGGCTACTGCAATTTGTGCAAATGACGTAATGTGTAGCATTTAAGACCATTAGATGAAGTCAGTAAAGTCATGCTGTAGTAGTAAATATACGGTGAAAAAAATGGAGTAAAGCTATTCAAAACTAGTCTCCTTAGCTTTGCAGCCGTTTTTAGTCTCGTGACGCCAGGCGAATGCTCCCAAAAATGGCTGCGAAGGAGACTAATTCGAAACAGAATACCGTATTTACTCGAATAAGCGCCTCCCCCGAATAAGCGCCTCCCCCGAATAAGCGCCCCCTTTGGACAAAATAAATAATAAGCGCCTCCCCCGAATAAGCGCCTCGCACCTCCTTATAGTATACTAATACCAGTACTATTGTAGTAGTATAACATTGATGTTATTGATATTAAGAGGAAAGCATACTTTGACAGTTGTGTACGCGTTTCCTCCCGCTGAATAAGCGCCTCCCTCGAATAAGCGCCTCCCCCGAATAAGCGCCCCATTTTAGAAGTGAAAAATTTAATAAGCGCCGGGGCGCTTATTCGAGTAAATACGGTAGGCTAAAAATCCAGTATTGTTTTTATTCAAAATTAACCCATAAAAAACAGTACCCATAATAGCAAGATAGCAGTACACTCTAAGCTCATTGTTTTCATTTCTTTTCTTTTCTTTTCTTTTGTTGTTGTTGTAGTATTTTTTTTTTTTTTTTTTTTTTACAGCTGGTACAAACTAGCCATTTTCAGTTTCACAGATTACATTTTACTATTTATAATTATTCATGCGGATTTCAGTTCTAGAGTTCTAATTTGCTAGTTTCAGAATTTGAACTTCACTGAGTTGGATTTTAAAGCGATAACGGTTGTAAACAATGGAAAAGTAAACAAAGAGTTTGAGATGATTGACCGGTGATTGGGATATCTGTTTGGAGATGTATGGATTGGGCCTGGTACCGAGACATGCAGTGAACTGGCGGCCATTTTGAAATAGTAGTAAGCTGGTATAGTGAAGCACCGTCATAATGTGTAGAGCTGAGCCTATAAATAAGGTACTTCTAAATGCTTTTTGGTATAAAACAGTTTACGGATCATTCTTGTTTCTTATGTTAGCGATTTGTTAATTTTTTTACATACTTTTGTCATCATTAAGACATATTTTTTTTTATTTAATACATTTTGTAAATTAATTCAAATTAAGCTTAAATGTTACATTTCATTGTCAATTTGAAACTTGTATTTCGCTGAAATATTTCAAATTTGAAATATTTAATAGTTAAGCTACAATGTATGTCACTCCAAGACCTACTAACCCAAATTTTATCTAAAAACTGCTCATAGGTGTAAGCTTAACTATTTGAAAAGAATATTAGAATATCTATGAGATATTTGAAAAGAGTTCATAACGATCTGATTTGTATTCATAAGGGAGATCTAGACTGCTTGCAGGGTATGTAATCTGTGGCATTAGTAGGTACTTAATTGAATCATAAAGCTATGCATTTGTTGAAGATCACATAAATTTATCTTAATATTATTGATTCTATAATCACATCTTAGTTGATTCTAATATAAAGTTACCATAGATGTACTGTATTGTTCTAATAATAAAATGAATGTAGTAAAATTATCCATTGTCTTTGAAGGTGGCACCTGTTGGTTTGCCATAATAAGTTGTTTATGATGACAAATGTTTTCATCAAAGTTATCCAGCAATGTACTTGGAGGCTAGTGAAAGTGTCCATTGCACTTAAAGGCCACCTCTTAGGTTGGTTTGCTACACATGTTATGATGTGGTCTGTTATAAGTATCCATCATACTGAAATTAAAGGCCACCTCTTGGTTTGCCATAGATATTAGAATGTATCCATTGTACTTAAAGGCAACCTCTCGGTTTGCCATAGTTGATAGATATTATGTAGAATGTAGTCCAAGTATCCATTGTACTTAAAGGCCACCCCTTGGTTTGCCATACTATTAGAATGTATCCATTGTACTTAAAGGCCACCTCTTGGTTTGCCATACTATTAGAATGTATCCATTGTACTTAAAGGCCACCTCTCGGTTTGCCATAGTTGATAGATATTATCTAGAATGTAGTCCAAGTATCCATTGTACTTAAAGGCCACCTCTTGGTTTGCCATAGATATTAGAATGTATCCATTGTACTTAAAGGCCACCTCTCGGTTTGATAGATATTATCTAGAATGTAGTCCAAGTATCCATTGTACTTAAAGGCCACCTCTCGGTTTGCCATAGATATTAGAATGTAGTCCAAGTATCCATTGTACTTAAAGGCCACCTCTCGGTTTGCCATAGATATATCTAGAATGTATCCATTGTACTTGAAGGCCACCTCTCGTTTGCCATAGTTGATAGATATTAAAATGTAGTCAAAGTATTATTAATTGTACTTATAGGCCATCTCTTGGTTTGCCTTAGATTAAAAAAGTTCAATGTAGTCTAAGCTAGTGTCCATTTATTTAAAGACCAGCTCTTGGTTTGCCATTTGATATTACAATAGAGTTGAAGTGTCCATTGTTCTTGAAGTCCACCTCTTGGTTTGCCATTATAGATATAACAATGTAGTATGAGTGTCCATTGTATTTAAAGGCCAGCTCTTGGTTTGTCATCTATATTACAATAGAGTTGAAGTGTCCATTGTTTCTTTAAAGGGCCACCTCTTGGTTTGCTTTGCAATTTTACAATTGCTTGTCATGAATGGTTCTATTAATGTATACTCTAGTTATGCATTATACTGAAATGTATCTATAGATTTTTTGTTGTCTTAATTTCTGGTTCTTATTATTTGGTAAAATATTAGTGCTTTAGGAGTGAACATACATACATTGTAGCTTAATGATTGTAGATAAGATTGTAATTGGGCAATCTGCAAAAGAATGATTTCAATTATTAGTCATATATTAAATTATCTAATTAACTAATTGGTTGTCAAAGTAAACAGCATTTTACCTACCTTGTGTAGTTGAATGTGTTATTAGACACCATTAAGGTGTCTAATGGTCCCACTTGCAGTGGGATAGGCCAATAAATAGCTACCAAATAATTATATAATATTCATGACTATAAATTATGTATGACTGTTTTACATAGCTGAGGCTGAATGATAACAGACATTCTGATTGCACAAGTTTTAAAATAACTACCTAGTATTATGATTGGATGGTCAATTGGATCATAGGATTATAAAGTCTGATTTGATTGTGTGACAGCTAGCTGATATTGTCTTCAGTTGATGATCGAGATGTCACAAATAAAATTATTATAGTGTAAATGCAGGAAAGCTTACAATAATTTATTTAAAGTTCAGCAACATTTTAATTGCATCGTGATCAGAATAGTATACTGGGACTACAGAAGAGTCAATTGAGGGTAGCAGTGTATTTATTACATATACGTGGTCTAGTAAACTGCCTGTTGATATGAATGTTGGAATTCGAACAGTCTGTGTATAGCTTAGAGATGCCATAAGGGAACAAGTGGTTGGACTTCATTATCATTTAAATAATTCATATTGAAATCACCAAGAATGATATCTATATCATGACTGTGTAGAATATATTCTATGTGATTTATGTATTGTGGAATATTGGAGCCATTCTTACGATAAAGTAGGAGTACTTGTAATCCCTTGCAGGTGTCCTAGAAGTATTGTGTACAACCAACAATTTGACTTGCATTTATTTCAGGAAAGTAGTGATGCTTCTTTGATTTCGAGATTGCTTTTTGAACACAGTGCTAAACTGGAATATCTATCAGAGACATGATCTTAGCCTAGTTCAAATTGGCGTTAATAGGATATAAGTTATTTGCTATTTCACTATCATTGCTACTAAGCAAAAGTTGTGTTTCTGTGAAACATATTATGTCAGTATTGAAAATGTTTAAGTCATGTTTAACATCAATACTGTGTTTTTGCAATGACCTTACATTAAGAAGAGAAATAGTTAGTGTTGAGCTGCATTCTGAAATATTAGTGTTTTGCAGTTGTAATGGTGAAGTTTCTCTCAATCTTTCATATTCTTTATGTACCCTAGAGTCTGCTCTTACATGTTTAGTTTGTAGCTCTCCTAGTACGTAAACACCATTTATGGAAGTTGAACGGCTTAATGCAACATAAATTTGTCCATGATTGAAAGATCTCTGTTTAAATAACTCAAAGCTAATTACAACCTTATCTAATGAGAGACCCTGAACTTTATGTATGGTTACAGCATATGCTAATGTAACAGGAAATTGCACTCTTTGTATTTCTGGTGAAGATGGTTTACCTGGTCTGATTTTAATTCTAGCCAGTATTGGTTCAATAGGTACAACATTGTTTTCTCTAACAAATGGGTTGCTACATTTTGCAATCAGGTTTTTCCCAGCTTTATCATCATCAAATTTTATGTAAATAATAGTTGGTTTTTGTGTAGTTTGATTGACATCAATTTTAACAATAGTTCCTATTTGACCATTGATGAGTCTATCTGCAATGTCAATGTTGTTGGTTAACATTACCTTAGCACCTTCTTTGACAAATATGTCAGAGTCTAGTCCACCAGTTTCAGATCGTCCTTTAGATAAAATTCTATCAATGTCATTTTGAGAAACATTTGGGGGATACTGATCTGTTGCTCTAAGTTGAAACATGGGTCCAGGTATTTGAACTAGTTTGTTATTGTTGTGCTCATTGACAGGTCTATTTTCTGCATATATGTGAATAGCATCTGATGGATAGTTATCATCTGCTGGGTCTATTAATCTTGAGTGAATGCACTTTATATCTTCATCAGTTTGGGTAGCTGTACGAAATCTGTTTAACATCTCAGCAAATGGCTGGTCATCTTTTTGTCTCATGATATCAATGAGTTCTATCATTGTGAATAGATGCCAGGGGTGATACAGGTTATAAATATCATTGTTGTAGTTTTCAAACACAGGTTTTCTCGTTATTGGTGGTAATTGATACATATCTCCTACTGCAATGATGCTTATTCCAGCAAAAAGTTTAGAGGCTGGTGAGTCAAATATTTCTCGTAGTCTTTGATGAATGTGAAGTAATGTAGTATTACCAACCATAGAAATCTCATCTATTACAATAAGCTTAAGTTCAGATAAAAAGAGCCTCATTTGAGTTCTATTTTGGTCTGTTAGTGGTTTTAAAGTAGCACCTGTTTCTTTTGGAATTCCCAGAGCTGTGTTTATAGTTGTCCCATTTATGTTTATAGCAGCAACTCCAGTTGGAGCCATTAAAAGCACAGATGGTAATTCAGGGTTTGTTGGTGCATGTCTGAAAGTCTTTGTTACAGCATGATATATTGTTTTGATCAAGTGACTCTTACCAGCCCCAGCACCTCCAGTGATAAAAAGAAATATTTCTTTTACTTCTTGTGGTTTAAGACTATTCATATTTTTCATTTTATTTCTGCACCAGGTTAGAACATGATCAAATGCATATCGCTGTCTGTTATTTAAAGATCTGATACATTCACGTAGTTCATCATCAGAAATGACTGTAGGTTGAGTATATCCTGATATTCCTGCAGGTACATGTTGATCAGAACCAGATGATGAAGACAAATGTGAAGGTATTTGTTCATTAAAAGATTCTTCTGCATTTGTGTCATCTTGAATTTCAATGTGTATATCATCATTTTCTTGATCATTGATACAGTCATAAGAATGAATGATGCCCTGATTATTTCTTAGACTTTCAAATGCTTCAGTAACTGCATCCACATCAGGTTCAAATATGGACCTATTGTGTTCTACTATTGGTTGAATCTCAGGATTATGAAATGTTGATGCATAGGTACCATCACTGCCCAGTAGCTTACTTTCATCTCTCCATGGATAGTAAAGCATTAGCAAATGATGAAAGTACTTTTCAGGCTCTTTTCTCTTGTTTGGTGTATGATATCGTATAACTGCCTTGACTTTTCTACGTTTCATAATTTCATTGGAATCTATTAATCTTATTTGATGTGGAAGTAAAGACTCTTCATTTTGTGAGATATGTTGTAATTCAATCAAGTTGTCAGTGAGCACTTCTGGCTGAGCGTCAGCTGTTTCTTGACATTCTTTTTTATAATCCTTATAATAATGAGCAGCAAACTGTGCTAGACATAAGTTGTTAACAGAAGGAATAGATTGTGGTCTTCTAGTGTATCGCTCAATTATATTGGACTTGTACACATCTGTGCTTTCATCATCAAGTTCTTCAAGCTCCTCTTGTGATTTTGCAATACGTACTCGTTTGTCTGGTAAGTCAGTACTGACAAACACTGCTGCTGGGAAGATTTTCCTTAGCCATAATTCCGGCATACACCTATATGCGCTTTCCTGACTAGAAACTTCTCTGGTAGAGAGAAAAGCAGCACCAATTTTTTTCAATCCATCTCTTATGTTCATATTGGCAGCTTTAGCTTCCTTTGCTGCATTCATGATGGCTTGTGAGCATTCTGTCTCATCTTTAGTGAAGTATGAACATACATAAGTTATGCACTTATAGTGATTGAAAACCGGCTGTAAATCAACATTAGCAGCAAACCCTTTTATACCTGCTATAAAGTAATTGTTAATGAAACAGCTGTCTATTGGTCGTTTAAGATGCAACTCATAATCAGAATCAGGTGAAATGGATAATGCAGAGTAATATTGCTCCTCTGTAATACCAGCAGAGCTGAAAATATTTGATTCTGTTAATGTAGAGTCATAGTTTGGTTTACTTGGATTTAGTACATCATCTATCTTCTCTTTCACCAGAGTGAGAATTTCTCTTCGTTTGTCAAGTGTACTTGTTTTTACATCATCATTAATATCATCAGAGAGAGGTTCAGCCACAACTGTTCTGTTTGTAAAAAATTGTCCAAAGTTGAATCTGCAGCGAATATTTTTGTATTTTCTACAGGTTTTAGAATGGCTGTGCTTTTGATAAGTTTTAACTAATTCATGTAAATGAGGGTCATCTTGTTCATCTGGAAGGTAAGCCTGTACATGTTTATCAATATAGTCTATATATGCTTCTTTATTGTCATGTGTTAATTTGGGGCAATCAGATGTCCATATCAAAGCATGTAGGTGAGGGGAGCCTCTCATTTGAAATTCAATCCGAAGTGCATAGTAAATTATCTTACCTATTGGGTTTGCATCAGAGAGTAGAACTTCAGTGAAAAATGTTTCAACTCTGTATTGGAAGTGCTTAGCAACAATTACAGGATTGAGATTTAGCATTGAACATCTGTCATTGTAAGACAGAGCATCAACATCCTCATTAGACATATCTTTGCCTTGTGTTCTAGCAATAATCTGAAATAGCTCAGGCCATCTGAGGTCAGCACAGGACAAAGTCATAAACCATGTTGGGATACCAAGTTGCTTCACCATGGCAACCACCTCATACATAAACTTTTGCCAGTAAGGAGGTGTTCCTGGAATTTGTCGTAAAAATAGGTATGCTTGGTCTTGACAAATGAGGTTTTGTAAGCTTTGTACATTAGATCTTAATTGATTTGCAGAGATTGGCTGGCTGTGTACTTTTTTTAATGCAATGTTTATACTGTCAGATACCTTTTTTTGTTCTATTATAAACTGTGCAAAAAATAGATATTCTGGATTGGTTGCAAAGCGTCCACTATAATGTAATAGCAGTGCATTGAAATACTTTACTGGCGATAATTTAATATCACGATCAGCGTAATAACCAAATTTTCCTTTAGGAAATAATACAGGGAATGCTAGCTCTTCACACTGTTTATCAGTCATGAATGAGACAGGATGTCTGTTCTCACCTGGTGCAATATTATAGATTTCATTACCTAGTGATACTCGATCATTTTGTTCTACAGTAATTGGATAATCTGGTATGACAGACTGTAAACAAGTTTCATTTGTTGGTGTTCTGTGTTCATTCAAAGGGTCATCTTTTTCTTCATTATCATCAGTTGTGTTGTCATTGTCCACACAGTTTTGCTCAATGAAACTTGACATGTTAATTTCAGTAGTTGAATGTTCATTATTTAAAGCTTCACTTTCATTGCTCAAAACTTCATTATTTTCATTTGAACATTCTTGTTGAAGTGATATTAAATTTGAGTGGATGTTGTTCATGTTAACACCTATATCACTATATAATGGGTTATTCATTTTCAGCCAGTTAAGAGCACATGAGATTATTTGAGGGCGGACTGCTTGAAAGTACACGTGACCTCTAAACTGAAGTTTTCTTTTTAATTTTAACATTATAATGCCAGATCTTTCGGGAGGACGAGGCAATACATTACATGTCTGATCACATTCAACTGGCACATTACAGATTGCTCCCTTAATCTTTCTTTGTTGGCCTTTTGGCATCACCACTATTTTTTCAAAGACTATTCTTTGTGCAATAAGTATCTCTTCAAGTTTTTCTAAGACTGACAGTTGTGGGGGTATTTCATCTACTTGTAAATTATTGTGTACAGCTTGACATGGTACTTGTTGTTTCAGGAGTTTAGAGTGACAGGTTTTGCAGATATATTGTTTTTCATCAAATGACTTTTTCCCTGTAAAGAGGTGTTGAATGCTGTATTTACTTTCATCTAATGTAATAACTGTTTTTCTATATAGTAATCTGTTACAGACAGAGCATATATAGTATGGGCCCTCCCTTATCTTACTTTGAAAACTTGTTATGAAGTGATCTAAATCATACTGTTTGTCCTTTTTAGAATGATATTTTTGTTTTTTCATTTTATTGAGTTGCTGTCTTTGTGACACATTCATAGAGTGAAACCAATTCTGAGAATTAGATTGCATGTCTGATAAACGCTTTTCTTTTTCTGCAGGGTTCAAAGACTGGTGCCATGCTTGATTGTTACTACGCATGTCTGATAAACGGTTTTGTTTTTCTGTAGTATCCATGGAATTATACCATGATTGACTGTTAGTACGCATGTCTGATAAACGGTTTTCTTTCTTTTTTGCATCCATGGCATTGTACCATGTTTGACTATTAGATCGCATGCGGGATAGACTCTTTTCTTTTCTGGCCCGTTTGATAGATCTATAGTGTTCTGCTTCTTGAGAGAAGTGTTGTTTTTTAAGTGGAGGTTCCATGTTTCCATAGTTTAAGTTATATTTTTCATAAATAATCTTTTTTTGTGCATTTGATTTGTGTTTTCTCATGATATTTTGTCTCATAGTGTTTGACAACTGGGTTGAGCACGATAGAAATAAAATGTTGTAATCCACTGTACTTTGAGGTGTTTTTGTTGTAACATGAAATATTTTTTGTACTAAGGAGGATATATTGTTTACTTTTTCAAATAGGTTGAAACCCCCATTGATATTTACCACTATTAGATAGAAGTCAGTGGTTTTAGACTTGCGGTGAAAAATGCAGCAAAGACAATAAGTGGATAGCCATACTATGAATCCAGTATTCCCGTTCATATTATTTATAATCAACTTTTCAAGTTCTAATTTGCTAGTATCAGATGTGCAGCACAATGTTCCTTGTTTTTGAAAATTAAATGTAATGTGGATATCTGCATCATATATTTGAATGCTTTTTGGGTAATCATTGAGTGTAAGGCACTCTTTGTTGAGACTCGGCTTCTGAGTATAAAACATATTTCCATGATCAGATATTGAGTCCAATGTATCTGAATTCCAATATTACAGGTTTTTTAAAAGAGAAAAAAATACAATAAAATGATGGCCAGCAACTTCTCAAATAATGGTATTGTATTCAAATTTGTATTATCCTATCGCCTTTTTGATCATCATCTGTTTGAAATCACTTCACTCTGTATTGCTGGTGGATTGAAGGATTTTCAGTGCACTGTTTCTAATTGTCAGTGATATGCACTCCTCTGAGTTCAAATAACCTGTTGACTGTCATACAAAACTTGAAGTAATTATTAAGCAGTAAAGTTTGACATCCAGGAGTACCAAGTACCTTGAGGATGGGGGAGACCATAGTTATTTCGAGCATGAGAGTCAAATATCCTAAATTTCCATCACCATAACAATAAATAGCACCGTTCTACACTGAATAGTTACAGAAATGCTGTAATTTTCTCCAATTAAAATTTGCAAAGCATTACCCAAGGGCATGCAGTAAAGGAAATCCACAGTAGATGAAACATCATGTATATTACCAGAATAGCTTGGGCTGTATTCCATCTGGTAATTAGTTTCTAACACTGTTACCATTCAAGGTAATTCTGTTAAAAGTAAAAAGTCTTGGTTGTACAATCTTGACAGGACAGAATATAACTCATTCCCAGTATTCATAATGCTTACTAATCTGCTAGAGTGTTTATTGAGTTCCTATGATTATATATCAATGCACACAGTGACATAGGCTACACACTGACGACCAGCATTTAGGCCCAAATAATGCAATATTACCTTGAGAATATGGAGCAGAAATTGTTTTATTAGGATCAATTAGCTGGTGCATGGGCCAGGATTTTTTCTACATCTCTGCTTAGTGAAATTACTGTGATTGATTTGTGATTGAGGGAACCTTGTAAACATGGATGAAGCACAATTATTGACCTTGTATTGTCGACAATGGCTGATAATAATTATATTTTTTACTCACTGCTCTTTTACTGAACTTTTGTTTCTTATGAAATGGTTTTCTAGACCACAGTTTTCTCTTCATTCTCGGTGAAGCAGCAGCTCTGCGTAACTCTCTAAAGATAAACTCTGAACGATATATTTGAGGACAAACCTTTACTTCCTCGTGGTAATAATTACATTTATTTACAAAGCAGTGAATCCTAGATGACATTGGTACATTTTGTACAATATACTTACGAAGCATTTTCCGTATATTTCTGCTTTTGTGCAAAAGACGTGTGAGTTTAACTGGGACTCTACTTGGTTCTCGATCACGTGAAACAACTTGAGGCTTGTGTCCAACACACTGATAATTAATAAACCTGGCATAGCGAGACCTTAATTCTTTTAATGACTCTTTTTTATGATGATAAAACCTAACTGATAACTGTAAAGAATTATTGCATTTATCACATTTGTTATTCTCCACGATCACTTCCTCTGATGACATAAAATAACAGATGCACGAAGCAAATAAACACAGCTTCGACAGTAAACAATCAATTGCAAAATATATCATCTTTAATATTATAATAATGCTAAAAGAAGCAATGAAGAAAAACCTTAAACGGTCCTTTATTTGGCTAATATGTTGCACAGTTTGAGTCGAAGCATCCAAAATGGCGTCTGTCTCTTCGCTGCACAAAATTCGTGTCTTCACATCTGGTTTTGAATTCCAACGACAACAATAACTGGCAATATAAGAGTTAGTAGTCTTCACATCAGGTTTTGAATTCCAACGACAACAGTAGCTGGCAATATAAGAGTTAGTAGTATTCGTATCTATTTGATTGGCTTTCAATGATAGTTCAGTATTTTCATAGTTTATAGCTTTGGCTTTCAATGAGTTCTCTTTGAGTTCGCGGAACGACCTGGCCGAAATGTGCTCACTAATGTGTTTTAGTGTAGGTCTACCGTGAACGGCGTGTGCATTTGTAAGTGATGTGAGCATTCCAAGCAGAAAACCGAACAAAATCCAAGTCAACATTTTTCCTCTTCCAAGATGGAGTAGTGCGAGTTTGCAGAACTTTACTGACCTTGTGCGTAGCCTCGTTTTCATGACAGCGGTAAACCACAGAATTCTGGGTAATTTGCCGATTTGCGACGTTGATAGATAGATAGATTGATAGACCGAAAAGGTAAACCTAGACTCGAGCTACCACAGGTAGCCCGAGTAATAAAACTAATGGCCCTGGCAATATGAAATATTGGGCAAGCGAGTAGATAGAAATATAGAGAGATTCTTACCTGGAAAAAGCTGGAAAAGCACAAAAAAAAAAAATGCTGATGTTGCCTCGAAGACTAGCAAGGGTGAATGAGTGACGCTACCGAAGTCACGTGAACCATTATCCCAAGGGGACTGTCAATTCTATTAGCAATGATCCCCCTCTCACAATAGGACACTGTCACGCAATAATTACAAACTCCTTGAATATGCATTAACTACCATAACAAAACAAAGACTTCTAATGACAAAACATAAAAACACTATTTGCAAGCAAATATTTCATATAAAATATAATAGCTTTTGTAACAAATATATTGTAGGCTTTGACAATAAAATAATAATAATATTAATAAATAATAATAGAGTGCATGCACTTAATCCGTGAAACAAACACTACTAATTAGTAGTAAATAGTGTTGATTAGACAATGGAAAACAAAGGAATTACCATAATTTAGCACTATTTTGTACTATTTATGTTTCACGGATTAAGTGCGTGCACTCTAATGAATAAGTATATTATATTGTATTCAGAGCTTTTTTGAATAAAAAAATCATTTTTCTTAAAAGAGTTTTATCAACCGTATTGTAATTTTTATGCTGCATGTTATCTGATATTTCAAGTAAAAATGAGAAAACTCCTGCAATTTAAGTTAAGTAAGCTTAAGTGCTTTGTCAAGAATGACAAAACAGTCAAAACTATGTTATAGTTTGTAAATGTTGTTGGTGATTGGTTTGACAGTTAAGGCCGGCGCAAACGACTTCAACATTTGTTTCAACATCACTTCGACTTTGTTGAACGATGTTGAACGATGTTGAACGGTGTTGAAAACTGGGGTGGCAAACGACTTAAACATTTGATTCAACATAAGTCCTGGGTTCGGTCCCAGTCTCCATAATTTTCCCGCGTAAACTCGTGCACGGTCGCCATTTTGAAAAAAGCTATGGATCAATTGAGTGTTTGTAACAGAGTTCGTGCGATATTGGCAGCTTTTGTAGCTTTTGAAGTTTTAGATGACGAAGATTTGAAACGTAGGAGGGGTAAAACAAGGCAATGGATCAAAAGAAGGGAAGAAAGAGGCTATTTCAACAATATTGTAAGGGAATTGTCGATCGAAGATTCATGTGAATACAGAGAGATGATGCGAATGAGTCATCACGATTTTGAACGAATCTTGAATTACATTGAGCCAGATATAACTCGAAAACAGGTTCGTGGTGGGAACAAAGTTATCCCTGCGAAAGAACGACTTACACTGACCATCAGGTATTTGGCAACTGGAGAAACATTTAGGTCATTGAGCTACCAGTTTAGGATTTCTACAAGAGCCATTTCTTACATTGTTAGAGAGGTCTGTGCCGCGATAATAAAGAACATGAGAGACATATATGTCAAAGTACCATCTACATCTCAAGAATGGTTAACTATTGCAGAACAGTTTGAAACTCGATGGCAATTTCCAAACTGTATTGGTGCTATAGATGGTAAACATATTGTGATGCAACCCCCAGGCAATGCTGGATCATATTACTACAACTATAAACACACAAACTCCATTGTGCTTATGGCTGTTGCTGGTCCGAATTATGAATGTTTATATTATGACATTGGTACGAATGGATGAGTTAATGATGGAGGAGTATGGAACAAATGTGGCTTGTCAAAAGCACTGAAAGATGAAATGGATCTTCCCCCGCCAACTTGTCTCCCCGGAGGAATAGAAAAAGTTCCATATGTTCTTGTTGGTGATGATGCCTTCGCATTGAAGTCATACCTAATGAAGCCCTATCCCCAACAAGGTCTGGATGCCGAGAAGCGTGTTTACAACTACAGACACAGCAGGGCAAGACGCATACCAGAAAACCTCTTTGGTATTTTGGCCAACAGGTGGAGATTCATGAGAAATGTTTTGCTACTGCCCCCAGAGGTAATTGAAGTTTTAGTCGCATCTGCAATAGTCCTGCACAACTTCTTAAGAGAGAGTGATGCCTATTGTCCAGTTGGGCTTCTTGATACAGAGAGTGTCACTGGTGAAGTCTTAAAAGGATCCTGGCGTCATGATCAGTCTGATTCAGCAATTGAACCCTTAGTGGTTCCTTCAAGAGGTCACAATGCAACCATTGATGCAAAGCATGTCAGGTATGTATTTAAAGAATATTTTGTTAATCAAGGGGCTGTAGAGTGGCAATGGGAAAGGTGTTAGTCTTTTTTGGCAAAGGGAATTTTAGTTACCCATGACATGAAACCTAACAATCTACGGAGGATAATTCATATACCACAGAATATTACTTATGTACTTAGGTGTTTATAATTATATCTATTTTGTGTTTAAGTTCATTATTACAGTGGTTTTCATCAACCTTTGAAATACACTTTAGTGTGTCCTGCAGCTATCATTTGATATTTATTACTGACACATTTTTTTCATTTCTTAATGGAAACCTCCCAGGGGGGGACTCCTATATATAAGAGGGTGGGGATGCTCGTCGGAAATTTTGAAAATGACCCCTAAAAGGTACCTGAGTGGGAGTGGCAACAATTGATTTCTACCCCTAAAAGGTACCAATTCAAAAACAATAACAAAGAATTTAATGCAATGAAACACATTGTTATCGATGTGCTTTGAAGATTAATTCAATTCAGATCACCGAAATCGTCCCTTTCATGCTTATTTTAAGTAGTTTATTTACCTCTTTGTCTCTGGTAGTCCACTTAAGTCTGAGACACCCTAAAAGGTACCAGATTGTAGATTTTGACCTCTAAAAGGTACGGCGAGCATCCCTGTCCATTTACAATCGGAGGGAAACCTCTCTAACTATACACTGAATTGGAAATTGGGATATTACTGCAGTTTAAGTACTTGTGAAAACTCTTAAATTCAAACTCCAACCATCAAATTGGTGTTTTAGCACCTCTGAACATCATTACTGCATGTAGGCAAATAGTCATTAAGCAAACCTAGCATACTATTAAAGCAACCACTCAGGGGCACAAGTTCTTTGCAGGGAGAGTGTAGAACACTCTTTGTGTGTCAAAACTGTTGAATTTCTGAGAAATTTAGTGTGATGTGTTAATAGTCCCCTCTACAGTTCCTTGCGCCATCTTGAAAGGTAGCCGTGCCTTTGCATTGAAGTGAGACCAACGGTGAGCATGCAATGATAGATACCTTTTTAACACCTAGGACAATTATTCACAGGTTTCTATCATTGCAAGCTCAGCGTTCGTCTTGTTTCGATGTAAAGGCATGGCTACCTTTCAAGATGGAGCAGAGAACTGTGAAGGGGACTATTCAAGCCTTGAACTATTTACCAGTGATTGTTTCTGAGGAAATTAGGTCAAATATTATAAATATTGAATTTTTAAATAGGAAAGAAAATGCTGATATCTCCTAAAATTGAAAATGAATTTTTCCTATTTCCTTGAACCAATATTAAGGCTTGGAGAAACACATTACAGTATGTAACGTACCAATTTAGTCCATTCGTCCCTTCATTTGCCCATGAGTTATGCAAAATAATAGGCTATGGACTTTCCATTATGTAGGACAGACAAGTCTATGAAAGCTTATATATTTTATATAAGAAAAACAAAAACAATTTTGTAGCCAGTTTAATATGATCCCACCACACTCACTTTTATATGAATAGAAATTATAAAAGAACATAGCAAGAACACCAAATTCTATAATCTATGGCTGTTTATTTAACATTATTGAACAATAACATTTATTATTACTGAAATATTAAATACTTGTTCCTTTAAAAATTCTTGCAATGCAACAATGAACTATCAATAATATATCTTTTGTTATCTACATGTAGCTTGTGACTAGTTTGTAAATTTCCTTAATTGATTCAAATAAAATATTAATAAAATATTATAACAATAACATTTTCTTTCTTTCCCTTTGTTGTCATTTTTATGCATTTTGTTTATAATCAAAAAGCTAGTGAAAAAATATGAAAGAATGTCCAAGACTAGCTGTTTCTGTAAAAACTGTCATTTTCTAATATTGATCCCTTAAAAGAGACATGTAAGTGCCACCTGCATGTGCTTGTGTCATGTGTTCTGGAACTGAGCTGCTTAAACAGTTCATTTCTATCTCAAATAGAATATCATTGATCCGCTTTTCAGCAATCATTCTTGACCCTTTGTCAAATGTTTCCATTTTTTCTGAAACGTACTTGGAAAACGAACACTGCTCCTTTAATGCCACAGGTTGTGGGGGACGGGATGATTCTCTAAGTACTTCGACGCAAGTTGACAAAAAGTTCTCTTTTTTGGCTTCCATCGACTTTTTTGTCTTCTTACTCATTCTTGGAGTTGAGTTAGGCGGAGAAATCGATAGTTCAGAGTCCTGATCAAACTCATCTTATGTTTCAGCTACTTGCATTTGTACAGGAGTTAGGTTGTCTTTGCTTTTTCCAGCCTGCGTGACTGGATGAAGAAACTGTAATCTTTCGAAGAATACCCACATGGATTTGTATTTTTCACTTGTTCCCTGACCAGATTTCCAAGCGTTGACCTTGGCTAGCTCACGACCAAGCTGTGTTCTAAGGCCCGCTATTTTTTGAGTAATGTCTTCCTTGCTGTAGGGCAGTAGGGCCATCAGTTCTTCGTAAGCTGTTGCCCTTTTGTCACGATTACTGTAGTCTTTTTCTGACACATCCTAAAGACAGCTTCGCTTTTCAAGCTCGTCGATAAGCTTTTCCACTTCGACCATCTTCCATCTCGGTCTTGATTTTTTCTTTTCGTCATCCTTTGCTTTTCTCTTACGTGTATTATTGACGATCACTTCTGATTCTGTAAAACATCTCCATGGATGATTGTAGTCATTCTACTTAACTAAAAATGAAAAATATTGTCTTTGCTTTGCGTGACAGATGGACACCATCGGATCTATTGTATGTCCTCTTATTTACCACAGTTGTCAACCAATCAGAGAGCGAGAAAAAGTTGTGGTAAAATATACTTTGCCTCCTTTTCCATACGCCGTTTGAATTTCGGTGATACTTTAACGCAGAACTCTTTACAAGCCACCATTAAAGCCTCTCCATTACAATTTAGCCTCCCCTTGTACATTTTACAGGTAGAACGAACATCGAAAGAAGTATCCGACAAGGTCTTTTCTCTCAATCTCCACTCGTACCATTTCTCCTCCAACCGCTATTTTACCCATTGCACACTGTTGATAAGAAGAAACAGTACTTGTCTTCTTAGTGTATTTTGGGGGATTTTCTTGGTCTATCCTCTCAACAAAAGCAAGAAGCTCCTGAAATTCTTCAGGCCAACTTTCAGTGGTATACAATGGATGCCGATTTTTCTTTTCATTGTAAGACTAAATCAAAAAATATTGAAAGAAATAGTCTGCATACTCTACTTCCAATCGACAATTCAACAGTGCTCTCCCACTGTTCCTCCTATTGCTAGCTCTCAGTTCATGGCGCTTGTCAGGGGACCATTGAGTGGCTGGGGAATGAATACTTGTCCATTTTCACTTTCAATGTTTTAAAGGCCTGGCATTGTAGGAGGTTGTTACAATTTTTACAGGCTGAACTCAGTCTTCTAGATAGATGTTTTCCAGTAAAGCACTGTACTGGGGCCCTCCTTAAACGACTCCCTGTTTAAAGCCTCCACGGGATTGGTTGTCTTTGGTCCTTCTTCCCAGGTTTCATCTCCCATTTCCTTATATGCTCCTGTTAACATGTAAGGTGATTCAATCTGCACCACCACTTGGCCCAATGCTTAATTTTTTTTCCAGTGTTGATTTGAAAAGGATATTGCTTTTAAACTGTCATACCAATTTTTTTAGCCCAGACAGAACACTGAAAATCAAAAGTATGTCCTCTCTTTTCTCCTCTTTCTCTATCTTTAAAGCTAAAGCTCTAAAAACTTATTCTTCCTCTTATCTTTTGCAGACTGATTTATAAACTCTCTTAACAGATCTCATCCAATGCACAGAACATTCTCTTAAGATCATATGAGTGATGTCGATTCCAAGGCATTCTTGAAAAGCATTGTACTGCGCATCATCAAAATCAACCGGTATTGATCTTAGATTTGCTCTGTTTCTAAAATTTGAATAATCTTTTGTTACTATCTGAAATATAGTTCTTATTGAGTTAGCATAACTTGCTCTGTCTTGTCTGCAATATAACACTCTTGCAACTGCATTATAAATGCTGGTTTGCTTGTTGAGTGATACCATATTTAACAGGTAATGAAGGAAATCATTCCCAGTGTAAGTGACATCAACAAAAATGTCCACAGTTGTGCTTAGGAAGGATGATTGAAAAGGTGATCCATATAAGAAGTAGGCAGATTTGACTACATTCTTGCAAAAAGAGCTGTTTTTCACCATATTAATTAGGTTAATTTGGAGCTGTTAATTGGTTAATGGTGCCAAAACCGCCAAATTTAAATTCTTTTTCATTTACTTAACTAAAACCTTTAGAAACTGTTTCCACAAAAACAAATTCAACGATACATTTGATAAAGTTGATTTCTACAATGATGAGCCTCTAGAAAAACGAGTTTTTGTGGTATTAGTTTTTTGTTCTTCATTGTCAGTCAACTAGAGTATCTCAGATTACCATAATTACAAGAGAGGTCCTTAGTGTGTCCCACAAAATTAGAGTGATCTTAAAATTCAGAAAATGTGCAGTAAATCTGCAAAGGATACTCTCCAGCTCCAATTTCAATCTGGCATTCCCCTCTTTTGGACAGAGTCAAAAGTTTTACTGAGAAATAAACATTCTTGTGTCAAAAGCCTCATGCCATGTACCATGATAAACTTCAATTTAGAATATGAGCATGCACATGCAAGACCCAAAACAGATATATTGGGATTGTTCGAAATATCTAGTTGATAGATTCCTCCCAAACTCTCTTTCCAATGAAACAAAAATTCATCATCCAGCGTGAAACATCCAGATTCAAAAGGAATTCAGATTCTTTTGCAATCTGTAGGATGTGTCTGTTATATCTGTGTTAGCCATATACAGATAAATAACACCTCTGAAGACCTTGAGCAGAATTCTTGTGTACGGTAGCTCCAATTCCTGCATTCATCAAGCTTTTTTCTCAAGCGTCTAGTGGATTGTTTACTGAAAATCCTGTTCCACCACACAAAGCAAGATATTGCAACTCTTACTAAGTTAGAAGCATCCAAATAATCAAAGATAAGCAACCAAATTTCAGAATACTCTTCCATGATTACCGATCAGAACTAAATTGAGCTGTGAAATAGACTATATAAATAGACTATATAAAAATAGACTATATAAATAAGTAAATAAACAATTTAAATGGAATTAAAAGAGGGCAAAAATGTGTAAAGAAAAAATGGTAAAGAGGGAGGGGAGGGGAGTGTGGCTAAGGAATGGGGGTGGTGAGGAATGGAATGTGAGGAATGCCAGTGAAATGAGCGTCAAGGGAATAGTGTTGCAAAATACACGAAACAAAACCTAATGGAATGTATAGACAACTGGTATAGGGTGAACAATCGATGTAAGTAACAAGAAATAACATGAATAAAATGAATAACTAGCGGGTAAAGCTAAGTAAATCTAGGGGAGCTCAAATAGATAGGAATGTGGCCATGTCTTGTACAAGGGGAACTGACAGAATCATTGTTGAAGCTGCTTGTGTATTATTCATCAGGAGCAAGATACAAGGCAGTGGAAGAAAACCCATGCGTATCGTAACTTAAAAGGGCTTCAAGTCTTGCTCTACGCATGTTTGGACGACTGGGGTACGAGAAGTGCCACGTGGAGAGGTGGAATATATAAATGATATAATGCGCATTCTTATTTGTGCCTGCCTAAAAAGAGTCAAAAGGGGAGGTATATCTGGATACCCTTTGTCTGCCAAAAACAAAGCGTTCAATGGGATATCCAGAGCCATTCCTGGTCCGACTTGATCCATTAAACGGAAGCTCTGGGCATCATGCATGCTTCCTACAAATCCTGCCTGAAGGAACCGAATATTGCCATTATTGTCACATATCATTTGGGTATTAAGAAAATGGAAATGTCTGTGTCCACTGTAGAAATCTCTTTGTGGCTCAGTCGACGGAATGTAGATTTCATGGGGCATCACATCGATGCATCCTACACACGTAAGGAACTCCCTCCAATGGTTTAACATAGATGTCCACTCTCTAACACTTGGCCATACTACTGCGTTGTGAAAATGACGCCAAAGTATACTTATTCCTTAATAAAGTAGAGCTGAAAAGGTTTGAGGGCTAACGTCGAACAGCAGAGCTAAGGTATCAAGATGAGGGTTATCCTGAGCCAAATAAAAACCAACAGCACTCGATTGATGATGTTTAGCTTGTATGTGCCCATTCTCTGCCTTGTCTGGTCTACCTTCCCTTGTAAGCACAAAAGAAGCAGGAGTAACGTCTCAAACAGTCATCAGAAACGATTGTGGAGGCTCACCCGTGTTCAGCCAGAATAGACATTGCTGACAACTAATCATAGAAAACTAGTCACATACATCATAATTGTGTCCACTGGGTTGGCAAAAGTCTGTTTTGCAGCGATTCTAAAAAATTTGGTGGATAAAGAAGAGAAGAAAGTTCAGCAAAAAATTGTGTTAATACCATAACCAGGCAGAGTAAAGCACGTTTTTGTTCTTGCATTCTTGATGGATCCGTTGGTGGCACAAGTGATGATCGAAAATATAGGAATGGTTGTAAAGTGGATATAACGGAAAAATATAAACGTATACGTTGAAGGTTACCTGGAACCATTTTTGTGGCCTATTGTTGATGTGGCTACTCTATAAAAGACAAAAAATATTCACAAATATCTTTGGCACTTTGCATATTACTGATTTTTACAACAGCACTAGCACCTATAAATTAGGCAAAATGATAACAGTACGTCACTAGCACCTTTTCTACATGCCGTGATCCTTGCAGGCATGGGTATATGAATGCATGTACTAGACATGTGTTAATTGCGGTGCGGAACTTAAGTATAAATATTCGTACAATCAGACAGCTTATTTGATTGCTGTAACACCAGCCATGTCTGTTTGGAGACATTTCAATGATGTTCGAGGCAACGCTAAGCAAGAAGAAGGCAAAGCAAGACAACGTTTGAAGCTTAGGGTTGGAGAGAGAGAAATAGAAATTGTAATGGACGCCTACATGGATAGTACTCATGAAGTTTGGAAAGCAGTCCTGAGCACTGCAAAGAAAAAGATGTATGGTTGTAGCATGAATTTGCGCCTTCAACAGTTCTACCTCCAAGAAGATGAAAGCAATGTTGTGAGACGAATCCAACACATTGTCAGAGAAGAGTCGAAAAAACAGGCTGCGTTGTATCAAAACAGCAGAGCCAAAAACAAACAGCGTAAGCAAATGAAGGACTTTGAAAATTCTGACGACTACGTGCTAGAGTGTAAACAAGACGGGAGAAAGCTTTCTGAAATGAGTGACAAAAGTGCAAAGACGCCAGGAAAGTCGACAAGCTTTGTAGACAAACACATGTGCTACGCAAAAAAGCAAACGCCCAAGGAGAGGAGAAAGACAAAACTTGGCGCCTTCGTTGACTCGGATGAGGATTCTACGAAGAATAAGCTGTTTCCCAAGCAAAAAAAGAAGACAACTCTCCGCTAAGCAAGTATGGAAACACAAAATGCCCACACAAGAATGTGCAAAGCTTCCATGCAAACGATGGGGTTACTGGCGTCTTTGTTAAAAACCTTAGAAAAGAAACCTGACGAGTAAATGTACAAAACAGTGATCTAATAAAGTTTGTCATTTTTCTTGTTGAATTTTGTCTTTATTTTCTGTCTGTTTTAAGAAATTATCAAGCTTTGACCATGTAGAAAGGATTTGACAATTGGCCACACTTCAAAAAATCGACTCTTTTCTGTTGACATAATAGGTGCCAACGAAATTAGCATGCGTACAAAACGTAAATTTACATGTGTAAAGCTATTGATTTGTCTTATACGGAAAAGCTCTATTCACTAGCGCTTTTAGAAAAGTGTCTCCTTTATTATATTAGGTTGTTTTAGACATTTCATCAAGGACGACGTTAGATAGCACAGTTAGGACTTGCATTAGCAAATTTTCACTTCCGGTTTTGTACTTGACGTTCGCGATGTGTCAAGGAAGACGGTGCTTTGCCTGTTTTACCATCCTAGCGAGAACAGTAAGTTTATGATGAAAAAAATATTAGTTACCTCAACTTAATTCAGTTATTCTCTAACAGAAAATATCAAAGACTAAATAGAAAGTGAAGTTGTGCTATTTGTAACAAAAGCGAGAAATGCTTTTGTATTTTCGACTTTCTCTTGTGTCTATAAATACGCAACCGTTTACAATTGTCAACTACAATTTTCGCTTTTAGTTTTCCATCTCTCTTGAAATGCTAGTTGTTTTGTCTTGTCACTAGTTTTTAGAAACTTTCAAGGAGAGAACCATTTCAAGTTTAAATTAACTGCTTTTAGCTTGTAAAATGTTTATTTTTTTCGTGAAGTACCATGTTTTTTTGTCTTAAAATTAAGCTTAATTAAGCTTGTAAAAATGGAAAAAATGGCTCAAGCTCGAGCACAAGCGGCAACTTAGATTAATCATTTCTAAATATTAACATATTTTAATGGTATACCATATATTATGTGATGTAAATTTATTTGATTGTTTTTCTTATAAATGCTATTATAATTTTTAATGTTTTTAAGCTTATATTTCTTTTCAATTCGAGTACAAGCACTAAAAGTGTGCAATATTTTTGCACTATTTATCGCTAAAAAGTACTAATTAAACAATAGAATTAGCATAATTTAGTAGTATTCTAACAGATAATAGATTTTTTATTATTTATTTAGAAAAATGGATTGGAATGAAATTATGGATTTGATGATGCTAAAAGAAGTTGTAATGGGTGTAATGGCTTTCAAATACAAGAGCCAGGAAAGAGGAAAGGCCTGGGATAAATTTTGCTGAAAGCTTAAACTGCTACGAGGGATTTGCTGTAACAGCCAAGTGTATCAGAGACCGATATAACATCCTACAAAAAAATTAAAAGCGAAAAATGCACAAGAAGAAAGAGAAAGTGGTGGTGGTGGCAGAGAGGCAACAGAAGCTGAGACCATATTAGAAAATCTTATTGAACTATCAAACGAGACAGAAAAGGCAAAGGAGATGAAAGCTGAAGAAACAAATAAAGAAAAAACAAAGGCAGAGATGAGAACCAAGGCTATGGAAACTCTGGGGCAAACAAAGAAACGAGTTAATGCAGACTCCCCACCCAGTGAAAAAAGAAAAAGAAGAACATAATCTGATGCAATGGAATGGCTGAAAGAGAGAACCTCAGATGACATTAAGGAAACTGAGCTTAAACAAAGAAAGGAGGAACTAGATCTGCAACGCCAATACCAAGAGAACCAGGCAAAACTACAAATGGATCAAATGCGCCTTCTACGAACTCAAATGATTAAACAAATGGATAACCAACAGCAGCAACAACAGCAGCAGCAGCAACAACAGTTCCTAATGGTCCAGCAACAGATGATGGCCTTGATACAACAATTGTGCCAAAAAAAAGATTAACAATTATGTATGACATTGGACTCTATTTTAAGTCGCTGCATGATAGCCCTATTTATATGAGTCTATTATTAGAATTATAAAATTTGAAATATATTTATTTTTCTGTTTGTTTAACAAAGAGACATGTTGTTTAGACATGGAATGTAAAATGCATTGTTGAATAAACATTACATGGTTTTTGGTTATAAAAACTGGTTAGTTTTTGTAAATGAAATAATTTCCACCCAATTACACACCCCACAAACAATCTCAATAATTTGAAAATGCAATGAACTCAATATACCAATACCATTGGGACCAGCAGTCCAATAGATGCAGCTCTGTTTGAAGGGTCTATGAAAGGGTAAGATTTTGACCCCAATGTTAAAAGCATTTGTTTTAATTTCATTACACTTTTATTGTGTGACACTTCCTACCAAACTAGAACACAACAAGCATATAGAGCAAACACACTAAAACCATGAAATAAATACAAAGTTGACAATGACAAAGTTGACAATGAGTATCTATTTAGTGAACATCACAAAGGGTCTCTTGTGTATTTGTCTTTGTGTACTGGATGTTCTGGTTGAGTGATAGTGACTATTAGTCACTAAATGGATACTCTTTGTCATTGTCAACTTTGTATTTATTTTACGGTTTTGTTGCTTTAATTCATTATAAATATAAGCATCCATCACTAGTACCATGCTTTTTTCTTTTTTTCATGTACATGTAAATAGGATATTCGCTCTGTACAAATCAAGCAAGACAAAAATACATTAATTAAATTACTGAAAGTAATCTTGCAAACTTGGAGGAGCAATACCAAAGAACTCTGAAACAATATTACCATAGAGGCAGGTTCTGGCATTTTCTAGTAATGCACATACAAAGTAGAACTTGCCAACAGAACTTAGACCAATCTTCAGTTGCTTTTTGAAGTCAATGAACTTAAAATAGTTTACTATGTCTCCAAAAAGCCATTCTACAGCAACTCGAACTTCACTCATGGCTTTGTTGTACTGAACCATATTGGGAGTTAAGTTTGCTGCTCTAAAAGGAGTTTGAAGGTGGGGATTTAAGGGGTAAGCAGGTTCTCCGTAAACCCAGAAGTGCTCTCCATTTACCCATGCCATTCTTCTTAATTCTCTTAACATGCCAGATTCATAAAGCATGGAACTGTCATCTTTTCGTCCTTCATATGGACCAGACCAATTAGCAATCATTCCGTTAGGTGTAACAACACTTTGAGATTTAATCCCGTGAACTCTCTTGTGGCTCCACTAATCTGGGAATCTCCTTACTTTCGGGTGAATTTGAAGGTGTATTTAAAGGGACTTTGTTTTTTATTTCTGTATAAAGAAACCCTTGGCTTAAAAACTTATCATAATATTCTAATAAATCCAGATCTTGAAGAAAGTGTTCGACGCAGCTCGCACCAGCCATCCTTAGTAGTACATTTGAAACTGCTTGTATTGGTTCACACATTTTTGCACATAAATAAAGATATAAAGATATAAATCGATAGATATGAAAACTAAAATCTTTACTTACAAATTGTGTGATATCATTGGCCTTCTGACATCTTAAGAAACTAAATATGCATAGAGTGAGTCTTTATAACTGACTCTTAACTTAAATTAACATAAATTCTCTCGTGATTAAATGTTTTTTGTTTTTTTTTTGTCTTTTGTTGTCATTTTTCTAAAATATTCGTATTGTTCGCAACACTCCCCCCTGGTGTGGAGATTTGCCTTAATCGAACCACCATTCTGTTCTTTTTCTTGTTGAGTTTCTTCATCTACATCGACGTTCTTTTCTTCGTCTTTATCTTCATTGGGAGTTTTATCTGTTGTCTGTCTCACCTTCAATTCTTTTCTTTCTTCATAATTGTATTCAATATCAATTTTTCTGTCTTGAGGTGGTAATTCTTCAAGGTAAAGAAACTTTGAACCTTGAATCGATTCTTGAAATTGGTGAGTGTTAAACTATCTGCTGAATTATTTCTTGATTGGATATATCTAAAGTTGTGTGTCTCAATGTTGGTATTTTCTTGTACTTCTGCAACTCTGGCAGAGACAAAATTTCTTTGGTGACATCTGTATCCATGATAGAGCTGTCATAGAGTCTGTCCAGAAGAACTTTTCCCATTCTTTAACTCCTATAAACTCTAAAGCATCTTTACATGTACTGTAAAGTCTCGAGAGTACTAGGCACCCCATCAACTCTAATCTTGGTATAGACTTCTTAAGTGGGGCTACAAAAACTTTAGCAAGTAGTGGTACGCACTAGTACTCTTGGTTTGGAAGTTTCCATCTTAGAAACAGAACTGAGCCAGGGTGCCCAATAGCGTCGCTAGGCTTTAGTTTTCTGTTAAAGGTTAAGGAAAGTAATTGATTCATCACTTGAATATTCTGTATCCATTGTCGTTGGACATCATCTGGAAGGATATCGTCCCACGAATATCCAGCACTCCATAGTTCTTGGAGATCAATTCTAAATTTGATCGTGACTGACGCCACCAATCCAATAGGATCCCACAACTTGGATAATATAGATAAACAGCTTCTCTTTGTGAAGTTAGTGGACAGTACTGTCTCAATTTTATCTTTCTTGAATGAAAATGTATCATTTCTCTTGTCCCACTTGTGGCCAAGGAGTTGTTCTTCAGTCTGGTCTAGACTGGCATCATTGTAATGCCATGCTTTTATGCTAA
Organism: Telmatactis stephensoni; assembly: GCA_029948255.1. NCBI lineage: Eukaryota > Metazoa > Cnidaria > Anthozoa > Actiniaria > Isophelliidae > Telmatactis > Telmatactis stephensoni. Next base: position 26,983 of record JALIZF010001648.1, read on the forward strand.
ACTTGCCTTTTGCAAGGATTGCGTCAATTTCATCAGTGATACGCTTTGCATCTTGGGGAACAGTTCTAGATCCTCCAATATCATCAACGTTAACATGCTTAAGAAGTTCTTGGCTTGCCTCAGGAAACTCTTCCTGTGATAACTTGGCCAATGTGATAACACATCCCGTTGCAATATCAGGTGCTGGCTTATCTCCGAAGTTTAATCTTTGTCATTGGTAAACTGTAGGTTGTAAACTTGAATTTTTCCTAAAAAGGAATCTATGATACACTTGTTCATCTGGATGTGCAGATACTTGATTAAACATCTTTTGTCTCCCGCGTATGCTACTTGATCCTATCTCCAGGCCATGATGACACTTGTTAAGTCATTGATGTAATTTGGACCTTTTTCTAGGTGATCATTCAGTGAAAGATCGTCTTCACCTTTGGCAGAAGCATCAAAGACTAGTCGAATCATGCATGCATTGGCAAATACCATTCTGCTTCACTGTGATTGATTTCATTTTCCGGGACTTTAATCACAAATCCCTGTTCTACTAGCTTTTCAGCTTCTTTTTCGATTTCTTTGTAGCAATTTTTCTTGTAGAATGTTCTCTCTGTCGAATTCATTCTTTTCAGTGCAATGACAAAATTACTTTTCTTTGGAGGGCCGGTTTCCTTCCAAGGCATCTTGATTTGTATTCTTCCATTTACCGTCTTCGTAGATTCTGAGATACTCTTAATGAATTTGTTTTCCTTCAAGATGTTGTCTGTGCATGTGCATAGGTATGTGCGTTGCACTCCCATCATGTCTTCTGTAAGCAGTTTCTTCACGTCATCTAGTGCACTTACAGTTCCAACGTTAACTGAATTAATGTCGTCGTCGTCGTCGTCATCCTTTTTTAATTTTCCAAGCACGTACCAACCAAAACAGTTTTGTTTAGCTATTGGTTCTCCTTCTTTGCCTTGTCTTACTTGGACGTCTACAAATGCATCTGGAAAGTCTACACCAATCAAAAGATCGACAGTACCACCATTAAGAAATAAACTGTCACAGATAGGTTTAAAATGATCAAAGTTTTCTATCAATTTCTTTGAAATGGTTTTCGCTGGACTACAAGGTTTTTGAACCGTATAAACATTCAATCTTTTAGAGACTGTAGTTTCTTCTGATAGAGGCTAACAAATATTTCTAGTTCTTCTGTCATCTCCGATCGTTTACTTCCTCCAGCCAGCTTCATAGTTAAGTGAGTTTTTTCTTCTGTTAGTCCATGTTTGCTGGCTGTCTCTTTAGAAAGAAGACTGGTATTACACCCACTGTCAATCATGGCAATTACTTGAATTAAATTCCCATCTTTATTTTTAATGTTGACCGTTTGTACAGGGCATATTCCAGTTAAATTTGCTCTTTGAACTGTGTTGTTTCCTGATTGTTGTCGATTTGAAGTAACAAAATCAGTTGGAGGCTGTAGCTGCGCTTGCGATGTTGTAATATCATTAGATTCCAGTTGTATTTGTAACTCAACAAGATTATTATTTGATTATCGAGGAAACTAGTTACTCAAAGACTGTTGAGGAATTTGGTTGTTCGAAGACTGACAAGGAACTCGGTTGCTTGAAGACTGTTGAGTAACTTTCTTGTTCAAGAGTTGTTGAGGAACCTGTTTGCTCGAGAATTCTTGTCGCGGTACTTGGCTGTTCCAGGCCTGTCTAGGTACTTGCAGTTCTGTAGCTCTGTTTATTGGTTTCACTTGAGATGTTGCTATTTCCAGGTCACTTTTTTCACTGTGTAAAGATCGATGATGATTTCTTGTACATTGAGTGCATGTTGTTCCATCACCTTTATGACAATCTTTGATATGATGACTTCTCAAACATTTCCTACAGAGGTTAAACTTTCTTACTGTATTCCATTTTTCATCGACAGTTGAATTCTGGTAAATCAAACATGACGATAGTAAATTATTCGTTTTAAAAAGTGGGCATTCTTCTCCCTCATTTTCCTCTTTTCGTTCTCTATAGCTATACAGTGGCTTTTTGTGATTTGAATACTGTGGAATAATTCATTACTCTTATTTCTAGTATACAGGTATGTAGTTGAACTGGGATACACCTAAAGATAAATTAATGACTCATATCTTACAAGTAAACCAAACAAGTATCAAGGTGAACAACAACAAAAATCAATCATTTCTCTTCTAGAACTGCATCATTCCCCTTATTTCCAATTTGTTTTCAAGTCCAGAATGAATATGAACATGCTTTAAAATTGTCATTAAGTAAACTGGTTCCAAAATGTAATTTTGTAGTCCAAAACCAGCACAGTTTCAAATGACCTTGTGAAGAAATCTTATTAATCTTTTTTGGTATTTTCAGTGTTGCAATGTGACTGAGGACCATGCAGCCACGTTATCTATCCCTTTGTATTGATGACGAAAATACAGTCAGTTGCCACAGGAATAGTATTCCACAGGAATAGACAGTTCTGCTTTTTTGGTTGGCTACATTATCTAATATGTTTCGGGATAAATTGCTGTGAGTACTTTTCCACCTCCCTATTCAGTTTTTTGACATTGAGTGCTTGTCATCATAAAATTCTTACCTTTTTAACACTTGTTATTGGTATTTCAGAATTTTGTCTTAATCTTTCCCTTTTAATGCTGTATAGTGTTGGGATATGGGTTTGTACGTGAAGAGGAAGAGCCTTTCACAGCTCATGATATGCATCATCACTTATGACACCTAAGAAGACATGATAATACAAGCATTAATCATGCGAACATTGCTGTTAGTAATACCAATACAATATAAATATCATTACATTTTGTCTTTTCTATTTCTGCAATGTACAGGTACATCTTACATTCAGATTATTGGGTAACTGCAGTTGAAATTTGTCAAAGTTAAGTATACTTATTCAAACGGGTGTATATATAGCCTAAGTTAATTAAACATTTTAAGTTTAATGTAAGGCAAGCTTTAACTTTATTCCATTGTTTTGTTGTTGTTGTTGTTGTTTTCATTTGTCTTCATTCTTTATCTCTAGAATGACTCTCAAATATGAGGCTTGGAATAGTTGATCTGGTTTATAATCTTCTTAGTGATAACCCACAACTCATCTTTAGTTTAGCCCTATGTGGTTAATAGCATTAAAATACCAAAATTTAGATATACATATGTGTAAATTTTAATTATACTAGGTAACTATATACTAAAATTGATATCTTGCTGGAGCCTTTTCTTGACGTGTTCATGTTTGTTTGTTTTTCTTTGCTTTGCTTTTAAATCTGCTAGTCAGTTGAAGTACCTCAATTTTCTCTCGTTTGAAATGGTCACAAAAAAATAAAAGTTCTCTTCAATCTCTTTATTTATACAGTTTCTTACATATGAAATAGTAGATGAATAAGATGAGTAAGACATAGCCATAATGTATGATTCTTGGTTCACGTTAGATTTATATAGAGATTTATATATAAAATTGGGAGGCTACTTACATCTGGAATGATTGCATACCTGAATCTTTTGCAGCTAGTGTTCTCTGAACTGTTTGCAGGTTTATAACTTTTCCTTCCTCGTTTTCTTTTTCTTGGAAGTCAAATACTATTTCACTCCCATCAGCGGTGAAAGTAAACTGAAAAATCAAGAGAAAATATATAGCGGTTAATGTAAAATCATTTCTTATTTTAAGCACAAACAAGTCAATTAAGAAACTGTCAGACACGTTTTTAGTACAACTTGTTTTAGCTGGCTAATTATAAAGTGAAAAGATGGAATTAACGTTATTAGCATTTTTCGATTGTGATGCAAGTTGCTTACCTTGTTGGGTTTAAAGTCGGATGGAAGATTCTCACAACATATTTTCATGTACTCAAAAACTTTCCTCTGCTGATGACAGCACCCTGTCTTGTCCATTTCCCAGAACGATTTTTTGGTTTCTTTAAAAACGAATTCATTTTGTATACGTTCAACTGGAAATTGCATTTCGTCAAAAGAACAAGAGCCAAAATGTGAAGTTTTTATTTCTCTCACCTGCGTTTGAGCCTTTGGGTTTTGAGAAGTTAAACTACTTAGCTCAGTTGTGTGACATGAACCTTGGAGTGACGTGTTCAGCGTACATACATCGGTCCATAAGTCATATAAGTCCATACTTAAGTTGATTATTATTATTATTATTATTTCTGTTTTTAAAGGAGATTCTATTTGATATACTTATGCTAAGGTATTTTGTTGACTTGAGGCACAAGGATATATTTGCAGTTGTGTGACACTGATAGACAAATCAAAGGTCAAATTAAATATTCTCATTGTCAATGTCGTCGGTCACAGTGAAGTTTACTATTTTTGGTATCAATGAAAACAATTTTGAGAGGTAACCGAGAACAAGAAAACATCATTATAAACAAATGCGTTAGTAAAATGCAATGGGCAAAACGCTTTTTAGTTCTGAATGATGGCCGTTTTCGGCGATCGCCTGTCTACTACTGATTCCCGGTACTGATTACTAATTTCTAAATTTAATCTAAACAGCTTGCTTATAAAGCTAGTTAAGCTTAGAAGTGAATTGCACAGGGAGTGGGCGACAAATCTCAGAAGCAAATGGACAAATTGTTCGACGTGAATCACACAAAAAGTATGTGTCATGAAAAAATGTTACATAAACAAATTAAAAATTCCTAAGACATCTTTTGCAGACAACAGTTGAGCATAATATGCAGAAAATAACTTGCCTTTCTAAGCTACTTTATTCAATCAACATCTTCAGAGCTGATGAACGGGTACAACGGCCTAGCATTGTCATCACTAAGTTAAGAACACATCGAACATGTGTCTGTTTTCCGAATTATGCCCAATGGCATATGGAAAAACGAAATCGGTAGTGATCGCGGCAGTTCGGAGACATTTCGATTTTCCGGACAATAGGCGTAGATGTGTCGATACTACTTCGTACGTCTTCGGATGTCTTCGTCTTATCACGTTTTTTTCACGAGGATGTGTAGTAAAGGGAAAATCATTTTCTGTCCCTCCGAACGATCGGTTTGCAATCCTCAGCTCTGGGCCCTTTGGGTCAGAGCAATTAGTAAAATTTACTGTGGGCATGAATTGGTCTTTTAGACTGAATTTCGAAAACATCTTTTCATGGCTGTACGGTCTCTTCTAGTTTCTATAATGATTTGACATGATTGTGAATTTCAGTTTGTGTTTCAGTTACTTTGATAATGCCATCAATCAACATACTTTGACATTCATATGACATTGACATGAAAGAAAACAATACCTTAAGTAGGCTATTCAACCCACTGAATTGGACGACAACAATAGAAGGTGTGTGATGAATGGACAGAGTAAACGCTTAGAACACAAATAGACTTTATAAAAGATTTGGTTTCGCCTTGTCTTATTCCCAATCTTATATATTAGCTGCTTTATTATACGGCCGCCCATTTTTCAGTGCAAATAAAGAGCTCAAATATGCGAGCATATTACATGAGCCATATTAAATGGTTTAGCTCAGGCAAAGGTTTGGTTTGTTGTTCATGAAGTTCGTCGTAAAATAAACAATTTATTGACCCTTTTTGTGTCATTAAAACATTGATGTGAATTGTAATAGTTTGTAAAGTGATTTGTAATTAATATGCAGCCCGCAAAGTATGCTGGGTACTAGTTCAATGGTGAATACACCACGTTGTGTGTATGTTTGTGCTTATAGTTACTTTAGTGTTTATACAACCATTACATTGGCGACGAGGATCTAAAAACAACCTACAAACTTCAAGAATATCTTCTTCTAGCTTCGTGAATCATTGATAAACTGTCAACACCTTATCACCCTTCTCCCCTTGTGGTCACTGGAAAGAATCATAGTATGATCACTGCAGAGAGTGCAACTAAGAAGGTGACCCGAAACTCATCTCACTTCAAGAAGTTGCTTATGGATGACTCACATCTCCAGCCACCAAATTTGGAGCTTGAAGAGTTGGCAGATGAAACAGACAGTGCTCCGTCTTCCCTAGAAGTCCCCAAACCCCCCAGTGCAGTTGAACCTGGCAAGGTGCAAGCAGCCCCAGAGTTCATTCCTCGACGTTCCTCGAGAATCTCAAGACCCCCAAAAAGACTTATTGAAGAAACCTGATTGAACACTTGAACCTTATAGAACATTGGAACTTTATTTGAGCATTTGAAATTTATTTCTTTATTTGTTATGATCTTTAAAACCTCAGGAAAGGAGAGATGTAATATTTTGTAATGTGATTTGTAATCAATATGCAGCCCGCAAAGTATGCTGGGTACTAGTTCAATGGCGAATACACCACGTTGTGTCAAATTCAAATTCTCTACTCTTGACTCTGACTCAAATGTACGTACAGTGTCCCATTCTTGTAGATGAGATGACAAGTATGAAGCAAGTTCTTCAATAAATGGCCTAATATCTGGGTCACTGATGTAATCTTGAAGACTCATGATGGTTTAAAATGGATGTGATAGCATCCTTGCAGTGTTCGTGTATGAGAGCGAACCTCTGAGAAAACATTCTTTGTAGTAGTGAAATCATTGGTTGGAAAAGGCCGTAATTTGATTGGCCGTTTAATACAGCTTGATCTGGTTCGATCCAATTGATCCGTGCACTCAGTATAAAAGCAGAAGAAAGATACCACAGCATCATTCAAAATGTCTAGCACAAGCGTACAGCTGCTGTGTTTCGTCTGTTGGAGGATGATGAAGAACAACAAACTTGTACAGAAACACATTGAGAATGTCCATCATTTCTATCCTCTGCCAGGGCATAAGCAACACTGCAACATTGCTCACAAGAACTTGAATATCTGCACTAGTTATTTGAACACCTTTATCTCTGTGGGAAGGTTTACAGAGGCTTATGAAGTCACATTAAAAACGGCTCCTTTAGTAACCAACACACATATAAAATGGCTCTTTTAGGAGCCAACACATATATAAAGGTCATGACAAGAATGCTTCATACAATAAGGGTTATCAGTGTTTTCTAGATGAACAAATTATTATTATGAATCTACAATGATCAGTTAAAGTATACAGTGATCTGTTAAAATTCTGATTGGTCAATTTCAATCCTACTGGCGAGCTAAAAAGCGCTCTTTTTCGAAATACCATTAAAAGGAGACATCAAAAGTCCTTATTAATTCAAACAACGGCTCCGAATGTTAAGAAACGGTACGCGAGCTTTCAGGTCACGGGCTAAAATTTTTATGAAATACCTCTTCACCACCCTGCTATAATACCGTTGGGGTCCATTGGTTGTAGGCTATAATAAAGTTAGGGATTTCAGGAATAGATGATGATTGATTTTTATTGATTTTTTATTGTGCACTCATTCAGCTACACTAATACTGTTTGTTATAAGCAATAATGAAGTTGGGATTTCAGGACAAGTTTATTCTTGGTTGCAGTAATTCTGCTGTTTTGAGATGTTTATCACTGGAATTCATAGGATTTCTCTTGGTGAGTAAACAGTTTGTCGTTATATTTCGCTACCCTCCCCCAATGGATGCCTTTTTAAAAGGGAAACCTACAGCTTATATTATTGAATTTTGATTTTGAAGCTTTATTTCAGTTTCAGTTTTGTGGATTAGCACATAGCATTGGTCATGACTTTTGACACATTTGTTGGCTCTTAAAAGAGCCATTGTATTGATGAGAGTTGATCATCGAGACTTGGCTGGGGAATGACGCCTGTCTTTTGCCCATGTAAGAAGTTGTCTGGTTGGCCTGGTCTTTGTTGATGGCTTTGCTCTTTGTCGATGGAAGGACACTTTGAAGAAGGTGGCTGACATCACAGTTCTTTTGACAGGTTTACACTCGGCTCTTGCGTCTCCTTGGCACCTGGGGCATGCAGAAACTCGCCGCTGAAGAGAACCTTGGGATGGGCAAGTTTTCATATTGAGTCTTGCAGCAATCATCACCTCAATTGTCTGGAGGATACCTAAGAAAACAAAACATTTGTTTTAAAACTATCTTGAAAACAGTCATATTATTTTTACCCCTCACAAACATCTGTCAAGGTTTTGTTGACGTCTTTTTCATCGACCCACGAATCAAATTTAGAACTGTAATTTTTCCAGCAAACAAGATACTGGACAGTGCCGTTGTGGGGGCGACGATCAAGGATTTTCGAAACAGGATACATCTTAACTGAGAATATAACAGTTGTGAATCTTACAATCAGTTAATCAAACGAATCAAAGTCAGTAAAGTCTTACTCTACGAAGCCACTTTCTCATTGGTCGAAAATTTTGTTTCCGGTAGCCAATGTAGCCAAGATGGTTATCCAATCGTAGCGCGGTATCAGCGGGTACGTCACCACATCCTTGTCAATGAGTTGTCAACGGACTCTTCAGACTGCACACTTCAGACTTTTAGATACTCGTGGCTTACTTCGTCGTTTCTAGAAAGTTTATCCAGGCATAGTTTATTGACTTTATTCGCAGACTTTATCAACTGGTGTTCACTTTATCAACTAGCTTCACTGTTTATTCATCTATTGTTTCTTTTTCAAATCATAAGCTTAACTTAGATGACGCAACTGACGCTGACCCTTCTACTTTAACTTAAATACTCTTCAACACTTTCGTATGAAGAAAAGAAACATAAATATATAAATGTAAAACAAATGACATATAGAATGTAAACATAAAGATATGGATAAGTTATATATAGCGATACTTCAATACTTGATACTTCAATGATTTTACTCTTAGCTTAGTTCACACTAATACTAGGAAATATTGGTTTTGTTATTAATCTTTAGACAACAGCTCTTACAAACAAACAATGAAGTATTCTTATTTGAAACTCGTTGGTCGGTACGGACTGACAGAAAAATAATCGTTATGGAGAAATGCTTGTTGAACAAAATATTACGCTAAATCACTGCTACAGACTCCCTCCAACAGTTTGCATATAAAAATGCCCTCTCCAGTCGCTTGCATTGGATGGCCAACAGTGCTCTAATATGTAGGCAATTTTGGGGTTTAAATAAGAATATTATTGTACATAAAATCATCAACTGATGCATGAACGGAATAAAAAAAGAAAACACTTGCCGCGATTCGTTTCATTCACTGCTTCAATCACTAATTTCCAAATTAGTTTTGGTTTTCATTACACACTGTAAGTGATTTTTATTTATTCACTTAATTCATTATTATTATTTATTATTTCCTTTTAAAAACCGGCATTAGTGTATTTATTTAATATACCTAATTCAGAAAAGGTTGTCAGAACCAAAGAGGGTAGACAAATTAATAGGCAAATAGGCAATATTGAATAAGCACTGGCAATATTTCATTCAAAGATGGAAAAAAATATATAAACAAAAATAATCAATTCGGCTTAATGATTTATTATTACCCACTGCTAAATCTGAAAACATGTATCTCAACATTTGCCTCAGTGGGTTATATTTATTTATTAAAATATAAAATATAATTACTAAGAAACAAAAGTCATTATTTTCAACTTAATTCTTGAACCTTAACTCAATTGGAATGACTTCCTATTGCTTACCATATATTAACTATATTGCCTTTAGTTAGTTAATTGCCTAATTAGCTCTGAGCATATGACAAGCTCTTTTGAAATAGGGGTATTATTTAAAATGAAGTATTGGTTACTTACATTCATTATAGTGTCGACTGATGTTGTAGCTTTGCCAGGAGTTGCAGTTGATTTATCTACATAACCAAAGTCTGTTGAAGAAAAATGCATAATTTATTAATAGTGAAATAGATATTATCTAAAAAAATTACCATATTGGTCACTTAATTTGCTTTGAATTCTGAGAAACACAAGCAAATCAGTACCAAAGTATTCACCAGTTTACATGTTCAAGTTCAAAAGAGTACCATGTTATTTACAATAATAAGTAATTATTCGGCTAGATATAGGCTAAACAATGCATGCATGAGCAGAGGAAACATGAAAGCTAAGGGGGAGAATTACATTGGTAATGTACGTGCTGTAATTAAAGTACCTTTGAATGCATGTTTGGCATAGCTCTCAAACTTTGAGAGAATTGTAGAAACAGCTGCATCCACTTCCTCTTCTTGGTTAGTTCCCTCTTCATCAATTGCCAGAGGATCATATTCATCTGGTTTTTCCTGGTCTTCTCCTGGTTTCCTTTCTGTGGCTAATTTTATTGAAAAGAAGACTCAATATTTCATTAAGTGCATTTTGAAGCTCAAATGAAATTGAAGCATTTTCAAGAATCATTCAAAGTAAAAAAAAGCATTTGCATGTTGTGATGAAATCTGTTTTATTTAATATTAGCCAGAATAGAATTGAAAAGCAACTGTATAAGATTTCCTTCTGATAATCAAGTAACAATGACCAAAATATGATATCTTTAATTTGTGGCTTGCTTTTGTGTGCATTATATAACATCATAACATTATATAATCAGATAATAAGACAGCTGCCCTCGGCTTTATCTTCAGTATAGCCTCGATCAGTTCACGGTCATTAACTCTTTCATAAGCAGTACATACTGACAGCAAACTGACCTTGCACAGCTCATCGGTCAATCAGCTCTGATTGGTTGGTTGCAAGCATGTGCCGTTATAGGGTCGACCATGTAGATATAAAATGAGGGCAATTGCAAGTGTCCAAAATGTGTAACTATTTGACATTTCTCAATAATTAACTGAGTAATTCATTATTGTCTTACCATATTTCACCCATCCCAGGAACTTCTGGCTGAACAATCTTTTTTCTTATCTTCATTGCTCTGCCAGAAGTCACTTGTTCTTTGTATTTGCCTCTGTTTTTTATGTGCTCTATGGTGTCACCTGAATCAGGCAAAATTTACAGGAACATTGTAATTTGCACTTCCAACAAGATTTTTGAGTTCCTGTATTTATTAAGAAGAATAAATTATTATATAGAGTTCATTATGATAAGATAGTTATTAATGGTCCCCTCTATGCAATTGGTCCATGGACCACTGACAATGAAAATATCAAAAAGATGTACTAAACGCACTACATAAATACAATAAATGTAATACATTAATGTACATTATTAGAAATGATTATCCTGTTGACATACAACAACATATTAAACATATATTCACAAAAGTATTATAATAACACTTCTTACATGTATGACACTGTTTCAGGTTAATTTGTTAATTAAACTCTGCCAATTAAAGAATGACACATCTTAACTTAAAACAGCATGCAGACATACATGGTATTATAATACTTTGGTGATCATGAAAAGTACATGTATTCTTGATCAGCCAAGATTTACAAGTACATAAAGAAACTGAGAATGGTAAAAAATATGTATAGTGTTGTATGTAGTACATATTTATGTCATATATTTACATGTGGTCTGATCTGAAGATATAATATATTTAAGGAATATAAAACGGCCGCGCGTGTCTCTGTACTGTGATATAAACACGATGGGAGATGTAGAGCACAAGAAAAGCAAGCTAAGAAATACGAGGCGTAGCCGAGTGTTTCTCTTGCTTTTCGAGTTTTATATCACAGTACAGAGACACAAGCGGCAGTTTTATATTGCTTTTATAAAATATTTTGGCTTTTTAGGGCATGCGAAAACTTCCTTCCATGTCTCTGTCCTCTGATATAAACATGGTAGAATCAACCAATCAGAGGATGTCTTCTATTTTAAAATCGAGAAGGAACGACACATGCACATGTAAACTTCAAATTCAATTTATTTCAAAAAATTTTACATCAAACACTGGCTCAATACTTAAAAGAGTTTGTGATATAATGCCAGGTTTTTTATTCAGAGATAACTATTATTCTCTCAAATAACAAGAAAATCCTGAACAACTTCAGTTTTCTACCTCAAGTGGCTCATCTCGGCCTCCATTCGTAAAGCATTTTGGTTGATGTTCACTTGGACTGTGTTGATGGAACATGAATGGAAAAAGCTTGGAATACCAGCCAAACCATATGGATCAGTACTAGCAGCAGTGTTAAAAGGCATAGAAAGCGATGAGACTTGTATCTGGTTGTCATGATCAGTTCTGGCGACCAAGTGCCGTGGAAAATACATCACTGCATTTTCTCAACTGTGCTGTGGATGGACGGGCGTTGTAGAGTTTTAGGCTTTGCTCGTTTTTATGCCCAGATATTTTCATTATGTGTCTCGAAGCAAGGCCAGACTCAGACCATAAAGTGATAGCAGTCGCTCTCACGCAGTGGTTGGTATACAGCTATTTCAAAAAACGTTGAATACTGAATTCGGCATTCTGCATACTGTGAATAGTGCATTCCAAGACTTACAAATTGCATTGTTCATCGTTTCCGTTGTCGTTTTGCCACTTATTTGCCTTAGTTATAGCTGTTTTAGAGGATTTTCACTATGCCATCTCCAAAACATACTCAACTACAAGGCATTTTGGTCTTTGAATGCACTCTTCAGTACGCAGAATACAGCATTCAGTATTCAACGTTTTTTGAAATAGCTGTATATTGTGCTCAATTTGGCGTCTTTGCAGAATCCTTTCATCATTTCTGACAGTTTGTTTACACCCAGTGGTTTGTTCTCGTACCATGGCCCTTGTTTGGGAATACTTGGCTTAGGTCTTTGAAAAAAGGCAGGACATTTTGGATTTAGCAGCCCGAGATATTTTCTTAATGAGTGGTATCCATCTTGAGGATCTGTTGTTTCATACATTCGTCCTTCTTTCTCATCGGTACCATTGTCGTTCAAGCCTCCAGGGTGATTTTTTGTGGCCTCATCATGAGTCATCTCTACGTACTTGGCTCCCTCTGCATCTTCACAAAATGTGAAACTGTCGGGACGAAGCTCTCTTTGGCCCTCTGTTCCTCGTCTACACCAGTAGATGGTCACATGAAACCAAACATTTCTGAGGAGACCTAGGGGGTTGTCATTGTTGAGTACACCACTTTCCTTCAAGGCTTTGAGGTCAGTCGTCTCTATTGTTTTTTTGTGCTTGATGTTCTCTTTCCCTCTCTTCTTTAGACTTTTAAGTGTGGCATCTAACATTTGATTTGATGATGAAAATGCTGGGTTAGTACTTATTTGCACGCCCTTGTTATGTGGAGGATAGTTTAGATATCTTTCGATGCTGTTTCTTATTTGAAGTAGTGATGAACGCCCATACTCCTCGCCATTTTTATTTCGTGCTTCTCCATAAAATTTTCGCAAGCTCATCGTTGCTCATCTGGTGGACCTCTTCTTGAATCCCAGTTTACTTCCTCCATTCTAATAAAATAATGATGATTTTTTATTGTTATTTTGTTTGTTTCGGTTTTTTGTTGCTAGTTCAACAACAAGCAAAAATTATGTGAAATTTGAGTCGTTTTAACGACAATTTATGCCAAAAAAATAAATTGAAAAATTCCATGAATGGCAATTCATTTTTAATTCAAGTACAATGGAAAAATGTACGTTTTTTACCTTCAAAAACAGACACTGCCCACTTGGTTTGGTATTTTGTTGATGCGGAAGTAGAAGTCTCGACTATTGTATCAAGCTCGGACTCAGACAATTGTGCGAATCGTTTTTTCTTGCTAGCAGGCTCATCCTGTACATTTTTATCCTCTTTTTTAGTCTTCTCAACTAATTCCTGGTTGTTGTCAAACTCAAATTCAAAGGAAAATTGTGGCTCTTCGTCAAAAAAGTCGTCTGGGAGGCCAAATAAAATATCCTCCTCCATTTTAAAACTCAAAGCAAACTTGCCATGTCTCTGTCCTCTGATATAAACATGGTAGCCAGCCAATCAGCACGCTCGTTATATCTCAAATATTTTATAAATACATGTAATACATGTAACCTCTTTTTACTTACTGATGCTTCAACATTATGTAAGTCATCAATCTTTGACACCCTGATCGCCAAAGGTGACTCTTCTTCTTGATTGGTTGTCCTTGGGTTGAGGAATGTGAGAATCTGTAAATGCAGCATCTATATTCATGTTAAAATAACAATAGCTAATTAAAAATATAATTATATATTGTCATCATGCAGACATCAAGACATCAAGATTTTGGAACGGTCAACATTATTTGCAACTATAATGCTGCAGTAAAAGAGATTTATTCATTAATAATGTAATTTCTTTTTCACTGCCATGATTGCACTAGTGTTATTTCTGAAAGAATCAAAACTTATGTAGTAAATTGATGTGAGTTTTTGCAGTTTATGTACTAGATAATTGTACTGCATGTAGATTATATACCTGTTTATACGAAAAAGGTATATGGTCTGAAATCTGAATCTGAGCAAGAAGGAAGGAAATTGTTGGTACAAACTTCTTGAATAGATTACAATGATATAAAGTATTAAAGGTATGAATGGATTATTATGCATAAATTTAAAGGTAACAGAATCATTCTCACAATTCTATCTGGTCTCAGATTCGTATATGGATTATATAGATTCAGATTCAGATGTCAGACCTTGTATGTTTTTCTGAAAATGAATACATTTACCTTGCTTGGCGGATGGTCTTCCTTAATAAGGAAATGTGAAGTCATTCCCAGGGCCAGTAGCTCACACAATTTTTGAGGTACAAGAGTACCTCTGCGAGATCAATCTCGTAACACCATGTGGAGTGGAGCTGTGAAATAAATAAATGAGATTCAATTCCCTTTTTGATGTCTCTGTCTTGTGATTATAATTATTTTAAATGCACAATATACGTCTCAGAAGTTCAATTATTTCCCTGTGGCATGATAAATATTTGATCCAATCAATATATAACTGCCCTGTATTTCCAAATCGATTGACTAACTATTTGGGGCACTTTAAATAATCTTAACTATCATGGAGATCTGTATGATACAAATGTATGATACAAAGTTTTACCTGCTCACTTCTTTGTCATTTGAAGAGATCAGCAAGCTGCCTTTTGGTGCCATTAGGCCACTTCCTGCTGATCCCTGTATCAGTCCTGACTGGACTTGGTTCAAGAATTCCCCCAGCTGAGTTCCAATGTTGGGGTCATCCACCATTGTAACGCATGAGGAATTGGAAAGTGTTTCCAATATCTTCTTACTGCAAAGCAAGTAGAAAACCCTAATTATGCAAATGCGTATAATACATCAATTTTTTTTAATTATAAACAAATTATATATTTCAATTATGATTATGAAAATGATTTTAACTAAATATTAAAAATTCAACTAGAAATAAATAATCTTATTTGGAAGCAGCCTTCAGTTGCCATGATGATAAAGATTGCCATTTAGAACAATTTCATATCTCATTTCGCTCTTGAGATATCAAGATTTGTTTGATATGTAAATTTACCCTTGATGTTGTCATACATGCATAATGACTTACCAGAAAAGTCTCCAAATTAGCACTGCATGTTTGGTGTTGCAAGAGACTTATGTTGAAGATTTGTTTCAAGTGATTTTGTTTTGTGAACAAAATATAAATTTACTAAGTTATTTTACATGTGTGACGTCAAGGGGTTAAATCTGCATATCACACAACTCTTAATTGTTATTTTTCAGGAATGAAGTGAAATATGAACCAGTTCTAAATGGCAATCTTTATAATTGCAAGGCTACTTCCTACTTCCAAATAAGACCATCTATTTCTGGCTGAATTTTTTATTTCAATGGCACTACTTTAACTGAAATCATATGTGTCACATAAATTAAAAGTTTGTGAAGTGCGTTTGACAATTCTCTTCTGTCATTTATCAAATGCAATCAGTCAAGACTACTAAATACTTGCACTGTAAACAAACAGATGATTCGATTTAAACAGATAGAAATATTCTTTCACTACTGGCCAGAAACATATGAAAAATCTTTGAAAAAACCTTTACATTTTTAGGAATTCAAAGGTTTTTTCAAAGGTTTTTCACATGTTTTCCAGAAAAGTCAAACCTGTGAAATGTACACTTTCTCAGGTTTGAAAACCTGTGAGAAACCTTTGAAAAAAAACCATGACAAACAACCCTGAAAAACCTTTGAAAAAACGTGAAAAAAATATGTGAAAACACGTGAAAATTCCTGTGATTTTTTCACCAAAAATTTCATAGGTTTGAAACCTGTGAAAAAAACCTGTGAATTTTCCCAAACCTGTGATATGTACACTTTCACAGGTAGTTAAACCTGTGAAAAAAATCAGCTAAGTTATTTTCACAGGTTTTTTCAAAGGTCTCGAGTTGAATCAAAACCTCTGAAAAGACCTGTGAAATTAAATATAAACTAATAAAATGATATAAAATTGTCTTTATACATGTGTACTGGTGCAATTCACTTTAAAATGTCCATTTAATCAATTTTCATGTAGTTTTTGTGTAGTATTAATAAGATTATCAAGTCTGTTGGGTAATCAAGTACCCATCACAATTGGTAGATGTACAAAAAGAATAGACAATATTGAAATGACTGAATCTTGACTCATCAATTGATCGATAGATTTGTTTGTTTGTTTGACTGTGTTTTCTAAATTGTTGATGTTTATCCTAAATAAATTACCAGGGGTTTTGTTGGCATTAGCAATAGCAGATTCACACTTCTAAAGATATATAGGTTTCTGAAATACAGATGTCCTACCATTAAAATATTGTATAACTAGAAAAAATAGCTGGCGGTAAATGACAAAAGAGATGGCAATAAACTGCCAGTAACCGCAAAAATAATGAAACCCTTGAATTACATTATTAAAATTCCCTTCATATTGCTGAAGTGTGTACGAGTATACGTCGCTTGTGGTCTTTACAAAGCAGCTTTTGAGTCTGGAAAAAAAAAGATGTATGATGAAAATTGAGGAGAATATGCCATTTTTATATCATTTAAACTGGAAGTTTCAAACCCAATGCTAGCTAAGTGCTCTAAGAAACTATTCTGCAAAACATTTTGTCTTAATTCAATATTTCAGAAAACTTTTATTTAGGCTAAAAGTGCTAGAGATCAGTGCTGCCTCCTCTTTGAACTCAAAAATTTTTACATTAAGTCTGCAGTTGATGATCAGCTCATTTAAATTCAGTTTAATGAGGTTGGAAATGACAGGGAACTAGTAAGAATAGTAAGACTTATTTGAACAACCTACCTTACAACGAAGTCTTAATCACAAACTTTTATCCACTGCACTGTCAAAAGCCTTTGTTCAAGGTTTTCTTGAATACTACATTTGGTTTCCTGAAAAACAAAATTATACCTAGAACTCAAAGAATTCAAAAAAAAGATAAAGCTCGAACACAGTGACTTTGAATCGTGAAATGTCCAAAAAGTTAAGTGATAGATTCAGATTTCAGATTTATTCATTTTTTACAAACTATATTTACAAACATTCCAATGGCCAGCAAATAGTGAAAACTAATCAAGGTAGGCCAATGGATTACAATTCATGAAATAGAGTTAGAAGTAAGAGACAATACATTGAAAACATAGCTGCTCAAACAGCAAAAACATTTATTTAGCACCACACAAATAAATACAGATAGATGGCAATATCACTAGTGTTAAATTAAAAATCTTTTAAACTTTTAGCTTACCTTCATTTACAAGACAAAGTGATTTAAGTATTAGTCTTATTCAAAAATTGACCCTTGACCTTGAGTTTTGAACAGTTTATGATGTCAAGAACATGTCAATAAGAGGACAGACAACTCAAAACAATCTTCAATTTGTTAAGTTTATAAAATTGAAAGCTGAAGCTAGCGCTCTTGATTAAGAAATTCAGTGTATTCAATCTATATGTTTGTTCAGGAAATGTGGACTCCCATGAAAGTAAATATCTTATTAGTATAGTAAAGGTTTTTTATTAAGCAATAAACATTAAAATAAAAAAAGATTATAGATTGAAAATGGTGTCGCGTCGCCAAGAAGCTCCAAGGGAACGCTTAAGTTCCCTTGACTGCTCTCATTGGTTATGTAGCCCATGACAACCTTTGAGTCTGTGTAGTAGTACACTTCGGCGATATTTACATCTATCTCCTTGGAGGCTGCTTGAGCTGCCATGACAGCACCACGTAACTCCAACCTGGGGATGCTTGTCGTGCGCACGGGTGCAACTTTGGCTTGCCCGTACACAAGAGTCACGGTGATTTTTTTGCGATGGTTGAAGTGGCGGAGGTAGACTGCAGCTGCTATAGCATCTTGACTCGCGTCAGAGAATGCATGAAGCTCTGCCCTCTCGATCTCTCCAAAACCTTCTGGATTGGTAGCACCTTGGGACGGACACTCTTTGTAGGTCTGGGAGAGCGTCTTTCCATCGTTGCCATTGGTTCATTATCTTCTCTGGCAAAGGATCGTCCCCCCCTAGTGAGGCATTTTTGCTCGTTCTCTTGCCCATTACGACTAGTTGCTGTAGGAGCTTTCTTCCTACTATGGTCACTGGCGCTGCCATTCCAAGGGGATCGTACCCCGAGTTAACGACAGACAGTACTCCTCTGCGTGTGTACGGCTTGTCGGGTAAGGTCATTTTCCAGATCCCAGTATACTCCTAGAGAACGTTGCGCTGGAAGGGTTTCGTGGTTGAAATCTAGATCGCGCACATCTTTTGCTCTGTCTGCGGTTGGAAATGCTTCCATGACTTCAATAGAGTTGGAAACTACTTTATGAATCGCAGGTTTGCCGTGGAAAGGACTTCTTGTGACTTCCTAACAAGGTCAATGGCTTACTTGGGTGTTGACGTTGTTGCTAACCTCAACATAGAAGTTTCGTCTTACAAACTCCTTAACTGCTACAGAGGTCTCCGTTCTCCTCGCCGTTGTCAACAGTCTTCCGAAGGTCGCGATGGCTGGACTTGGACCGTTGCCAAACAGGTGCACGTTCATGCGGTACCCAATGACACGGTTGTTTGGATTGTTGCTCTCGAACCAAAGGAAGTGCAGAAAGTCGCTATCACTTGCGTTAAGATCATCACTCCCACTCGATCTCTGCGAAACCTGATCAAGACACCAAGGGTAGAAGGTCAAATCGGGCCCGGGTAGAAGTTCTTGGTTTAATGCAACGTCCTCGAATTCTGTTGACAAATCGAGCACCACTGGTATCTGCGTTTTCTTCTTGGGATGATAGACACCAAAGTGAGGCAAGTACCAGACTCGACCAGTAGCTTCAGTGGGAAAATCTTTGGAAGGCACAGGTGAGGCAATGGCCTCCCTCAAGGACTTTCGCCATGAACTCTACATAATCTTTCTCCATCTGTGGTTTAGGTTTGAAAGTCTTTAGCAGACTTTGAAAGCGTTGCTCCGGTTGGGTCCTGTTATCTGGCATGTTGATTTTGTCAGATTTTCGGAATGGTAGGGGCATTTCCCAGTTTCCTTGTTCGTTTTTGTGGATGCCTTGCTCCATTATCTCCAGAAACTTGCGATCATCGCGAGACAGACTTACTTCGTTGTCTCCGGGTCGGCTGTGAAAAACGTCACTTAAGATTTTCCATGTAGCTTCGTGTGAGACTGTCCGTGATAGTTAATTTGTTCGGGCAGGGCTCTACATCACACTCCTTGCCGTGCTGTTCAGTTGTTTTAATGGCCTGCGCAGTGGCGTTTACTTCAACCTCCGTTCGGCGCGTTTTAATGTGCACAGGTCCGTTGAGAAGGTCGAGGCAGGTTTGACCCGACACAGTCCATCCTAAGAGCAATTTCTGAGCCCAGGGGGCGCCCCTAGGTCCGTTTCTAGATGCGTGTACTTTGAGTAACTCCGGTGCGTCTCGTCCAAGAAGAATATGGATACCAGCTTCGTGGTCCAATGACGGAATCTCGTCTGCAATATCTTTGAGATGCGTGAATCTTCGTGCTATTTCCAGTGTAGGGATCTCCTTCTTGTCTTTGTGAATGTTATCACATTCAACTAGAGTTGGCAGGTCTAATTGCTGTTGGTCTGAAATAGAATGCACAATAAGGCCAGATACTCTACTTCCATTCTTGACTTCGTTAGCACTACAGCGGTTTGCAGCGGAGCGTTTAATGCAAACTGTTTCAGCGTTTGTTTTTCGCGTTTGAACTCTACGTTGTCAGGGTAAGTTTCGATTGTTTCTAGGGGGCGGAGACTACGTTTCGCACGTTTCGCACGTGCTTTTGAAGTATTTCTCTCGTCTTGATCTTCACACTCTATATGGCAACTCAATCATCGGCTGAGTTCACTTCGCTACAAAAATGTGGAAAGTCAGTAAAAGTGGAAGAACTTATTGTCCTGGAAAAGCTTTGTCTCAGGACATTAGAACGAACATCATTGACAAAATACTTAAAAGTGGAGGAAACGCTGTGACCGGATGTTGTCCAGGAACTAAGACAGAAATCGCTAGAAGCCTTAACATATCGTCTGCTGTTGTTTCAAAAATATGGAACCAATATTGTCAAAATAACACGTTAAGTCCCATGAAACGTCAAGGAGGAGCAAACAGCAGCTTATCCGACGGCGATTTGCACTTGATAGAGACCCTAAAGACACAGAAACCGTCCATGTCTTATTCGGACATCGCAGATGTGCTATACGACTATGGCGACCTTCCCAACGGTTCTGTATCTGTATCAGCCATAAGTCGCGCTGTACGAGAAAGATTACCAAGCGGCCAAAAGTATTCTTTGAAAAAAGTTACTCAAATTGCTCAAGAACGATTCACGATTCAGAATATGGCGTATACTCAACTTTTTGTTGACTACTTGTACAACAAAGATCCATATTCGTTGAAATATTTTGATGAATGCGGAGTTAAATTACCAAAAAATGGAATGCCTATCTATGGTCATGCACCTGTAAACGAAAGAGCAGTTGAAGTGAGAAGATATTGTGAGACAAGCAATATTACTGTGAATGTTATGTGTGGACTCACTGGGATTGGATATGTAAACACAGTAGATGGTCCATCAAACACATTGGAATTTCTTCGTTTTTTTGACGAAGCATACAACTCTTTCAATCCACTTACAGGCAGGCCGACCTTAGAAGTAGGCGATGTTGTAGTGTTGGACAATTGTGCAATACATCACAATGAAGGCGGACAAATATTGGGTGATTTTTTGAACGATCTGAACATTGAACTTGTGTACATGCCTGCTTACAGCCCAGACTTTAACCCTACGGAATATGTATTTGGAAAGATGAAAACAATAATGAGCTACAGGCTCCGACAACTGACAAATGATGATATTATTGATTCCGTTTACAAAGCCATCGATTATATAACTCTAGCTGACTTGAGACATTTTTTTCACATTACTGGATACATCGATGTAAATGCCTAGAATGTTAACGTGTGTCGTTATTGTATTCTAAAATCATTTGATGATTTTGTACATGTAATATCTTACGTTAAATCAATATTCGTACGAATGTCAAAGTACTGATGAATACTTTTAAAAGAGATTTTTCAAGGTATTTCATTATGAATATTTGTAAAATAAACAACAACATCAATTGACCTCAATTCTTGTAACAGCAGATGCAAACCAAGAGTCAAGTGAGACATAATTACAACTGAATCACAAACGTAACTTTATTGAAATAATATTAACAAGATAAAACAGTAACAATTTGATCTATCATTATACTCAAACAAATTACAATAATTAAAACAATGGCAAAGCAGTGAAACCACTAAACTATAGCAAATTGCAATGCAAAAAACTTAGTATTGTTCAATGTTTGGAGACTCATCAATAATTAGTTATAAGGTTGTAATGTCTTTCAAGCTCATATTCAAGCTCATAGTATATGTTCAAGCATATGTTTGGATACTTATTTATATCAATAAACATAAACTATAAGGTTGTGGTGTCTTTCAAGCTCATGAGAACACTCGCGGCTTCGCTGTCTTGCGTATCGACTGTCGGTTCTGGTTCAACCCATTCGTCCTTTCCAGGAACATGCATTCCAACTTGAGGAGGGCAACTTTCACTACTCAATGAAAACTCTGAATTCGTCAGATAACTTTGTTCCTCGCGCTGCAGCTTTAGAGCTAGTTCATAGTCCTCTTGTTCTTGTGCGGATGAGATACATGCAAAGGACGGGCTGCTAATTTGTTGACTTTGTTTTTGAAAAGTTGGGAAGTTGATTGCGTATTGTTCCGTCAATAACTGTCTTTGCGAGCTCATCCTGTGGTTTGATATTTTATTTGATGAGGTTTCTGTAGAATACATGTTACCAGTATAAGTACTCGTTTCAGTTTTTTTGATAACCACTTCGTTGAGAATCTTGTTCACATTCTCTCGCGATGGCAAAGTGCCTCGGAGGAGTTTCTGTATTGTCGCAACGTCTTTGTTCAATAATTTCCAATTCCTAAGTCCTCCAAAACTCAAATACCTCTCGGGCAGTTCTTTAACTACTACATCTTCTATACGCTTCGTAACCGAGTTGCTAACTTTTTCTGCAGCCTTTGACGCAGTTTGCATTTCTGCACCGGTTGTTTCGAGCTTTTTTTTTAAGTGGCCAATTTCTTTTCTTTGCTGTGCTTTGACAAAATGCCACATGAATATGCTGACTTACATGGACTAAAACAACAGCTTCGTTTAGTGTGGCCCAATTTTAGGTGACATTGGCCACAAGCATTTTGATACCCAGAGTTTTGTTCTGCGGCACTTCCTAGTCTAGATTCAAGTTTCTTCATTCGTTCTTGTTTGTTCTTCAACTGTATCTCTACTTCTGAAAGAACGGACTTCTGTTTTTTAAGGTATCTTTCGACAGGGAGAAGTAGCTGTTCTTGCTCAAGGGATTTTTGCGCTCTGTTTTGAATGGCGTGCGGCTGTTGAACTGGTTGAACAATCGGGTGAGATGTAGTTGTATTTGTGGTAGTAATATTGACAGATGGAGAGTCACAAGCCACAACGTTTATGGATAAGTCTTGTCCTTTCTCTAACAGCTCTTTCATTTGAACAGAGAAGTAAAGAGAAGATAAATCAACTTCGATATTTTCTTCCATTACAGTCATTCGACTAATTGTAGTCAACTTTTGTAAATGAATTACTTCTTGAAGCAACCTTTCTTTGAAGTCAAAGTAGGAGAAGCTCAACAGATCATCCTCACTTATGTACAACGGAGTTATCCTCTTGTTCGAGTAGTAATCATAGCATACTTTTACACGAACCTGTCTGCTTGACGCCATTGTGAAGATGAACTCAGCCGATGATTGAGTTGCCATATAGAGTGTGAAGATCAAGACGGGAGAAATACTTCAAAAGCACGTGTGCGAAACGTGCGAAACGTAGTCTCCGCCCCCTAGAAACAATCGAAACTTACCCTGACAACGTAGAGTTCAAACGCGAAAAACAAACGCTGAAACAGTTTGCATTAAACGCTCCGCTGCAAACCGCTGTATTACAAGTTGAAAGGAAGTACTGTTCATGTGGCCCTTCTAGTTTTAACATGTCGGCAAGTTCGTTGCTGATTAATGACGCGTTGCTTTGATCATCAATTATAGTGTAGACGCGTTGCTTGTTGGTTGGCTTCGTCTTCAGGAACACGTTTATCAAGACGATCTTACTGCAAGACTGTCCACCTTCTGTACTGTCGCACGCTGTGGTGCATTTATTGCTTATAGTAGTGGTCTCTGTTGTGGCTTCCTCTGCTCCCTGCTTATTCGGCTTATCTTTATGTAGAAGCGCAATGTGCTGATTGTCTCCGCAGATTTCGCAAGTCACCTTAGACTTGCAGTCCTTGGCCCTGTGATCCGACGATAGGCATAGAAAGCACAGACCATTTTCTTTGATCCATTGAGTCTTTTCTTCGAACATCTTGGCTTTAAAGGCTTTGCAGTCTATCAAGTCGTGCCCGTCCCTATCGTGGAACAAGCACCGATTAATCTTGTGGCTTTCTCTCGGTAGCTGATCAGACGCAGCGCTGACATTGCTAATAGGTTTAGCGGTCGTCTTGAGTGCTCTGTTTGTCCTGCGCGGACTGGGCGTGGTTGCGGTACCACGCGCAAGCTTGCAACCGACTAGCAGGTTTGGATCGTTTTTTAGCCTTGCTTGATCATTGACAACTTTCGAAAATTTCTCGAAACCAGGATATTCACCTCCGTACTTCTCTGCGTGCTTTGGTCACCTTTTTGATCGTGCTATCGATCACCTTTTCCCAAAAATGGTAGCTTTTCCGCAATGGGTTGGACGCTATTGGGATAATTGAGGCAAGCAAGACCTGGTAAACAGGTCCGCAAATTGTTGCAATTTTACATGATCGTTCTCAGTGAATCCTGCGTTTTGTTGTAAGCGTTCTAGGATGACACTAGTTATAACAGCTGCGCTTCCAAATAGTCTTTCTAACTCCGTCCAAAGGCTTCGCAATAGCGCGTTCGGATCGCGATGTTGTCGTCTGCAGAAATTATCAACAATTCGCTGCACTTCTCCCGTGGTAAATTGACGCAGATAATTGATCTCTTGCTCCGGTGATACGTCAGTGTCTCTTATCATCGCCTTGAAGGATGGAATAATGTCACGTCGCCACTGAACATATCCGGATGGCATTTTGGAAGGCTTTGCCTTGCGAGGCTTGAGACGATTTGCTGATTAGCTGAAGTCAGTGTTTCTATTAGTTGACTTCCTTCACGTCGCGTATCGGGGTTGACGCGAGGAAAGAATGGCCTACTGTTCTCTGTGCGCCATAACGGTTGATCATATTTGATTGTGGCACTATCAAATTCGTCGGAAACGTGTTCATTGGGCGGGGAGGGGGTCCCTGCGAGGTTCGCTTTCGACACGTTGGGGCTTTGGCACAAAACTGGAGTGAACCCATTCCCTAGTTCGTTCTTGAACGCAACATTTAGGAATCTCGGGTAAGTCTACCGATCTTCGTTCGTTTTCCTCCTCCTCCTTGATCGCTCCCTCTATTGCTTTGAGTTTTGCATTCGCTATAGCTAATTTCTTGTTCGCTGCTAAGACAGCCATATCCTTCTCGTGTTGCGCGCGCTCTCGGTCACGGCAGCTTTGTTCATTTGCTTCACGATGTTTAGGTTCATTTTCTTTTTCGCCGATGATTCGTTCGTACTCTGCGTCTTTTTGTGCCGTTGCGGCTTCAGCAATAGCGCGCAGCCTAGCAGAGCTACTGGTGGATGATTTACTTCTACGTGACTATAATATTTCCGATGATTTGTTGGTTTGTTTGTTCTTTATTTGATAAATAACAGAGACCTTGTCTGTGGTAACTATTTCCTTCACATTGTCAGCCGTAAACTGAATCAATGCACATTCTAGTACAAGATGAGTTAAAGAGGAATTGAGTAAGTTTGTAAATCAAAGTGATTAAGAGAGTACATAAAAACTTATACCAGTCAAAAGAGAGAGATTCTTTGTAAGTAAAGGTGCAATTACTGAAATTTTCATAATTGTGGCCTTCAAACAGTGCAATGGAAGTGGGCTTTCGCTTCCGCATATTTCAAACAAACATAAAAAAATAAGCATAAAGATATCTAAAAACCTATCAATTAAAATGACTTAATATGATCTTTACACAATCTATAACATCATTTTGGTCTTAGATATTTGTATTTTTAATCAGTTTCTGATCTTGATTGTGCAAAAGCTAATTTCACAAAAAATGTTCAAGTATTTAGATAATCGAGTTTGCAAGATTTTGAAAATACCATAATTGAAGGAGCATTTAGTACTGCAATTAATGGATGCTCAGTAGAAAAATTGCTAAAATACAAACTCTTTGAATATACAATTGTTTTCGAAAAAAAAATGTTCATGGAATATATTCCGATAGTTAAATAAAATAGGATGTGACCTATGATGCATGAAATATTCATCTTTCTTGTGCATGCAAACAGAAATAAAATTAATTAATTGGCTCCTGAGGCTGTGTATTCATATGAATATTTAATAAGACCAGTACAAGGTGATCTTGATCAAGAGACAACGATTCCCTATAATTATATAATAAGAGTCACGTACTGCAATAGGCCAATCAAATGAAATGTAAGAGTTTAAAATAGATACAAGAGCAAACAATTTGAAATCTTTTCAGCTTTGTTTCACAGAGAAACCATGTGCTTTATGGTCACGTGACAACAAAACCGCGGATTACGAAAATAGGCGCCAAAATTATAGTCAATAAAGTCATATCACTGACTAGGATTTTACCCTACGATCGCATCCATCAGTTCTCTATATCTAAACAGTCATATATATTAATAGAAAACAAATGTTGCAAATCAGACATTCTTTTTGATGAATAAAAATATTGTATGTAAAAGTTTTGTTAAACCTTCTTAGTCCAAAACCGTTGGGAAAGTTACCGCTCGCAACATCATGATGCAGTGATTATATGATACACATAGCTTCAAACTCACAAGTGCAAGCTGACATATAATTCATTAATTCAGAGTCAAAGTAAGAATAAAAAAAACCTGAAATTCGCGGAGCCAGCACTAAATTATAGTACGTGTTATAGTTGACAATGACAATGTTTTATTTAGCATCGTTTTTTCATTATTTACAGAAAAATACCATATATTAAATGGGGATAGATCAAAGAATAATATAAATTCTTTAGAATATCTAAATTTACATAATGACAAGCTTTGGATATTACGCCAATGTTGCACTTAATTTTATGTGAAATAAATGAAACATGGGATTTCCAATTTAAATGCTTGTCCATCATAATGCCTAAATATTTTATTTCAGATTGGTGCTGTAACAGTATAGAATTTATTTTTATTTCAGGAGAGTAATTCAATTTCTTTTGTGGTGAATGGAAAATGACGAAATTTGATTTTTCAACATTTAGAGATAGCTTATTGGAACAGAGCCAGTCTTGGACAAGAGATAGTTGGGCATTTATAGTAGACTCTAACGATCTAAGATTCTTATAGGCATAAAATAAGTTAGAATCATCGGCAAACAGATGAAAGTCGAGAATATGTGAAGACCTATAGAAGTCATTCATGTATATTAAAAAAAGAAATAATCTTAACACTGAACCCTGGGGGACACCACAAGGAATCGAAAGTGTATTAGATTTGACATTTCCTATGGACACGGATTGTTTTCTATCTGATAAATAAGATTCAAACCACGTTTTCGCTACATCTCCAACCCCATAATGATCCAGTTTACATATTAGAATACGGTGATTTACAGTATCGAATGCTTTACTTAAGTCTAAGAAAATTCCACAGGAAAAAAGATTGTTTTCGATAGCACTCTGTATTTGATCTGTTATTGATAGTACAGCTTGTAGGGTCAAGTGATTTGCACAGAAACCAAATTGTTACTCATTTAACCTGTTATACATTAATTTCTCAAGAATTCGGCTAAAAACAGAAAGTAATGAGATGGGACGATAATTTGTAACACTAAGTTGAGAGCCTCTTTTGGTCGTTGCTAATAAAGAACCAGTTCCCCATTTCCTAACAAGTCCATATTTAGCAGAGACGATAAAAATAAGACCGGTGATATATTAAAATATGGTGCGAATAGCAAGTTTTTGCTATATTTTTGGCGTTTTTTTTTTGCTTTTAACCAATCAGAGCAAAGGTTTTTTATTTGCTTATCCAATTAGGATAACCACATGCTTTGAATGCCATGCATTTTTGAAGGCTATTTTATATTCGATGAATATATATTCGCAGCCCTCCAGCTGATATTGGCCTACCATTTGGTTTACTTTCCTGCTAATGTTAGCATTTTCATCATTGCTCTGTTGGGTGCCTTCTACTTTATTTCTGATTTGTTCAAATTTTAAGATGGCATCGATCGCAAATCTTGGTCGCAAATCTTTGTGCACCAAAGAAGACTTGTTTAGACGCAATTTCCTCTCCTTAAGCACTCGATCAGCATTTGCTGCTGCTGCAATAGCTTCGCCAGGTACGTATTCTAGGCCAAGGCCTTTCATCAAATCTTTAGTGGTTTTTGAAAAATCACCAGCTACAACTTTTTTTATATCCTCCTTCACTTTACTGGACATGGTGTGTGGCGCTGTTTTTTATGGTAGTGCTTTGTACCTTGGACTAAACCAACCCGTCGTCTTCCTTCATCACCTCTGGCCAGATGTAAAACATTTGAGCATTGCAATTGCCAGTG
This sequence comes from Telmatactis stephensoni, assembly GCA_029948255.1. Lineage (NCBI taxonomy): Eukaryota > Metazoa > Cnidaria > Anthozoa > Actiniaria > Isophelliidae > Telmatactis > Telmatactis stephensoni. The sequence continues at coordinate 54,925 of JALIZF010001648.1, forward strand.
GCAACGAGAGAACAGCTTTGTTTGTGGTCGGGGCATCTTCATTTTCTGCCAGTTACTAACAGTGTATGAATATTTATCACTAGAACAACGTTTTACTCCCTCGCACGGTCTTTGCCTTATATTTAGAACAGTCTTCACGCCATCAATTTCAAGTGAGTGCATACACCATATGTCTTGTGAAAACTCAGTCAGTGTTGAAAGCAGATTGACTTGCTATTTGATTATATAAAAATAGACATACAGGTAAAATGGTAAAATATACTTAAAGTATAGTATTTAATAAATAATTGTCTTTGTATAGTCTGATTGACTTGAAGTTGACGCTGCTAGAGCCACTGGGAGTGAGACACTTTGTGTCGTAACCAGGACTGATGAGGAATCCACTGAAACAGGAGGGGTTGAAGTTTCTAACAGCGGTGCAATAACCTCAGCTGAAGCCACAGAAAGTGGGATGTCAGACGATCTGCTGGGTGGACGATCCACCATCTTGAACGAATATGTCCTTCAAGCAACTTCACACTAACTGACACTTATGCATAATTAATGTGTCCTTAAATAATGCTTATGACGTCATCCAGAAAGCTCATGAATATTCAGTGAGTTTGAATGGTCAATAATTGGTTAAGTTATTAGTTTCTATGAAGTTATGAATAGAAATATTACTGTCAAACTACCTAAAGCGTGAACACCTAGACCTCATTAATGAATTTATTCTTGCAATATTGATATCACTATTCGATTTGAATGTCCATCGTGAAAACCAAGATTCGATATTCAAACCAAGATTTGAATACTCGATTGTTGATTGGATTATCCAAAACAAAACATCATCCAAATATGGATAAAATTAAACAGGGATCCAACTCCATGCAAACTGCAAACTCGTGTTCTACTGCAGCCGGATCAAGATGGCCGAAGGAAAGGTGAGACTTAAAAAATAAGGTGATTGTAATTGAAAATGTTTGGTGCTAAAACTCAAAGCATATTTGTCAGTTTACATTATTTTATTCATTTAGTTCATACAATTAGAAGTCAGAATCGAGATTTTTTGCTTGCTATAATATCCAAGTTCACCCGTCATTTTTTCATGGGAATTATATTAATAATACTTTATTCAAATTTAACAAGCGAAATAACAAGTAATTTGAAAAGGCAGACCATGAGGTTAACCCTATAAAGGTCTCCTTGCTAAACTATAAAATATTTAAGAATGTGATGAAAAAATCTTATATGAAAAACTTTGCATTAAAATCAATGAATATTCATGTGCTTCTTTAAACTTCTTTTAAAACTTTTAAAATTATGTCCTTTAAATAAACAACTTGGCAATTCGTTCCAGTGTTTGATGATTCTAACAAAGAAGGAATATTTTAGAGCATCTATTCTAGCGGACTTCATCTGTAGCTTGTACTGGTGGTTTGCTCTTGTAGTTTTGCTTTTACAAAATTCAAAGTAATTGTTGAATTCTAGACCATTAAGACCAAACATTGTCTTATAACATTCAGCTAATGACAGATATTCTCTCCGATGCTCAAGAGTGTTCCAGTTTAGCAGTTTACATCGTTCTACATAAAGCATCTCACGAGGTTTTTGACCAAGGGCAATCCTAGAAGCTCTTCTTTGTACTTTTTCAATAGCTAAGATATCTTTTACCAAGTAAGGTGACCATACCGGGCAAGCATACTCCAAGATAGGTCTTACCAATGACTTATATAACATGGAAAAAAATTCTTTATTCTTACTACCAACTGTACGGCTTAAGAGACCCAACACTTTATTTGCTTTACTTACTGTTAAGTCCACATGGTTCGACCAGGACAAGTCACTGGATATATCAACCCCTAGATCTTTATAATGGCTGACTGGTTTTAGTTCTGTGTTTGATAAATAATAAGGGTGTTTACTATTGTCTCGTTTGTGTGTTAATCTCACTACCTCACATTTCTCAGGATTAAATTTAACTTGCCAGTCCCTTGTCCAGTTTTCCAGGGAATCCAGGTCTGATTGTAGTACTAAGATATCGTTGGGGTGGTTAACTTCGCGATAGATCTTTGTGTCGTCTGCAAATAGTTTGATGACAGATGTAACGGCATTTGGTATATCGTTCACGTAAATTAGAAATAAAGTTGGTCCAAGAATTGTGCCTTGGGGCACACCCGATGTCACTGAGGACCAGTCAGAGTACGTTCCACGTATTACAACTCTTTGCCTTCTGCTGGTTAAGAAATTTCTAAACCACAACAATAAGGGCCCATCAATTGCTGGTTTTCAATCATTCCCTTGAGAGTCAAAATATAAAAGAATGGCAGCCATGTTGGTTGAACGAACAAGAGATACTAATGAGCAATCTTTTGTTGAAGTTCAACCAAGATGGCCGCCGTGACGTCAATTGAAAGCCAGCAATACCATATCGATTTAACTTAAGTAAAAGGCACTCATGAGGTATACTGTCGAATGCCTTCGACAAGTCCAAGAAGATGGCATCTGTTGTTTTCGAGTTGTTCCTAGATGAGCACCAATCGTGGAAACAACTTAAGAGCTGCGCGAGTGTTGATTTTCCCTTCAGGTAACGGAACTGGTTGTGATTTAAAACATCATACTCTGACCAAAAGGTTGTTACTTTGGATCGAACAATTTTCTCCGCCACTTTACAGACAATGGAGGTTAGAGAAATTTGATGGTAATTCTCTTTTTTATATTTAGGTCCCTTTTTGTGAATAGGTGTTATGTTCGCTATTTTCCAATCTGCTGGTAATAGACCAGATGCAAATGACTTGTTGTATAAGTCACACAATGGAATGGACAATTCTTGAGAACATTCCTTCAGTATACGAGGTGAGATTAAATCAGGCCCTGGGGACTTGTGAACGTTAAGTGCTTTCAAATGTTCCTCCACTTCACTGGCCGTGCAAGAAATGTTACACAATCTGTCGTTAATTACATTGTTAAATTCTGGTAAACTGCTTTGTTCTTGCGTGAATACAGATGAAAAATAGGAGTTCATTTGTTGTGCTATACCTTGATCATCTGTAATCTCATTTCTTCCTTCCTTCAATAACACCAAGTCATTCGTTCCCTTGCGTTTCGATTTTATATAGTTCCAGAATGGTTTCGGATTATTATCTTGTTTCAATTTGTCAGCAAGTTCCTTAAGATATTGCCATTTCGCTGAGTTACATTTCTTTTTTAGCGAGTTATTCAAAGCTCGGTAGGCAATCCATGTTTCATTTTTTCCAGATCTTTTTGCTTTCCTATACAAGTTCTTTTTCTTTCTACTGAGTTTGATAAGATCTTTACTTATCCAAGGCATAGTGATTTTTTTCTTTTCCTTATACTTTGGGATGCAATCGTCGACTGTGGCGAAGAAAATATCTTTCCACTTTGTCCAGTTGTCATTTATATCTTCTTCTGACATTGCCAAATCCCACGGGGAATTTTTAAAAAGTAGTCTAAGATGACTCCAATCTGCTTGCTTAAAGGCGTACTTGTACTTTCTAGAATTGCGAGCTTGGTAAGGTGCTGTGTTTAACGTGAAGGTGATGGATTTATGGTCAGAAAAGAGTTCACCAACCTCGACGTTGTTTATCAAATCGACGTTAGTTGTTAACACTAAGTCCAAGATATTTTGGTCCCGCGTTGGTTCTTTCACAAGCTGATGCATAAAATTGTCGTGGATAATTTCCAAAAGTAATGTGTGATGCTCAGAGTTTTTTAAGGGACGATTATTGTTCCAATCAAATTCGCTTAAGTTGAAGTCGCCAAGTAGAATTTTATCTGTTGTTGTAAGGTTGATGAGAGAGGTTTGGAGGTCTTCTAAAACCCCTATGTTGCTATTTGGCGGTCTATATAACACTCCCATAGTTATTTTCAAAGTCAGTCGTTTATCCTTCTGTCTTTGTTTGCTGTGTGTGTGCACGCTTTTTTACTTCCCACAGCACATCTTCATGGAAGAGTAAGTTTACTTTTTCAAGATTGCTATATATCTCGGATATTGGTTTGATCTGTGGGATGTGCGATTGGAGGACACAAGCACGTTGTTTGCCGAAGAATTCCCATTCTTTGAATTATTGGTTCAAAGCAACCAAATGCGTTATTTCATTTGAACAGGGAAAAGTTAGGAAATTTAAATGTTGAAAATGACTGGAAACCCTGAAAAAGTAGTGTGGATATTTTACTTGACTTTGTGATGTTTTTTATGTATTACTATTTTCAGGCTGAAACTGAAGTTAGAGATATACAAAAACTGTTAAAAGAAAATGCATCAGATGTTGAAAATTACAAATTACTCAGGTCTGTATGGGGATGAATTTCTACTCTTGAAACATTGCAGATTTAGATGAAATTATTGTTTCTTCACTATTATTTCAGAAGGGACAATAATTTTTTACTTACAACATACATTAAACATAAGCAAAAATGAAAAAAAAAAACATTACATAGCACTCATCTGGTAGTCTTCATGGAGGCTGAGGATTAAGCTGAGGTTTCTACCTGTAGCTACAGTATTATTTTGTGAATAGCTTTTTCTCTGTTTACTGTTTGCATGACTTGTCTTTTTTGGTAGAATGACTTGTCTTTTTTGGTCCCTGAATGTGATTTAAGACAGCGTTTACATAGACATAGTTCAGGCCTTGTTCAAGTGTAGCACATTTGGCTAAATTCAACCACCGATAATTTATAATCTAAAATACATATCCAAAACGTAGTTGCCACTTCCGATATTATGGAAGTTGTGTAGGCCATTCCGTTTGAAGCCACTTTTTATACTTGTTTCAAGAAAACAAATACCTCACCAAAGTTCGCTTGTTGTCTCACTTAAAAATATGCAAAAAACAGCGCACACAAAAATGCTTGATTATCGAAAGCATTATAGTAGAAGGTAGACTGTTCCAGTCTCAGGACTTCGATACTTGAGCATCATTTTAAAGAGCGAGATCGCCAACGAAATATTCTAAGTGCAAAATTCTTCTACTGAACGTGCGAAGGATTTTGAAGACAAAAATACAATGCTGGATGGTGGGCTTCAGGTTATATGCAGCATTTTTTTGTTCCATTGTTAGATAGGCAGACAAACCAGGTAGCAAAGGAACCATCTGAAAAATATATGTAAAAAGTATTTCTCAACAAACATTTGATATCAATTCAGATTTGTAATATTTACATGACATTTTTACATTACATATTTTACCCCATTGTTGTGAAAACACAAAGAGAACAGGCTTTTTATACCCCCAGCCATACATTAATTCTGTAAAACTTCGCAATTTGAAAAATTCAAGTCACTGTGGATTCTCATTGGAATTACATTCTAACTTTTTGCTCAGTTACTAAGTGAAACATGCTCTTTAATATTTCAGGGACCGTGGCCAGTAGGTTGAAAAGAAAATTATGCTAGTATAAGTACCTTTCGGAAAAAGCTTGCATGGTCTTAATTTGATAAAGTGATAATTGAGGAATAATGTTATTCTAATAATAATAATAATAATAAATCCTTTATTTCATGAGGGTAGCACTAAATAGCCAAAGGCTAATAAACTTGTGGCCCTCTTCTGGTTTATCTAAGCCCAAAATTCATACTTTTTGGCATGACTGTGCTTCATTTGCAAATCTGTACATTTGTTGTACCTTAGTATTAGACTTTCGAGTCAGTTCAGGAGATACAACTCCAGGCATATTTGTGGGGTGATGTTGATCATCATTTTGTGTACCCTCTATAATATAGTAAATGCATATGAGGTAATTAGAATTTGAAATATATTATAATTGATTTCCCTAATAATCTATCAAAATATAAAATAAAACTAGCCGTTTCTTACAGAAAATGAAGTGCTACAAGCAATTTAAAATGTTTTCAAATGGGCTGACTAACCAGCTGAGTTGTGCATACAATTTCAATTTATGTAACTGAACTTATACTAAGAGTAGTCTGTGTAAATAAAACAAAATTGCGATACACCAGAAAGTTTACGTTATCATGTGGCGCCCTCTAAAGAGATTTCACCTCTTTGAAGTACAACATTGTCTAGCTTGCTTGAGCACGTACGCAACAGCAAACATGCATCATGCATTGTCTTCCCTGGGAAGTATCACCAAACAGTTGGTGACCTTGATAAATGTACTTCAACGAACATAAACCATTGAATTATATATGGAGGGGGGAAGAGTGTTTTTTTAAATCGCTTAAATGGCTTGAAATTGCTACTGAAGACCAAAGACAGCGTAAATAACACTTCATGTAATTGAAAACAAATTTTTATTCATTTATAACTCGGTTCTCAAAGCTTGTATGTGCTTCCTGTGGGCAAAATAGGATGAGTTTCCCGTTAGACGACTTTTCTTTTGGATGAGTTTCCCGTCAGACAAGTTTCCTGTCTCTAATCATTATGTAAAGAAGCATAAAATTGTTTTTTGGGATAAATTTAAAAATTCATAAATCTCAATATATCTAAGTAGCATTTAGAAAGTCAAAACACCTACGTGCGAAGCTAATGTAAACGTGTGTTCCGTGTACCATTTTCTGACAGTTTGATATTAAGAGTTCTGTAGTTTTAATGTCTTAAGTAAAATGAAAAATATTTCAATGACTTTCGCCATAGTGCCATAAGGAATAACCTTACAGATTGATTATTTTTTGAGATTATCAAAGCATGTTGTATTCTACAGCATTTTCCAGTCACCATGATTGACAGGTTAGCTTTTGTTCAATTTTTCATCATTGCTCTCGCTTTTTCTTAATTTCGATTTTGCCATTATAAGTTTAGTAACAGTCTTTAGTTTATGCAAAACTTTGGCTTTAGGTTTGTTCGTTACGTCACAAGAATTATGAAGTAAGAATACCATCTTGTCATTCATAGTTCAGACCAATAGGAGTTTAGTTAGTTTTTTGTAAACAGATCAATCAAGCTTACTTATCATTTTGCTTAGCTTATTAAGTGTTTAGCAACTACAAATGCAGAGCATATCCAAGTTGTAGTTTAGTAGTAGTAGAGAGTAGATGCATGTAATGGTTCGGGACTCATGAACCCTGCAATAATTTTTTTGTTCTAACTTTATCTATTACAAGAACAACATGGGTGATACTCAAAAATGAAATAGAACGGGGTTACTGTACTCGTATTTGAGTTGAGGGGAGTAGTCTTCGGCAGTTTTGTACCAGACACCAACCTACACTTTGAAATACTAACAAGGTTATTCTTTGGTTTAACCATAGTTAATAGAGGGGACTGGTTAGGAAGCCTTTTGTTATATGTCTATATAATACTACTAAAGGTGATGAGAACGTATGTGTCCATGGGGACACTCATGGATATGTTAAGTCAGGGTTAACAGCAACAGAGTTCAGGCCTCGAGAACATTCATTAAAAGTTAAATGCAGAATGGAGGCAGGTACTGACACCAAGGATTATTGCTCAAAAGTCCACAGAGCAGATTGACATCCTTGATGCTGACTCAGGTTGTTCAATTATCAGAGATCCTAAGCAGGTGACAAAATAAAGGTACGTACACCATCAGCTTAATGAAGAATAGAATAGTGATTTTACCATGTTAAACCATAGAGGGGAATGGTTAGGAAGCCTTTTGTTACATTTCTTTGTTCTAGTCTGGATGTTGAACTGGTCTTGACCGTGCACAAAGTTTGTTTAAATTCATTAGAAAATGGCTATATGAATGAACCGAAATGTTGTCTATTGGATTATTTATTGAAATATTCTAATATAATTAATTTTGAACTAGAATACATCGAACAAGCAGCAGAAAAGAAACATTTGGGTTCAGTTGCTCAACCATGGCAATTAAGGCGAAACAATGAAAAAATAAAAGATTTGTGGACGGTCACAGTTGAAAAAAATGAACAAAGTATAGTAGTATATAATCAAGAATGGACAGGTTAGATAATAAGTATCAAGATCTTTTAACTTTCCATTTACTTTGTTATAGTCCATAAGCAGTGTCAAATAGTTGATCATTCTTGTAAAACAAGAACCCTCTTCAGCTTTTATCTTTTTTATGGTCAGCTCTCTGACAGATCACGGCATAAACATTGTTGATATTTGACATTTAACCTTGGCATTCCATTCTGTGGAGGTTCTCATGTATGTCCCTGAAACAACATTTCCTTGTGCGTCGCGGGACACATGTACTTCTGTGATGATTTCAAATGCTGCAGGATCTTTGCTGAAAATTTCGTAAAAACGAACACTGTCCTTTTTCACAAATGCACCAGGCGTGTTGTCTTCATCAAGATCACATGGGTGCTTTAAATTAATGCTCCTTTGGTTAACTACCCGTACGAAATTGGCAGATCTGTTTTTAATCTGCTGCAGATCTGCCAGTAAGTCTGTTGCAGATCTGCAAATTGTCTTCTAAAAATCTACAGACTATCTACAGATTATCTGAAGAATGTCTGCAGATTATCCGCAGAATATCTGTAGAATATCTGAAAAAAGTCTGCAAAATTGATCTGTAGTTGAGTCTGTAATCCTACAGACGTTCTGCAGATGTTAAACAACGAAAAACAATATGCTAGCTCCACCAATCAAATCGCTTTTATTTTGAACTAGACATTTGATATCTTTCCTATCAACATTCCAGTACACTTAACTTGATTGTTGAGTGATATGTCACCTCTTTGAGATCAAAATATGGCACACATCCAGCTCTAGCAATCAGATAATTATAGAACGGTACGTGCACTCGATTCTTCCACACGGAACCCTGAATATTGTTTGATTGCACTCATTCTCGGCTAGGAGAGTGAATTGGTCAAAACCAAGACGCGGTCGTGTTGGTGAAATCTACTAACACAGCTGCCATGATAGTTTTGATCAATAGCGTTCCGCGCAGTTGACGTCACAGATTTTCACACCTTGCGTAACTCAGACAAACACACTCACACGTGCATACATTCTCTTATACAATCACTGTAATAATGGACTCTATTTCTAGTACTTCGGCTCGTCATTTAACAATTCTTACTGAAGATGACGGTGTCCCCGGCTCTCGACTTGATAGCGATCCAGATAACTATACCGTGGATCAAATTAAACGCTGGTTAAAATGTAGAGGTCTAAAACAAACTGGTAAAAGAAGCGAACTTATCCAGCGAGTTCGAGACTGCATTAGCTCTGGTAATCACCGATTACTAGACATTAGTATTGACGAAGGAAAGTGGTTTGCTGCAAAAGTTTTGAGGGAAAATCAAGAAGTGAACAATTTTGGAAGGTATCTCTTCAAAACATCTCTTGAGGGGAACATCACATGCTCCATGTCTCTAAATATTTTGAACATTAGTTGTATATATGTGGTAAAAATCTTTCGAATGGTCGTTTGTTCGATTGTTCTCTGTGGTGTGCTTAATAAAATTGCCAGTGTTTGTAAGGTAAATCCTCTTCTCAGTCGTACCAGGGTAATATATAATTGTTCTTTGAAAGAAATCTTTGATTCTGGTCCATTATTTCCTTTGGAACGGCCAGTGGATTCCTTTCCATGCCAGTAGACTATTTCACTAAGTGGGCAAACATTATCGAGAAATCTGTACAACGCTTCGAACTGCTCCGTAGTTAACCCAGTTAAATGTTTCATTGTAGTGGGATTTTTAGAAACATATTCGAATGTTAGACTTGAAACATAAATTTTTGTTGAATTATCCTTCATGGTATTCACTTCATTTCGTAAGACCATTGTTTCAACTTTAGATGCAAGTAGGTATTTCGAATACTCTGTTTGTGATCCCTTGTTTGAAACCGTATGACCGGTACTACTGATAAAATCCACTGATTCAAGGTCTGGAACTTCACAACCACTATCAACTGCCGTCGATTCAAAAGCAATTACGTCCTCAGAACTTGTCTGAGACTCAATGACTTTAGGTTTCTTCGAAGGTGATCGCGATTTTGGCGCCTTTCTCTTTGGAGCAGTCACCTTCTCGTATTCTTTAGGATTAAAGCTTGCTTTTAATGGGTCGGGATGTTCTGCTGTAGGACCTTTCTCTCCAACCCAGTGGAGGGCACAATGTAGGTATTTCGTGTTATTTTAGATACATCAAACGCCTTTCTTGAACAAGCATTTATCCAGCGTTTACCATTTTTTCGAGACCTTGTGCGGCTTCGGGAACGGAATGAATACCTTTTGCCCAGCCGCCTCCATTTCTTTTAACGATTTGGCCATCTTTCGGGATACCTTGAATCGCTGTTGCACTTACCCCAACAACAATGTTTTGTACTAACCATTCTGCTAATTTTTTTGAGATTATGAAAGTATTTCGAGGAGCTAAATAAAAAAGTATTATGATCACAGACAAATATCCAGGTCAATCTCTGTAAAATGAGCGAGTTGTTTGTCTGAGTCACAGCGGTGACCGGAAATCATGTGATCTATAAATAGAAACTACGCGGAACGCTATTCACTCTTCTTGGAATGATTCCCATCAAATATAATGGCTATAAAAGTACGTTTACAGAGAGTGTAAAAAACAACTAAGGTAAGTGGTAATCTAAAGTCTATATGATTTACAAACCTAACTTAGCATGCCTTGCAAAATAATATTTATAATGTTATTTAACTGTAAAACTGGATCGGCACTACAAAAGTACGCCGTATGAATTACGGTTGCCGTTCTTTAGCCATATAACAGCTAGCGTATGACATACATGTCAGCAATCGATCGAGTACATGAAAAATACGTCGTATGGTTAGGCCTTAGCTATACGTTGTATAAAATGTTTTTAAATATTATGCACTAATCTTTGATGTTGTCAGGAATTCTCTCATCTTTCTTCTTTTTGCCGTGCCAACTTTGTTGGTAAGAATCCTGTTCATTCTTGACACAGGCAGTTCGGTGTTGTTTATGGCGGCAAAGCGCCCAGAATATGCTGGAAAAAGAAAAGAGACATCGTTCAGAAACAGTTTTAGTTAATTACACTGTTAATTACTTAAAAAAACGGTTTATTTGCCCATGATGCAGACAAATTCTTAAGCTCGCTTAATTTTGATTGCTGCATTCCGACGTGCTACATTCATTTGCGTTCGATTGAAGCGTGACCCGTGTGTTAATAGGTTCTAGTCACCTGTCAATCAAATTGTGTTTTAATTGGCTAATTTGTTACCTTCTTACCCGATGAGATTAAATTGACAAATGGCAAGTTTTATACCTCTCCGTTGGATTTGAAAGAAATATCTGATCACCTTTTGGTCGTCAAAACCTATGTTGAATTAGTTATGAAACTATAAAACAAAGGTTAATTGGCGTGTTTATCTACAGGTATCTGGGGTATCCCATATTAATTCAGCGATGTCACCGTAAATTATTCCTTTTTATTATCACTTGTTTCAAAAATGAAATAAATTCAAAATGCATTTTCAACCAGTATAACTTTTCACTATATAAACTGCTTCACGTCTTTTTTTGTTTGTTTGCAATTGTTTGTTTTTTGTTAAAGTTCTTAGATTTTTAAAGATTATATTTTTCTGGTGATTCGTTCCTTCGTCACAAATCTTCCAACTTTTTGTTTAAGTTTTGCCAACCAAACGATTTGATAGTCTTTCTTTCTTTGCTTTAAGAATTAGTTTTGTCGACCAAAAGGAAATAAGATATTTCTTTCAATCCAACGCCGGGAGCCGATGTGGAAAAAAACTTTCCGTTCATCGTTTACCATGTAATCGCAGCCGGTAATAAGGAAATGCAATTTGATCCACAGATGAGTAAAACAAAACTGTCTGAAGTCCGAAATCAGCGCACGGGTCACGCTTCAAGTAGAACGGGTGTAATCTAGCTGCAATGACTTTATTTTAAGGTTAATAATATCAAGCAGTAGAAGATATACTGACCTTTCACTATCTTCACGATATCCTGATTCAACGCTGTCGTCAAGGATCCTTTGGATGCCTGCTTGCGTGTTCCGTGGGCAAGACTCGTGGCCAGCGTTTCATTGGTAAAAAACGTTTCTATAAGAAGAAGAAACAATTTCCTCGCATTCTGGCCACATTGGCTGTGGATGGAATGAAGCCTTGCTGATGGTATATATACACCAGATCCTGGGACAAGTTCTTGTTTTCCAGGGCCTGGGATGCAAGAGTTTTCAATGATCTGATGGTTGTCTTCCTGAAATTCAAGGGAAATGTCAGAAAGCTATAAACCTTCTGCCAAACTACAAACTGTAAGACAATAATAGAATTTTTCAAAACTAATTAGTAAATAATTTGTTGGACTTACTAATTTGAAGTTCTTTTCTGATATAACTTCCTCATTTTTAAGTAATGCGGGTTCATCAAAGCCTTCATATGATGTTTCATACTATAGTTTTAAAGAAAATTCTGGTTTCAGTATTAATCAAAAACAATGATACTGATGATAATTGGAGACCATTCAAGTGAAAAGATATCACCTACCTGGTTGTCGTTTCTCTTGTAAGCATTCAGAATTTGCTCAAGAAACTTTATGTTTTGAGAACTAACAGGAACTGTTGAAAAGGAAATTCATGTTAACTCGGTAATTGTTTTTACAACTTAGGGATTTATATTCGAATCACCAGAGGATATGCATATATGCATTAAAAGATAACCTTGCATGTATTGTAGTTCGTCTCTTTAGTCAAGGAATTAAGAACATTCGTGGATAATAGAACGTCATAGTCAATGTCAATTTAAAAGAAATATTCCCATGCAAGCGAATGAAAATATCGGGTATTTTCATTCACTTGTTTCAAGTGCCTTTACAAACTTGTCTACAAAGATGCGTGTGAACAATGCCCGCCAATATGTAATTATCAATCTATGAATGTACTAGGGGCAACTTACATGGTAACTGCCTTCTTTTAAGTACAGCAATTTCTTCTTTAAGCTCATTCACCATTCCAGAACAGTGTGCACACGGTACCATTCTTTGAACTACTGGATCCTCGATTTCGTCGGTTGGCGCAATTGCATTGTCTTCATCAAAGTCATACAACGGGGCCGAAGGACCTTATCAGTGAACCGGTCTCCCCAAGAGGAGTTTCTGTACTGCTAGTTGACATACTATTGGCTGGACTTGTGACGTTTTTGTAAGTTATTTCTAGGTTTGTGTCGTTAATCAATGATGTTTTCATATGGAAAGGAGAGTCAGTATGGGTATTGTGTAAAGATGAAGAGGGGCTTTGTGATGTTGACAAAGCCTGTTGAGTTGGTTGAGTTGTAGCAAAACTAGGAACATCGTCAACTTCTATTTCATCGTTACTATTTTGAGTAAACCTTTCCTTAAAGAAAAGTGCTGCTTGAGTTTTCCCTGCCTCAATTTCCGCGTTCTTTTTACTTTTCATTTCTTCCTTCTTGCTTCCTTTTTGCTGTCTTTTCTTCTCTTGCACTGGCATACTGCTATTTGGTTCTTTTGTTACCTTTTTTTGTTTTGACAAACTTTCACTTGCTGTTGATCATACAGTTGCAGTTGTGTCTGCTGTTGATTGAGCTGTTGTTCATGTTCATCTCGCTGCTGCTGCATGCACACCTGTTGCTGTGCCAGTTGTAATTGGGATTGCTCTTGACTGTGTGTTGCTTGCTGTTCTTCTCGTTGTTTTTTATTTGTTTTTTTTGGTCTGTCCTTGCTTCTGTTTTTGTCGTTGATGTGATCCTTGATTTTGATTTTTTTGTAGTGATTGTCGCAGCTCTTGCTCTTTGTTGGCATTATTATTCAAGCTGATGGTGGTTGTATCTTGATCATGATCACCTTTTTGTTTTTTTGAGATAAAATCCATTTCATGATCATCACTCTCCAGAGCAGCTCTTGATTTTTTTCGAGGTCGCTTTTTAGACATGCCTTCGGTCTCCTTTTTTTCAGCAGCCTTTATGCACTCCAGTTGAAGTGCTTCTTCGTTATCTGAAATATATATATTTGGAATTTCGTACATCACTACTCTGTTTTGAAGACTCAAATGTTTACAATTTCTGAACAACAAGTACATATATATATTCATTAATTAACTTTTGTATCATATTTACTGCACTCCTTTAGCACTAAAACGAGGCATTGTAAACCACCAGCAAATAGACTTCCGCGCTGTTGACTGTTGAAATCCAATAGCTGCATAATCATCATTCCAGATTTTTGCGCCTAAATTTAATTTGCCGCCTAAAATGAGTTTGCCATTTCAGGCACTTTGTAATAATCACAGTTATATCAAGTTGACACAAATAATTTAAATAATCTTTTTAACACTGAATATTGTAGATTGTATTTGTTTAATATTTAATGTGTCCTTCCAAGAGATCAATAAGGATTCACTGAAGTTCTTGTAGTATCTTATGTCGGTGCATGTGATGTTATTTGAAAATTATAATGACAGGACGTCTGATTGTTATTCAGAAAAGGGTAGGTTTTAACATGACGATATACATGCACTTACCTCCAATCATTATTATCTTGGCAGGATATGCTGTGACTGCAGCGGGCTTTTTACCTCTCCTACCCTCTTCCCAATCTACCATGGCTTTTTCCCCCTCTTTAACATTTCCATGTATGTTACTTGCGCATACAACGCTAAACTGCTCGTCTTCGATCCAGAAAACCATTGCATAGCTAGAGGCCATTTTACAAATTTTGTTGAGAGCTCTTACATGTAGCGTTGCCTAAAACCAATTCTGAAATAGTGCGCAAAAGTTTGACATGTCAGTTTCAAAGTGATATTTGTACTCATGACCTCTCTAAATGCTGTTACCGTCTTCCTATTGGATCAGCTTGAAGGATTAGTTTCCAATATCATCAAAATATGACAAGAAGCTAAATTTGTTTTTAATATAAAATATCCTGCTAGTATATATAAAGAATAAAATGAGGTAGATGATAGACTTTATAAGGATATGATTCTTTTTTCATCTACAAAACATCGATCCATTATACTGCAATGGGTACTTCAAATGAAGTTGTTTTGTATGCGTGACTATACTATTTGATTTCATGATAAACGAAGGATGTCGTGATCACGTCATACCAACACGCACAGGCGTTTATCACGCAACATAAGGCTTTTTACAAGTCATCACTAGTTAAAGCAAAAACCTTAACTGGGTGAGCTGGATGAAGTTAAAATTAGAGGTAATAGTTTATTACCATGGATAACAGGTCTAATGAGTGTTCATCCTGTACTCGCAATGAAGAAATCGTCGATGTTAGTAAGCCTTTTGAAATACCTGGTTTGTTCTTGCAAGTGGAGGGAATCTCGAGCGATATTAACTCAGCATTTGAAGTAGATGGTGTCCCCCAAGTCTCTGATGGAACAGAAATTGATGAAACAAATGAAACTTTCATCACTGAAGTTGGTTTCAGCCCTCATACTCCATCGAAGTCACCGGATGTTTGTGACTATATTGATCTGTTAGAGAATTATGAATATGCCGTTGATCCTGAGAGAAGGAGAGAGGAAATTGATGTCGAACTTCCAGAATTCAAAATTGGTGAAAATCTCATCGATAGCGCACCATGGCCCGAGGAATTGTTTTCAAATGTTACTGAGGACTATGATGAAATGTTTTTAACTCCAACTGAAAACTTGTTCGAAGACACTGAAAGTGAAAACATCGAGAAGCAAAACGAAGAGCAACAACCACTCTATCACAATGCCCCTCTGACGGTGTCAGAAAGTTTGCTGCTGATCATTACTTTTGCGCTACGGCATGCCCTGTCTGGAAGCGCTCTGAATGATTTGCTTATTTTGATCAGTTTGCATTGCATCACTCCTAATTTATGCCGCAAATCCCTTCATCAGTTTGGAAAATTTTTCGCCACAATCAAAAATCCTTTGGTGTACCATCGTTACTGCTCTTACTGCTTCTTACTAGTCGATGACAAGGCTACAACTATTTGTCGAAATCCGCTTTGTGCACGAGATCTTTCAAAAAGAAACTCTTGCTCCTTTTTTATAGAAATGCCTATTGCATCACAAATTCAGAATTTGTTTGCTAAAAATGGCTTCTACAATAGCTTAAGTTATCGTTTCAAAAGGACCAAAAATAATAATAACAACTTTGAAGACATTTACGATGGATCCGAATATAGAAGACATTGCAATCCTGGTCTCTTAGATTATCAACAAAACTTGTCTTTGTTGTGGAACACAGACGGTGCTCCAGTCTTTAAATCTTCCAAGTATTCCATATGGCCATTATATTTCATTATAAACGAACTTCCTTTTGCTGAACGCACAAAAAGAGAAAACATGTTGTTTGCTGGGCTCTGGTTTGGAGATACTAAACCTTTCATGTTAACATTCTTACAACCTTTTCATTTATCTTTAAGAAAACTAGAAACAGATGGAGTAAACGTAAACGTGAAAGGTCGCAGGCTTGTAAGCAAGGTAATCTTGCTGGCCGGAACATGCGACCTGCCAGCAAAATGTCTGGTATGCAATACGATGCAATACAATGGCAAATATGGTTGTTTTAAATGCAAGCAAAAGGGTGAAACTGTTAAAGTTTCTGCAAGAGGACATGTCCACGCATTTTCTTTTAGTCGGACAGATCACACTGGTCCACAAAGAACTCATTTAGAAACTCTAAAATATGCTGAGAGAGCAGTTCAAAATAATGAGATTGTAGAGGGTATTAAGGGACCATCGTGGCTTGCTGGACTGTCTAGTTATGACATTACCAAAGGAACTTCTATTGATTACATGCATGGGCTGTGCCTTGGAGTTATGAAATCTTTGCTTGGCCTTTGGTTTGCCCCAGAGCATTCAGGCAAACCATTTAATGTCGCAGAAAAAGTAACACAAACGGACAAAAGGCTGCTTCAGTTACATCCTCCTTTCGAAATAGGAAGAACACCCAGATCAATCAAAAACCACAGAAAGTATTGGAAGGCCTCTGAGCTGAGGTCATTTCTACTGTATTATGGAATCCCAGTGTTGTTTGGAATTTTAGATGAAAACTATTTTTATCATTTTATTGTTTTTAGTCAAGCCTCGTTCATTCTTTTACAAGACTCAATATCAGAGCAACAACTAAAACACTGTGAAAGACTTCTGGAGTACTTTTGCTTTATGGTCTCTTACTTATATGAACCTCGTTATCAGAGTATCAATATCCACCATCTTTTACACCTGCCCCAGGCAGTGCGGGAGCTTGGACCGCTCTGGACCCATTCGTGTTTTCATTTTGAAGACAAGAATGGATATATCTTAAAAATGATTCATGGCACACAAAATGTTTCATCGCAGATTGTCTCTGCGGTTTCCTTTATTCAGAATTTACCTCAAATGGTGGAGTCCCTTCAACATAATTCAAGTGCTTCAGATTTTTATCGGCGGCTGATTGGATCACAACAAAACAGTCAGCAAACACAAGTCCTACATAATGCATATGCGATTGGAGCTTGTCATTCTAAAGAACTTACACAGGAGGAATTCACCGCAGTTGCAAACGAACTAGGACACAATCCTGAATCAAACACTGTCCTTGCATTTACTCTAATAAAAAAAGAAAAAAGAGATTTTTCATTCCAGTTTGTACAAGAAAGCGACTGTTAGGAATAGTTATACTGTCTTGTATCAACATAGTGAAAATAATATAGCATTTGGACAAATACTTTACTTTTTTCAATACAAGCCAGCATGTATGGGAATGGGTAACTGCATGTTTAGTTGCACATGCCACACATTTAAATACGCCATGATTCAAGAGCTTTCTCAAAAGCAAGATGTTAATCTGTTGACAGATAATTCATGTTCAGTGGAATTGACACATGTAATTCCAGTCGAAATGGCAAGTGTAAAAGTAATTCCACTATCCAGTATTGTCACGAAATGTATATATCTAAGCTTTAAAGAACTAGATCGAGGAGAAGTAGCTTTTGTTGTGACTTTTCCCAACAAACTTGAACAATACTAAAATCAGTCCAGCCTAGTTCCCAGGCTTTCCCTTCTCGCTTCAAGTGTGCACTGTTCGTGGCTGTCTTGCCTTGAGGTATGCTATATATAGCTATTTCAATTAACGTTGTCCCTGAAAAACGCCTAAAGGCTAAAGCCTTTCAACTATCATTTCTTTACTAACAAACTTCTCTGTAGGCTATCTGAGAAATTAAGGAATATGTGTCCTAGTTGTAGAATTTGCAAACATCAGTGAGTTTATTGTAATGATGTCACTTGGTGATAAATAGTTTTCATGATTCCGCTCTCAAAGCTTCAGGCTTTTTTCAGCGACAACGTTAATTGAGTTAGCTATATACGATTTCTTTTAGTCATTAAAATAATTTCAGTAGACGACAGAGCCCCGTGCAACTTTTGTATTTAATGCAATGCTCGGCTCAGTTAGATAATATAACATGACAAGATTTAGTTCCGTGAATCAGTAATTTCCGTATTAAAATGGCATACAATTCCGAGTTATCTATCAGCAACTTGTAATTTAGGCTCACGAATCCCTGACAGCTGAAATCTGAGCCTACTTGTAATTTTGACAGCCAACGAAATAATCACGAATGTTAAGGTCATCAGGTCATACAACTCACGAAAAGCCAAGGAATTGATTGACAAGCTTTTCAAAGATTTAGTCACTTGGTACATGAGGATGGGTACCTGCCAATTTTTGAAAGATTTCAGAAGAGCATACCACCTAAAGAAGACTTAAGAAAACCGAAAACAGGTGCTGCAAAGGCAACAAGTTGAAAGTGAAAAACGGGATGCTGTTTCATTTGACAGTATACAGAAAGATGAAAGTCCTGGTAAAAGCAGTAGTCATGCACAGCTTATTGTGTACATCCAGAAGCATGGAGCTAGTGGTATAAAGAGGGTGTACAACAAGAAGCAACTTCTGCAACTCACAAAAGCTTATGGAGATTCAACTACCAGGAATTCGTTTAAAAAACAACAGTTGGTAGACATTCTCATAGAGAGGGTTACAAACTGCCCAACAACTACCATTCCCTTTCACCTGACATTGAATGCAGTGCAAGCACAAACCTCATGATTTATTATTACTGAGACCATGCTAATATAGGCACAAATATTACAGATAAACAATATATATACAGGTTTACTTATATTTTGAGTGAAGTTCATCTGACTGAATCACATATTATATCTATTTGAGAATATATTTTAATTAATTAATTTCTAAGTGATACTTTATATACAAACAAACAAATGATACATTTAATATATCATAACATTAGATTGCATAATTAAATTGAAATATTTTATATAAGTACAGAACTATAATAATATTTAAGCTGAAATATTTGATATTTGATACAAGATGTGTACATTCATTAAGTTTTTCTGGTTTGCAGTGCATGTATGCATGCATGCATGCATGGGCATATGCAAATCAATTCATTGTGCAGATATCTCTGGGGAGGACTTCAATATATTTTGGGTTGGGATATGCTTCCCCTAATTTTGATAGGGCTCAGTAGCTCTGCACGCAAGTACATGCAACCTTAAATTCTAGGATTTGACAAATTTTGAACCCATTCTTTTTGAGGTGGCACCTGATCATTAATAATTAGTGAAGCTTAATTACATGTCATCTCTATATACCCCTCTATATATATATGGAAGTCTCCCCTAATTGGGTTGATCCAATTCAGTATGTACACCGTATATACATTTAATATTATCTTCAAACTCCTACATTGGATTTCTTGCTGGTTGTCAGCTGGCCATAGCGGATTGAGTTCTGGGTTGACTCTTGTAGTCTGTAAGTAGGATTGTTATTTTGACCATTGCAGGCCCTTACTTGGCAAAATGGTTTTCAACCACATCTTGATTCAAAAGCCATGCTTTTATGACAGAATTAGGGAACTGAGTTAATTTTACTTTAACTACTGCCTTGAAACCATGAATCATTGATGGATGTCAAACCAAAGTTTGTCTGAAAAGAAATGCTTAGGCATTTTATTTAAGGATGTTTCTGTTTGCCATTGTTTTAGGAAAAGCAGAAAGCTGTCCAGCTCTTTTATTCTTGAGTCAGTTATAGCACTGACAGCATGCTTGCTTTGACGGAAGAACTCAATCATTGAACTAGTGAAATGTAGTAACTTCAGTGTTGCATCTAGTACATTTCCATCCTTTCCAGTTTCAGTGAGGTGTTTCTTGTAAGCCTGCAGAATTAATTTTAATTAGTAGTTATATTAATAATTGCCAACATGTTACAGTTACAGTTTAATTCTAATGTTTAGTTTTTTTCTGAGTACTATATTATAGTGGTACTTGCATGATTTATTTATTAATAAATTTATTAGGTCCCTTCATGGGCCCTTAATCTTTAATTTACAGTGTACCTCATCCAGGTATCAGATAAATGTATTTAATTAAATCACAAGAAAGTGCATGATCACATATGCTTTCTGTTAATTTACTCACTTGCATTAAATTGAGCATTTTCTTATCAAGTGCATCTTCAGCAAGGTGATTTCTCATCTTTAGGGCTGCGTCCAGGTTGAAATGTTGTTCTGGTATAATACAAACAGGAATAATTATAAGTTTATATATATACTATGGGATTCCATTTGACAAGATGAGAACTTTATAATAATTATAATTATAATTAAGTCCCCAATTGCAAGGCTATCGTTACATTACCTGTCAACTTTTCATGAATGTGTAGAGATGTACTCTCTAGGTCAAAATTATATGCAGACTCCAGATGTGACCAAAGGATTTGCTTTTTTTCCCATGTTAAGCACCTAGATTTTGTTTGCACATTGCTTTTCTCAATATGATTTCTAATCTTTTTGATGTTGTGCTAAAAGTTAAGGAAACATATTACTTCAGTTATAGTTCGAATTAAGCAATTTCCTTGCATAGCTAGCTGTGTGGTTTAATGCATGCATGGCATTCTGACATTAAGATATGTATATATCCTTTTAAAAACAAACTTTGACATTTTTGTGTACATCAATTATATTTTTCCTTCTGTCATGTATTTTGACATTTCAGAGAGGGATCAATTTATCTTTTTATATTTCAGCCTTACAAAAGAACAAACTAATATCCTAAAGGCTGCCGAAGCAGGGCATAATTTATTCATTAGTGGAAAAGCGGGCACAGGGAAATCGTTCGTGGTAAGCCATATCCTCAATACCTTACGAAGACATGTCTCCGAATTTGTACCCATCAAGAGATACAAGCCATTTGCCCTCGGAAACGAAGCCACGTTTCGGGTGGATTTCGCCAACCAGCTTTAGCGAAAAATCGGCGAAGTGCTTCACTTCGCCTTCTTTATCTCCACAGCCAAATGTTTCTCCATCACGGACAACAAAGTTTTCGTTGACGTCCTCATCAATAACCTAGTTTTAGATAATATTCCCAAGTAAGGGATCCGCACTAAGTGGAGTGGAACAAATAAGCTTAAGTATTTGATATAATAAGATGGGAAATCATACCTTCGTGCAGTTGCTAGAGCTCATCAGTGGAGCAGTCGTGAATAGTGCAACAGTTTGATAATAAGCTTCCACACAGCAGAGCATAGGAACGAATGGCGGCAAACGACGTGCTGGACACGAGTTTTGATTCAATCGGTCAATCCAATTATTGAGCCCAAAGTTTTTATTGGTTTTCAGAAATGGGCGGAGTATCTCGACACCTTGATGTGCTCACAGCATCGGGCCTTTTCTCACTGGGTTGACAAAGTTTGCTCTAGCTGACAAAAACATCTACAAGTGTCCAGACCAAAATCAATAACACGTGTTTCACGGGTTAATGAAAACCGCTCTTTCGTTATTCATTACCCGTAAGTAAGGCATAATCTGCACTCGGCCGAGGTTTCAGTGTTCTTGTTCCTTGAGCTTGCTGCCCATGAGGATTTTTTAGTGTGTTTCGACAGTTAGCATAGGGTTCATTAGCAGATTAGTCCAGCTCAGATGTCGGAACGTTTGAATATTGTTCGGCATGGCCAAAGTCCATTTTGATGCAGAACAGTTGTCCGGATTCGGGAGTCGACCCTGGCACAAAAGCTACTGTTGACAGAATCTGTCAAGTGTTGTCTTGCGCGAATAAACAAAAAAACAGTGCAAGCATGCGGATAATGCAAGTGTAATTAGATCAATTTTCTGCCGGTAAAGAAGTAGCCTGCGTAGCTGGTAGTTTAGGAGTTTGGGGGAGGGGACTGGAGATAGGGGTAGAGGAGGAGGAAAGGAGGGGGAGGGGAGGGGAGGGGAAAGGAGGCGAGTTAGGCATGTTCGCTACAATCGCTACAATGGGGTGAGTTAGGAATGTTCGCTACAATCGCTACAATCACTACACTTGCTACAATGGGGCGAGTTAGGCATGTTCGCTACAATCGCTACATAAGGCACCAGAGTCGATTTGCGAGGTCACTCTAGTTGCTAGGTTGTGACGTCAATATCATGGATAATAATAACCTTTGCGGTTACCGAGCTGTCAAAAGTGTTGACACTGTTGACACAACTATATTAGCGACACTATCGCATTCAAGGGTCATTTAGTGGTGAGATGAGCAAGAAGCGTGAACGAAATCCCTTTGTACAAGTTTTTGCACCGTGTTTGTGTCCTTCAAAAAATTGGTATATTTTAACTTCTGCTTTATGTGGAGTTGAGCCCCGACAATATTTCACTGATCGGCGACATTTTACAGAGGCATTTGATATCGATTTCAGCAAAATTCAGTTATCAGAGGCCAAAGACCAAAATGGTGCGCAAATCACATTTGACTCCCTCGAGATAGAAAAAAACAGAAAAGGCGAAGTTTATGTGGCTACCACATTTGGGGTGATCGGAGCAGTTCTTCGACAAAAATGTCCGGGAAAACTACTTGGGGACTACATGGAAAATGTCAGAAATCTTCTCAATTCACTATCGCTTGAGTCCAATGTTGTTGTCAAGAGCCCGCCAAAATCAAAATCGGAAATTGATGAGCTTGAACTCGAAACACAGGATCTAAAAAACAAATTGGTGCTGGCTGATGTTGAGATGTCAAGACTTAATGGGGAAATCGAGAGGCTAAAAAATGAGAGTCCTTTGAATCTCATACCATCGGTTTCTCCGGGGCCTGTTATTTCTCCGCCAACCAAGAACTCCGACTCGACTGTTCAGGTCCCGGGTCAGGGCGACAACAAAAGCAATATTTACTCCTTCCTTAGCGATATCTGTGAAAAGCTTAAACAACCCTTAGCATCAGTTGTTGGTGATCAAATTTTACGAGGTGACCCGAAGGCCAAGGAAGCTGTAAATGAAATTGTGGACATGGTGATTTCAGCACGGGGATCGAAGCGAGGGCTGGAGATGATCATGAGTGATCGAAGCTACCAGGAGCACCTCCTTTCTCTGAGAGTTCCAGATTGGGTCTTTCTGTACTTAAAGCTGGCTGCTAGAATACCATACGAGAGCTGGCAAATGATAATAAATCTGACAGGATTAGGCAGAACCAAGGTAAGTGTATTTTTACAGCATTTCGGTGCTATAGTTATGATCGCTGTCAAAATATTTTTCTGCTTGGATCGTTTTACCAAACTAAGTGTTTAATAGAATGTTTAATAGGATAAAATATATTTTTTTAAATTATTTAAATAGTGTTTAATATTTTGTTCTATAAAGGGTTACGTGCTGAACGAAGTGGGCCGCAATTTTTCAAAATGTTTTTCTTAACTCAATAACACTGTCTCAGCCAATTAGAATTCAAGAAAGAACAAAAGCAATATAAATTCCGACCAATCAACCCGCAGTATTTTGTCAGACCAAATATAAGAGCTTTGTTCAAAATATAAATGGACGACTATGGCCGATAAATATGCTTTTCTCAGGTTAGCGGTTGGAAAGAGAAAAAAAAATTAAAAAGATCAGCCTACAGCCTCATCTACTTTAGGGAGTCCTCGACATTTTTTCTCGTTCAGTAAGACTTAAGCTTTTATACACAAACTTCAGCTTTACTTAATACACCAATGCAATATTTGGGAACAGTGTTACAGACTTTTATCTTTATTGAAAACTGTATCAGTATACTTTAAGATCTGTAAAATCTATTTCAATTTGATGATAAAATTGTCATTTTTCACAGAATAAGGATGACACTCCAATTATTCTTAATAAAAATCAGCTGCAAGCTGTGCGGCAAATGATATCCCAAGTCACTATGAGAACGATGAAATTGACTGCAATCAAAAGTCTAGAAGGATACCAGTTGCAACTCAGCTCTGCCATTGTATGGGTATGTAGAGAAGCAAGACTTCATCAACCCCACAAAACAGAACTGGAGTTGAGCCTAAAACTTGATGGACGTCCATTGTGTGGTAAGTCTAAATGCAGCATCACTTTTTCATATCTGTGTAGGCTGGTAGGTAGGTATAGTTAGGTATGTCATTATTGCATATTAAAATAAGAATAATGATCATATTATGACCTATTTTGCACAATACACACATACTAATTGATAAGAAAATGTATTGAATTTGGGCAAAATGGTTCATATAATGTTTCTTTATTATTTGATCTTATATACTGGCCAGGGAAATAGATAGATGCAGATTTTCTAAAGTATTTTGTCTGATTTGTATATAAATATTTATGATATTGCAGCCTAATTATATATATCTCAAGTCCTTATTAATTCCTATTTTCTTTTTTGTGTAAGGAAAACAACAAGTCATGATTGGAATAGTACCAGTCAATGTGCCTTATATCTCCAATCAAAGTTCCAAAAGTGTTTTCCCTCTTGCGATAGCAAACTGCAAGGAGAGCCGGTAAATTTCTTGTCATCCATACAACCTGCACCTTTGATTGCATATACAATATATATATATACATACAAAAATTACAAGTGACAAGTGGGATATCTCACAGTATGCCACAAGAAAACATTGTATAACTATATATTTCATCCCACTCATTTTAGAAAATGCAGCCAATTACTGCAATATACAGTGAATATATTCCTGCTTTCTGATTTGGCTGTATTTTCTGTGGTTTGGGATAAAGTATATATATACAGTAGATATAGGTAGAGCTCTAGGATTTTAAGCTGAATAATAATTTGTTACATTTCTTTCTCTTTCATTTTCATCACAGGGAAAATATTGAAACATTAATAAAAGACATAAATGAGCAAAAGAATATCTTGAAGACCAATGGGATTGTTGTTGATGGAAGGCACTGGAAGCTGAAATTTACAGGTATATTACTTAAATGTGATAAATAGGACATTTGCAAGGCAGCATCAAATACAACAACTACCAAAATAAGAAAAACACTCTCTACTCTTTACAATACACTTGTACCGGCCACGACATTGGGAGACAAGTTGCTCATATATGATTGTGTTACCATAGCGGAAAAAAACAAAAACAAAAAAAATGTACATTGAACATTTGTTAATTAGACTGTTTTGCCTTGCACATCAGGTTATTTTTCAATAATCATGCTGTACATGTATATGCTTTTCGATCCTCACACATTATCTTGTACTTTCTCAAGTGACTCTAGATTACAAGGCTCTTGTAATGCTGATGAAAAGGAAGGATGGTGGCAATGAAGACCTTGGGGGGAAAGGACTTGCAGTAGAATTCTGTGTCTTTTGCAAGGCTGTTAGGGTAAGGTTTCATGGTCTTTACTGCAATGAAGTATTATCATTGCTGTTGAATTTGTTCATATAGTTAAATAGTTCTATATAATAAACAAGTTTTTACAAAAAAATAGTTCATTGATTAAAATATAGAAAAGCAATAATACAACTACTATTATATATTAAATATATATTATTATATTATTTTAATGTTCACAACATTGCTAATACTGCATTTAGGGCTGTGGTTGCAAAGATGTTGGCCCAGGGCAATCCTGTTCAAAATGCTTTCTCAAGAGCAAGGGTAATATTGGAGAGTAAGTGCATAAAATCTAATTCTAATGTTAAATGGATGTTGTTCAATTAGTGATATTTTACTAAAATGCAGTTATAAACCATGTTTAATTTGTTACACACTTAGTTAATTGTGGTCATATTAACATTTAACCAGGTGGAAAGGACTTAGGGATGACCTAACATTCCTTCTTGATGAAGAGCTTTCAAACGTCAATCTCTGTGCTCTTCATTGTGAGATCAGAAACACAGAGCAGCTATTGACATCCCTTGGCCTTTTTGCAAACCAGTGTAACAGCCTGAAGGAGTGCAATGCAGTTCTTGCAGAGTATGGGCCAGAGAGCATGAAATCGTGAAAGAATAACAGTCAAGTTAAAGCCTGGGCAGGAAAGTGGTGTAAACAGGAACAACATCAGTGTTAGCTCCTTTTCAGGTAAAATTTGCCATGTATTGTATAGATTTGTATATCATGAGCAATATTGTTTAATTGTCAAAAGGCCATACATGTATAATTTGCCATCCTGTACTTACTTCTACACAATTAAGTCCAACTGTGATATAAATTTATTAGCTATTGTATGCCTCTTTATGAATGGAAAGTAGGGTCTCTATATAATTAAAGTAAAAGATTGATAAGCATGCATCATATTCCAACATAGGGAATACTGAAAGGAAATTCCTGAGCCACTTCTGTGAAATTGTGGAGAGGTCTCTTCCAATAGAAAAGGTAGCTCTTCTTTATAAAAATCGGCAGACATGTCTGAAGTATTTGGCAAACAAAGTAACCTTCATTCAAGAAAGAATTGAGGTAAGGGTAGTATGGAAAAACATTGTTAACTGAAACAATCATCTTCAATTTGTTATTCTCCCCTTTAGCTGGTCCTTTTACAGGGCTGGCACTGTGTCCAGATAGCAAGCAGTATGTTGTCTGAGAGCACAAAGGGGTACTAATAGTTTAATGTTTTTATTCTCTTTATAGCTCAACTCATGGGCCTTGGCATTCATCCCAAATGTTTATAACTTAGACATCATGTTACACACTGGGAACTTTAACTTCACTGAGAGAGTGCCTTCAAGTTGTCATTAATTCAGATATGTGTTTGTCATTAATCCATGTGTCATAAATTCCCCTTTAGCTGGTCCTTTTACAGGGCTGGCACTGTGTCCAGATAGCAATATATTGTCTGAGAGCACAAAGGGGTTTTTAATAATTCGATCCTCTCCCCTTTAGCTGGTCCTTTTACAGGGCTGGCACTGCGTCCAGATAGCAGTATATGTTGTCTGAGAGCACAAAGGGGTTTTTAATTCTTCTCCCCTTTAGCTGGTCCTTTTACAGGGCTGGCACTGTGTCCAGATAGCAGGCAGTAAGTTGTCTGAGAGCACAAAGGGGTTTTTAATTCTTCTCCCCTTTAGCTGGTCCATTTACAGGGCTGGCACTGTGTCCAGATAGCAAGCAGTATGTTGTCTGAGAGCACAAAGGGGTACTAATAGTTTAATGTTTTTATTCTCTTTATAGCTCGATCAACTCATGGGCCTTAATTGGCATTCATCCCGAATGTTTATAACTTAGACATCATGTTACAGACTGGGAACTTTAACTTCACTGAGAGAGTGCCTTCAAGTTGTCATTAATTCAGATATGTGTTTGTCATTAATCCATGTGTCATAAATTCCCCTTTAGCTGGTCCTTTTACAGGGCTGGCACTGTGTCCAGATAGCAGTATGTTGTCTGAGAGCACAAAGGGGTTTTTAATTCCTCTCCCCTTTAGCTGGTCCATTTACAGGGCTGGCACTGTGTCCAGATAGCAAGCAGTATGTTGTCTGAGAGCACAAAGGGGTACTAATAGTTTAATGTATTTATTCTCTTTATAGCTCAACTCATGGGCCTTAATTGGCATTAATTCATACCAAACGTTTTATAACTTAGACATCATGTTACAGACTGGGAACTTTAACTTCACTGAGAGAGTGCCTTCAAGTTGTCATTAATTCAGATATGTGTTTGTCATTAATCAATTAATCAATGTGCCATAAATTTTAGGGAGCTCAATCACGCATTTATTTGGGACAACTTTAGAAGCATAATGTTATTTACCTTTCTTTGATAGTGTGTAGCTTTGCAATTGGTTTCTGAACTAGCAATAATTGACATTTATTACATCATACACTCACTTTTGAACTTGCATGATCATTAATTTTCTATTGAAATATCTGAATTATTCTTAATTTATCTTCTTGCATTAGTATCTGCAAAATCTACTAAAGGAAAATCTGTATGTACGTGACTACGGGACTTACCAGGAGAATATCGCCTTAGATAATTCAGGTACTTCTTTGGTTCTGGTATTATATATTATGCCATTTAATTCATATAATTATTTGGTTGACTGTGGTAATATAATAATATGCAACAAATATTAGTTGTTGCTCAACTAATGAGAAAGATATGACTAATTAGCCATTCACATTTGTTCAACAGCTGTTAAAGATGTCATCCAAGAAAAACTAGATGCATGGATTGCACAGCGTGGATTGATTGAGGCAAAATACTTAGAATTTGCTTTGTCTAAGCAGAAGAGTGAACCGGACCTAACACGATTTACAGCAGAGACTGAGATTGGATACTACAAGGAGGTCTGTCTTGCTTAGATAATGAAACACAATCATGATCAATCACTGACAGATGGTTATAACTATACAAATTAATTAATATATACAAATGGAAATTTAGCCAATCATAACTCTTGCACTTTTGTTAAAAATATTTGGCTGACTTTAATTTGGGTTATGAACAGTGTGTAATGTTTTAATTATTGAACATTCTTTCCATCAAAAGGTTTATTCAGAATGGAAGGAGATTGCACTGATAATGAGAGATGAAATGTTTGGCAAGGATGATGCACATAAACTAGATATCTTTGATTTGCAGGTTTGTTCTTGTTTCAAATTAGTACATTTTTGTGTATACTTACTTATTTCAAAAATGGGCCTTACCATGAAAGACACAACAAAAGCATCAAATTGGGTATACTATTTTGTTTTTTGATATGAGTTCTAGGGATGATTTTCAAACACAAGATTATCCCTAGAGAGATCTCTATATAATGGCTATTTAAACTTGTTACCGATGTGAATAAAGCTCCTAACCCGATACACAGCTTATTTGGCATTGTGGTCATTTAAGGAGGCTGGAAAGGGTTTCTTGGCCGCGCGGAGAATGGTAACGAATATTGCTGAACAGAATGAAAACAAAATGGCGGCGCTTCGCGAGGCAGAAAAACTTCCAATAAACTTTGAGTAAAACAAGCAATAATGAACACTTGAAAATAAATTATTCCAAAAAATATCTTTATTGTAGTTCCTTTAAGCAATACAAGTCCACAGCATGATAGAATAGCGTAAATTATTCGTCGTTTCTGCCGATTATTGAAGACGATCGCACCACTCCATGAAAAATGGCAAAAAATATGCAGCTTCTCCCCATGTTTACCATTATTCTACTTTCTAAAAATAAAATATATACTGTCTTCACATCCCCTGTGACTGTATTCCTTGAAATCTTCTCAAAAAGTGCGTGATATATTGTGTATTTTTTAGTAGTTTTTGTAAGACCATACTTTTCGCTAAAAGACTGTGAAAACATAATGTACGCGTCAGAAATCGTGTGTTGTAAAGTTAGTTTACACAATCAGATGCGATCCACTTCTTTTTCACTTTATACGACCTAAATACTTTCAAAATGGAATCCTCTGGCTCCTCTGTTGGCCCTAAAAACACCTGGCGCTCTACAAATGGGAGATTCTCAAGTATTCATAAAGCAAAAAAGGAAAAAATAAAAAAAAATAAAACTACACTAATGCGGTCGTGCAAGCGTAGGCTTCAGTTCGAGCAAGACCAAATACCTGAAGATATTCCACGAAAAAGAACAAGATCAATGGTAAATGACAACCATGAGCTATCAAGAAATATTACTCCATGTCTCATTCATTCACTTTTGTCTCAGTTATCTTGTAAAAAATTATATCTGCATTTACATCTCCCATCTCAGAAAAATGAAGAACAAGCACAACTAGGAACTAGAATAATCAACATGGATAGTCTTGTCAAATCATTACAATTATGTAACAAATGTAACCAAGGTGAGTTGTACAAAACAGAGTTATCTATAACTCTGTAAATCATGTGCTGTTAGCATATATCTTGGCAAGATGTTCTTTCAATTATGTCCAACCTACAGGACAAAAAGAGAGTATAATAAAATAGTAAGGTGGGATCTCACAACTACAAAAGTAAAAACTATACACTGTAAGGTTACATTTTAATCCATAAATAAATTTGTACATAACTCAAATGAACCATAAACTCACACTCAAGGTTATTTGTTTTCTTTTTTGGCATTGTTTTGTACAAATATAAATGAAATATTGTACCAACAAAATTGATTTCTGAAAATACATTTAGTTCCACATGATAAAGTCAATACAGTTCAAACTTTAATATCAGTACAAGTGCATCATGTGTAAAACATAATTTCACATCATAATTTTACAGGTCCACTGTCACTTACAAATATAATCAATGAAAAGAGAGTTGGTCTTGCCAGTGAGTTTACAGTTCAGTGCCAGTATTGTAGTAGTAGAAATACAGTTATAACATCAGAAAAGCACAAAAGTGGTAGCAGAGGCCCTCAAGCATATGATGTCAATAGCAGGGCAGTGCTTGGTTCACTTGATGCTGGAATAGGCCATACACATTTGAGCACTATGTTATCTACCATGAATGTACCACCAATGAATAACCCTACATTCAAAACAAGAGAGAGGGAAGTTGGCAGAGCTGTTGAAGAGCTTGCAAAAAGTAGCTGCAAAGAAAATATAGAAAAAGAAAAAAATCATTACCTTGAACTAGGTCATGCACCTGATGAAAATAATCTTGTAGATATCAATGTGTCATATGATATGGGATGGCAGAAGAGGGGTAAAGGCCATAATTCGAGCACAGGTCATGGAGCTGTCATGGGGTTGGTCACTGGTAAGGTTTTGGCATACAATACTAGATGTAAGAACTGTCGCGTGTGCCAAGCTGCGAAGAGAAATGGTAAAGAGCCCAGATCACATGACTGCCGAGCAGTGTTGCTTGTGAGCTGTTCAGAAATTCAGTGAATGATGGCAAAGTAAAGTACTCAACATATGTTGGAGATGATGATAGCACAACTCTGTTACATGTGTCACAAAATGCTCCATATGACATTAACAAATGGTCTGATCAGTACCATACTAAAAGGTCTTTAAGTACAAGGCTTTACAATTTGAGTAACAGAAAAAAATTCCCTGGCGCAACACCATTGTCTTCTAAAGTCATCAATTATCTCACCAAGTGTTTTAGCTATTGTATTTCCCAGAATAAAAACAACCCAAAGGGGCTTCAGCAAGGAATCAGAGCTATAGTTCCTCATGCTTTTGGTGATCACCATTTATGCAACCCTAGCTGGTGTCGAGCACTAACTAATTTAATAATAATAATAATGAACATTTATATAGCGCCTATCCAAAATCTGCTCTAGGCGCTTTACAAAAACATATAACATGCATGGTAAACTGTGAGCATAGGATGGCGCCTTGAGCTGCCGCTACACAGTCCGTACCATTAAAATTAATTTTAAAATACACTACAAATTCTGCACTACAAATTACTGTTTAAAATTACAATCAAAACACAATAAAATAAAAGTTCACTGATGCATGATGGCCGTTGGCTCAGTCAAGCTCATCCGCCCTTTAACTTCATCCGCCCTTTTGTTTATAACCAGTTATAAACATGGGGACTTACCTTATGGCAAGGATATGCATGGAGAGTCACTAAGGACAGCACTCACTGTCTTTTGAAGAGTATGCTACAGAAATAGCAGTGAAAAAGATTGCACCAGCAGAAAATTCTCAACGAAATGAATCACTGAACAATACCATTGGATCAAAAAATTTGAAGATAAGGTATTATGGTGCAAGTGAGAGTAACGACTACCGAGTAGCATGTGGTGTTGCCCAGAAGAATATTGGACACACCTATGTAAGTAAGACACTAAAGTCCATCAATATAGAGCCTGGGTTACACTGTGAAAACCACGGGGAGTCACAAGATAAAAAATCTTCTATGGATGCCATTAGAAAATCTACACGTCAATTCAAGCGAAGACGAAAAGAACTGACATCTAAGAACATTTCAAGAAATACTTTGAAAGAGAAAAAAGAAGGGATGTGCTATGAGGCAAATATTGGTCTTAACTTAGATGTAAGCTTGTCAAAAGAAGAAGAACAACAGCAGCAGCAGCAGCAGCAACAACAACAACAACAACAAGAAGTTATCAATAAGTTAAAAGTACTAGATGGCATAAATCTGAACACTGTATCAAGTTCTGAGCTCAAAGACATTGAAAAACTACTTCCTCCTCGACAAATCCGTCCAAACAAGAACCAACTTGACTACAAATTTTATTCAAAATATAATTTCATCTGTTTTGATCTTGAAACGACATGCTTGGGTCGTTCGGCCGAAATTTGTCAGTTAGCCGCGGTAAAGGAAGATGGACAATATTTGTGTAAATACCTGGTCCCTAACTGTGAAGTCAGCGAAAGTGCAAATATAGTAAATAACTTACACGTAGTTAAGGAAAATGGCAAAAGATTCTTGTACAAGAATAACACTAAATTACCTACCATATCATTAGAAGTCTGCCTTGAAGAATTCCTTCACTTCATAGAACCAGACGATCTCAATCCAAAGCCTGTAATTATTCTACTTGGACATAATTCTGAACTGTTTGACACTCCTGTTCTCCTTCGTACTGCTGGCAAATCTTTCGCCGATCAACTCCAAGCCATGAATGTGTATTTTGCTGAAAGCCGCTCAATTGTTCGCTACCTAAAAAAACATCCTCCACCAAATGTAGAAATGCCCAGCAAAGAAAACTTGCCAACGTTGTACAAGACGTTGATGAACGAAGATTTTAACGCACACGATGCCCTTCAGGATACAAAAGCACTTTGTAGACTGCTATTTTCTCACAGTTCACCACTCCAACTGAGTCGGGAAGTCCTTGTGAATCAATGCAACAGCATTTCAGCCGAGGATGCATTCCTAGACATGAAGCTGCTCGATCAAAGCAACAACCTCATGCATTCATATCAAGGAAATCTGTACGATCATTTTAACGACCAGGGTCCAGTTAAACTAGGAATCATTAAGAAGATGACAATCCAAGGAATTTCCTCTCAGCACTTGAAGGATGTCAAAGGGAAAAGAGGACTATATGCGGGAAAAGAGGACTATATGCAGTGCTCGCTTTGCCGCCATCGTCTTCAACGTCTTCAACAGCAAGAATTTCTAAGACCTCACGCATCGTTGCAGCTATAATTTATCACTTCGAATCAAAATAATTTATCCTGACTTCAAAGTCATTCAAAGTTAGACGAAAACGCTACTTAGAGAGGACGTAAAAATTTCAATTTCATCGAATCCTTCAGCACAACATTGTTCCATGTCTGTTCTCGAACTTCGTTTGAGGTAAGTTTGACGCATGCGCAGTTTTTCTAATTTTTCAAGACCCATCTGACGCGTACACGATAAATTTAGGCGAATAACTCAAAAACTGTTCGGTAGAATTTCTTAATTTTTGGTCATTTTTTTCTACTTAGAGTCAAAATTGTATAGCCAAAATATTTTAAAAATCTGTAATGGGGAAGTACTTTTATCTAAAGAAATAGGTTTTTGCGATATTTTATGGATTCTCCATTACAGAATTTTTTTATTTCCTCTTAGATCAAAGATCTAGTGGGGAACTCAATATGTGCAAGTTAAAAAAAACTTTCACCGAACAGAAAACGAGATATGATTTTTTAAATCGTAATTTTAGGTCCATTTAACGGTCGTCTATCGTTGCTATGACAACGTCTAACGTGATAATTTTTAAAAAGTTGGAATCCCCATTTCATTAGCTTTGATATGATGTATCACATCAAGATAATATTTTGGCAATAAAAAAATGTGGGACATTTTCTATGAGTGCATAGGTATATGTGGAAACCCTTTCCAGCCTCCTTAAGTTCAAAAGGTGTGTCCCCTTGGCCACTCAGCTACATGATATGTACCTTTATTTGATAATCATGTGCCACCGAGCCAATCATTTTATTATTATATTACTATTATATACTTGTAATTATGATGATGATGATAATGATGATTATGATGGTGTTACAATTCTAATTTATTTATGTTATATTTATTTATTTATTTATTGCTATTTTTTTCTAGTGCAAAGAATGGGGCTTTCGTCTTCGTGAACTGTTTGGAGTGTCCCTTGGGACAGGAGACTATGGACATATGACAGTGGAGCATGCATCCATGCTACTGCGTAACTTTGGTTCCTTAAGATCGTACTCTAACCAGGGATTCGAAGCAGCTCACAAGTATCAGAAGCAGATATATACCCGTGCTACCAACCACGATGCCAGCGGACCAGGTAGCTCATGTAAGTACGATGAAAATTAATTCCAAAGGTTTGATAGACTATTCATGCCAACGATATTGATGGGAACAGTTGCTGCAAAAAAGTGTCATTCGAAAAAGCAGTGATGAGCGTGTACAAAAACTGTTTTGACTTCTAACGTATAGTTAACATGTTATCTTTTTCAGTGAAAGCAATACTTTCTCATCAATACACGGAAAAGCTTCTGTTCCTGAGATACTGCTTCCGAAGAGCTGTTGAATCTGCTGCCAAAGGTATTTTCTGAGAAATCATGTGTGATATCACTGGTGATGTTTGAGTCCTCGTTGACAGTGGAAGTTAAGATCCACCCATCAACGTCCGGGTGGCTTGGACGTTAAGCTGTGCATGTGCATTTGCATTCAATTCCCCAAAAAAAACTATTTCAAGATGGGGGGATTGGAATTCAGAGAAGTGCCAAAGGAGAAAACAACATTCAGAAATTTGAAAGTTAGCGTTTCCTAACAGCTTTTTATTGTTATTTGATAACAGGAGAGCCCTTATACTTTCGTGGTTGTGGATGGAAACGTAAAGACAAACCCTTGCCATCAGACAGTCATGTAACCTGGCTGAAAGTTATCAACGCATTGTTTAAGGACCTGTTTTCGAAAGACCATTTGCACTATGACTTAACCGAAAAGCTAATGTGCAAAGTAGCCAAAAAAGACACGCCCACTTTCGAGTACGTTCACGAAGATTGGGAAAAGTCTTTTGAAGGTAAATGCCGACAGATATCTCCTCCCTCACGAAAGCGACGAGGAAGCAAGCCAACAACATCAAAAGTGAAAAGGAGACGAAGGAAGCTGTTTGACAGCTCCCCTAGACCTTCCTCGAAGACTTCACCATCAGTGACACCCGAGGATTCAATAAATGGCACCCCGGTTAAGAAAATGAAACTAACAAGAGAGACGAAGAAGAAACGAAGGCAGCTGTTCAGCAGTCCAAAAACAAGGAAACAAACCTCGCCTAGACCTTCCGAGAAGACTTCACCATCAGTGACACCCGGGGATTCAATAAATGGCACTCCAGCTAAGAAAATGAAGTTAACAAAAGGAATGAAGAAGAAACAAAGGCAGCTGTTCAGCAGTACAAAAACAAGGAAACAAAGCCCGGAAATTAACAGCTCCCCTATACCTTCCTTGAAGACTTAACTTCACCATCAGTCCCACAACTCCCTAAGCAGCCGGGTTCACCAACCAAGCGCATATTGCACAAAGATGTTTCATCCAATCCTGGTTTGAGGGACGCTATCTTGGGCAGCGCAACTCATCGTGAGATGGTGCTGTGCGCCATCCATTGATGTCAGTTGTTCATTTCACGACATTGAATTGACCGACATAGATGGCTCATCTACGGGTAATGTGACGACCCCTTTTCTCCTGAAACTTCGACCGCCATCAAACGTCGTCCAAGAAGCGAGCCGATGTCTCCTAGAAGCAAAAGGAAAGGTCCCTCACTCAGGAGTTATCGATCTTGACAGCAATGCAAGAGATGTGTACGCTGTCAAAATAGGAGCCTTTGGAGTATTTCGCCAGGAAGAGCTTAACTATTTGATGGCCTTTGCA
Organism: Telmatactis stephensoni; assembly: GCA_029948255.1. Classification (NCBI taxonomy): domain Eukaryota; kingdom Metazoa; phylum Cnidaria; class Anthozoa; order Actiniaria; family Isophelliidae; genus Telmatactis; species Telmatactis stephensoni. The sequence goes on from JALIZF010001648.1 coordinate 90,802, forward strand.
GAGTTGTCTGAGCATCAGCTTAACTTTCCATATGAGGTGAGGTGGCTTGATCAATTAATTGATAAAGAACTCTCAAAGGAAGAATCCAAGATCCTGACATCATATTTGAACGATTACAGACCACAACATGTTATATGCAGTCACAATGGATTTCAAGTAGATGTTTGTTTGCTTTCATATTTGTTAATGGAACACTATATAGACGATTCTTTAATCAATTATTTTCTTTGCAAGAATCTAGACACTGCTGAGATGAAATCCTTTGTAATTTGCCTTCCTACATTTGCTGTAGCTTGGCTAACCTCAAGCACCGTCACTGAAACCGTCCTTACAAATAATATCAGCAGTTATACTTCAGACTGTGATATTGATCAGTTGAAATATGTACTTCTTCCAATTAACATGAGGGGCGCTCACTGGGGACTCATTGTCATCGACTTCGCCAGAATGACCTTTATGTTCGATGATGGAATGAAGTGGTCACCACCATCTGTGACGATTTCCAAGAAAGTGGTCAAGTCTTTAGCCAAACTTTTCCCAGCAGCATCCAGACTACAACAACCTGCATGGGATGCCATCTCTAAGTACTCAAGGTTTGACATGCCAAGGCAAAGTGCTTCAGCAGGCAGTGGGAGCTGTGGTGTTGGTGTCATCTTGGCCGGTATGGATTTCATAATGAACTCAAAGGACAGCGAATTACCCGCCATGTCATGGACCTATGATAGAATGCCATATCATAGGCTAATGCTTATGGCTCGAATCGTGAGAGATTCTGTACAGTAAAAGATGTTTATGAGACGGCAATACCATATAAAGCACAGTTCGTAACTGAAACGTTTTTGATTCAGATTTTCAGATTAGATGAGAGAAACATGTCCACTTTTCATTCAATCGATGTAAATATAACTGTCAGTTTTGCCATTTGAACGAGTTTCTGCTGTCTGCTGTTTCTGCCGTCGCAAAATCGTAATTACATAGTTTTGTATCGTAACTGAAGGTTTTTCGTCAGAAATGCAAGAAAAGTTGTCGGTTTTAGTTTATTGAAGCACAGGTAGCCCAAGCTTATATAATTTATAAGAGAATAGTTATTATATTACTAAAGGGGAAAAAATGAAAAAACGGCTAAATCGGAAAACCAATAACATAGGGTGAAAGAGGAAATTTATTTAAACATCCAGACTAAGTTTCATGAATGATTTGTCATTTTTGATATTTTTATTTAGTAAAAATTCATTTTCTCCATACATTCTCTTATAAATTATATAAGCTTGGGCTACCTGCGATTGAAGAAGAAGAAAAAAAACCCTCAAAAAGCATGCGCTCTGACGTAATCACCACGTCAACAAGCGCGCGCTCTAATCATTTTCTTTTTTACCCAGAAAAAATAATCTTATTTTCGTGATAGCTTTTATGCAAAAAGGTACAGCGAAATGATTTCCCTCAGTGGCAGTTTTGAATTAAATGATAGATACTTTGGTTGAAACTTCGAATTTAGGAAGGTCATTTTGAGAGGAGATCAGTTTCAATAATAATGTACAAAATAATTGAGAGGCTTCCATGATGGTTTTTCTTTTTTTCGGAAACGTACACAAACAAAAACGACAAACAAACTAACTAAGTCTCTATAAACTTGACTGCCGTGTTCCTATATTTTTCCTATATTTTTTGCTTTATTTTTGCTTTTTTATAAAGAGAAAACCTTTAATTGCCATGGTGATTTTGAAATGCTATTTTTTGCAATTGAAATACTATTATTAACAAAAAGGCACTGCTGTAGGTCGATTACATTGCAGTGGATTTTATTGAAGTATAACTTGATAAATGGATATTTAGTTACATATATGATAAGTTCTAAGACGTCACTTGGTATTCTCATTTGTACAAGAATATATTATTTATGTTGAGATACAGCAATTTTGTACATGATTTCAAAGACAGTAACTTTATTAACCCGACCGCACACGATTCGATCCAAATTTAATTTTTGCGTCCTCAATCATCTCCTTTCTGAGGATTAAGGCCCGGTAATACGAGCAACAAAATCGTGCAACTTGTCGCACAACATTGTTGCGTTTCAAGTTGCAGAGCAAATGTTGCTCGTATTACCACCCCGCGCGCAACAAATTTTCTTTGTTGCAAAAAGTAGACAGTGCTTCTACTTCGTAAACATGTGAAAACTAGTTATTATCTTAACCATATTCTTTTCTTCTATTATCCCAATGAGAATTGGGAGGTTAGGATGCCTTAACAGCAGTCATTTGCAGGTGGCGGTATGTTATCAACTGCTGTCAACTGCGGCACTCAATCGAGGGCGGCGTTCAATTGAGGGTGGAAATGGAATTGCCTCGCGTTACAAGGTTTCGAATAAAAGTAGGGAAGAGATTTAACTTTTTTTTTCATTCAAAAGTATTCAAACTTTAGTTTTGTTCACAAAAAAACGAATAGTAAGTTTACCACAGTTGGAAAGGGTGTACAAATCCTGCTGCCAAGTGAACTCCATTTCTCTTGTCTGTCTTCCTTCTCCTTTGGACACCTCCAATTCAGAAACACTGGTTGGCTGCTTTGATATAGTTTGGCTCACGTATCTAATGTTCGCTCTCATACGAGCAGCCTTAAGAGCTTCCATTCCGTCGTCGTCCACTGTTCCAAATTCCTCGTAGTTCGAAAACGTTACTTCATCTTTTAGAAATACTCGCTGTTGTTCATTGAATACTTCCCTCACTTGGTCCAAGTCGAATACTTTGTATGAAAAGTACTGACTTGAGAGCTTGAATATGAAAAGTACTGACTTGACAGCTTGAATATCGGCTGTCTCAAGTGGCGACGTTCTCGAACGCTGTTAACAGCGGAGCCAATGCGGGTCAAAAAGTGTTGAAAATAACATTTGGGGAGTCGGTGATCTTCGAGCTTTTGCCATCCAGCTAAAACGCAGTAGACATTTAAAAATTAATATCTAAGTGTCATTTAACATGCATTTTATTCATACAATTTCACGATGTTGAAAACTTAGCGGCATTACAATACATAACAAGGTCTACTACTGAACTGAGACACTATGTTTAGAGATATGTTGATCCGAGGTAAAAATTGATCCTAATATATGGACAATGTATTTGACAAATATATCATACCAAAACATATGACTTAGTAACACAAATTGGTTAACTTACTTTTCTCCAACGGATGGTGCACGCTATTGATTCTTTCAACTGTTGCAGCAAGCCAGTCGTAGTATCCTTTTAGAATTGCGGTGTCCTTGAGTTCGATAGCTTTAGGGATTTCTACTACCTTGCACGTCGTGGCATTGGCAAATTGAAAGTCCTCCCGATCGAAATCGACTACTAAATGCTTCTGTAAATAGTGTTTTCTTAGTGCAACACGCGTTTTAAAATCACTTTTATGGCAGTGGTTGCACTTTGTAAAGAATGACATGGTTCTGAGATTTTTTGAGGCACGAATTCGGTTTCTGTGGCACAGCTGAGTGATCGGGGCCGTGTGATCGTGCCTTTTCCAAGTAAAGTTTGGTCTTTTAATAGGTGATAACTTTAACAGCGTCTATTGCGCTCCACAGGATTTAACGAAATGTTTACATTTACTGCCTTTTCCACGTTAGGGACCGCGGGACGATTAGAAAAGTGATTTGGGGGGGAGGGGGGGGAGGGGGGCAAAAGCAGAAAAATAATTATTTCCAATAAAAATTTTGAAAAAAAATCTGCCTGGACATTTTCTTAAAAAATATTCCTGCCAAAGCGAAAAAAATTCATTTCCACTTTTGGTGGCCAAAAACAAAAAAACCAATGCCATTCCCAAACTCCCCACCCTCCCCCCAATCACTTTTCTGATGGTCCGTCCCTTAAGGTTTGGTCTTTAGGTGATAACTTTAACAGCGTCTATTGCGCTCCACATGTACAGGATTTAACGAAATGTTTACATTGACTGCCTTTTCCACGTTTAAGGTTTGGTCTTTAGGTGATAACTTTAACAGCGTCTATTGCGTTCCACAGGATAAAACAATTAATCACGGGAAAAAATCGGGCAGTACGTTATTTCAGGCCCTATTGAATTGCATATCCTTTATTTACAAAATATTTTTAAAAATTCTCTTCAGCCAATTGTCAAATCCATACAAAACAAAAATAAATAACACAGAGAGAAAGTAATAAAAGCTTTTGTTATTTAATAAATGCCCGGGGAGCAGTTTCAGTGCAATAGTAAGATATTCTCATTGAAAAGATACCCACTCATTGTCCCGGAATGGGAATTAAGATATGGGAAACGCGATTCACTCCGACCCAAAGCGTTCACTACATGCACTACAGAGCCCACTTTGGAGGGATTAACCAACTTTAATGTATGCTCTTCTCCATAACTCAAAAAAGACCCCTAACCCCCTGATAGGACTACATGAAAGCAAGAGACCAATTGCGCAGTTCATTGTTCGCCTGAAAGGTCTGGGACACGGAGACTGCCACAGGGGGAGTGTCTTTCATTGGTACAGTGGCGCCAGAGAGAGTAGATGCGGCTTGACCGGTGTCCATGACTTTGCCACATTGAGAGTAGTACTCTGCTGTAGTCAGTGACCTCCATCCTACATGTTTTGCCACGTCTTCTGGTGGTACTCCTAGGAGTGAGAGAGTTATTGCACAACCGCTACGAAAACTGTGAGCAGATTCCCCCTGGTAGAGATTCAAGGCCTTCAAGTGCAGTGACAAGCGATTGGCGACCGCTGAACCCATAAATGGGGAGTTGGTGACGAGGCCTTTTTTGTCTGTTACTCGGAAGAGGTAACCGTCCCTCAGGTCGATTTTCATAAGATCACACAGACTGATGTAGAGCTTGATGTTACTGATAGGGCAGACGAGAATATTTTCACATTTTTTGATCTTGAATTTGTTGGTATCTTTCCCTCGCAAGGTTTTTCCAAAAGTATGGCGAAACAAGAAGAAATTACCATCATTCGAGGAGAGGATTTCCTTGGTGAACATCCTACCCAAGTCTGCGGCCCTGTCCCCCGCGAAAAAGTCAAGGCAGAAGAATGCTAGGTCTCTTGCATAAAGAAAGCGTTGAATGGGGGAGCTTTCTTTGTCAAAGACTTTCCCCCTTAAGTATGAGCACAAACTCGATAATTTGTCGAAGAAAATTGGTGTTGCTTGCTTTGGCGAGACTCTTGCGAGGGCTTGTTCTTCTTGAATTGTTTTTAAATAGGTCTTGACGCTCTAATATTTCGGCAGTATTTATTTGGGTATAAACTACAACGCTCATGAGCATACAAATAGAGTAAATCAGTGCATGTATAAACAAAATGACTAAAGTTCACACATTAGCAGTGTTGGAAATGCGGAATGCCCAGAGATCCCAGGTCAAAGGGCGAGTTTCCCAGCAGACACTACCCGTCTTGGATAGAAAGAGAAGGACATTTGCCTCTCCTTTTGATCCCAATTTGAAGCAGGAAGAGGCGCGCCGGGTAAGTAGAGGCCACCAATAACGCTTGGGAGATAGATTGGGCGCAACGATGGAAAACGGACAACCTTGAGGCTGAAGATGCTTAAGAAGGAAGTCAATTAAAGTGAACGGCGGGAAAACAAAGGTATTATCGTGATCAGATATTTGCTGAGCAAATACGTTGACTCCGGATGAGCCAGCACATGGGAAGGGAGAAAAGAAGTGCAAGGGACGACCAGCAGCATCATATCGAACGTTATCTGGAAGGGCCATGAGGTCGATAGTGTGCGGGCCAAATGCGGTTTCGATCTTGCGCCAGGATGTCATGGAAAGAGTGCAGTCTAAGTCCGAGACAGTACGAGAAAGGGAATCTGCGATGTTCAGCGATGAGGGAACAAAATGTACTACCAAAGAGATGTTATGCTCCATCGAGAAGGTGAACAAGTCCTTCATGATCTCCGTAATTGCAGAAGACTTAGAAATCTGGCGATTCCAGCTGTCGACAACGGCCTTGTTGTCAACAAAGGCGTCAAGGCGAACATTATGCACATCAGTTAACAGAGATGTGAGAGTGGCAAGGAGAGCTTTTGCTTCTCTGACAGCGATAGGAAGGGAGCGTGATTCCTCATCCCAATAACCGCGGATTTCTTGTGGAGTTTGGGCACCTGGAACTTTAAGAACCCCACCCCAGCCTGTGTTGGAGGCATCGGAGTGGACAGAGACGCTTATGTGTTTCTCTTCTTTCCATGGAAGAAAACCAGTCCAGGTATCCAAGAATCGCCACTGGAGGATTTCGTTTCTAAGAGGACTGGTCAGCCGTATTGAACGAGCAGAACATTTTTGGGCTCGCGAGATAGCTTGAAACGCGTTGTTAGAAAACAACTTAGCAGCTGGTACCAACAGAGCAAAAGATGTAGTTTTGCCGGTGAATTTCTGCAATTGATTTAAGGATACAGTGTTGTGCTCCAAGATGGATTCTCGCAGCTCGGCGAACTTTAGACGTTTATCTTCTGGTAAAATAAAGGCCTGTTTTTGGGAGTCGCACAGGTAACCCAAAAAACGTACCACTCTTTGGAGTTTCAGGATGCATTTCGTAAGACCAATAAAGTAACCCAAGGATAGGAGTACTGAACACGCAATAAAGGCCGCCATCTCGGCTAGCTGGAAACCAGAAAAATGCTTGGTGGAAGTTTGAGGGAGACGCAACTGACCTACGTGCCTATCATCAATATATTGCACGCAAGGAACCCCCAAGGAACGGATGTAGCTTGTTGCAACAAGACCAATTGTGTTATAGATGAATGCGCTCGCCTTCCACCCGAAGGGCAGAGTAGTGTAAAGAAAATACCAGCCACTCCATTCCAAACCAAAAAACTAACGACTAGCAGGGTGCAAACGCACGTGGTCATAACCACTTTTGTCATTGAAAGATGTTTGGAAGTGATCAATTCCAACATAGCGCGGTAGGTCAGTTATATAATCTAAGGAAAATGGGGAGTCCTTGATCCAACAATTCAAAAAGCGTTCATCATGACACATTCGAGGCTTCTGCGGCTCTATAGTAATAGGCATGACTAAGTAGGGGGGCGTAACCTTTCCAACCTCGCCCCAGACGGTAAGCGAACCGTTGCGGACTCTTCCCAGGATAGTGTCCGAGATGAAATCTGAGAAATTGGCACATAATTTTGAATTTGGGAAAGAGGCCCTGGGAGGCAAATCTGAGTCATATTTCCGTCCTTGAAAACTCCCGCTGAAAGGTGTGAAGAAGTCGTAGACATTGACTCCTTCTGAGATCCAATTACGAACACGTTGGTTGGTGCTTAGTTCGGTCATTATCTTTTCCCAAGTTATTTGATGGTTGTGAATATTTCCCGAAAGAAAGGTATTTGGATCCCGGAATCTAATCTGAGTAGGTGACGCCCAAAAGTCACCATTAGATACTCCGTCTATAGGTGGAAGCGGTCCGGCCCAAGAAGTGGGATTCCCCTCCCAATCACAGGTAACTTCCTCGTTTGGATGTGAACAACAACGTACCAAACGTTCTCCAAAAGACTGGAAAATAATGAAAGAATAGCGCATATTGGGAAAAATTCAGGACAGAAAATAAAATAAAATAAAACGAGGGGATACCCACCACCGAGCCGGACCAGGAACCCGTCAAAGACAAGTTATAGGGCGTATCTAAGAATACCCTTCTGGTACGACTAGGATGGGGGAAAGGAATAAACGAATAACAAATACATTGTATAAAAATATTGTACAAGGAAACACAGCATACAGCATCCAAATACTTCTGAACTGTAACTGGACAAATTTTAATGTAAATATAAATCCACACTAGTGCATAAGGGAGCTCTACTTTCTATTATTGTTATTCTGCTTTAATGTATTCGTTAATTATTCATTTGTTGGCTAACTGCGAGCTATCAAAACAAAAACTAAGAGTTCATTAGATAACCAAGGACGTCCTAACGGTTGGCATTCCTTCGGTTCTGGTTAGCAGTCCAGCAGTTACGAGCAATATGTCCACGTTTCCCGCAGTTGAAGCACACCAAGGGTTGGCGTCGCTTGACAACCAATTGAGGGTATGGTGCAGGTCTAAAGGAGGCAACGCTAGGAGCTTGCTTTAAGGCCTTCTGGATTTCCTTTGCGACCTCTACTTCGTCTTTGCTACCAACCAACTTAAGCAAGATGTTCTGCAAAGTCGGGCTATTTATCAAGGCCCTTGATTGCTTCAAGACAACGTTGAAGTGAGCGGCTCTCTCGTCCCCTTTATCTCTAGCAGTATCTACTAATTGCTCAAGTGCTGCCATGGCCGTGAAGGGGTCAAAAAGTGGAGGAGGTTTTGCCAGGTGCTGCCTTAATAAAGCCAGAGCTGCATCCACGTTTGAAGTATCGTGTAAACGCTTAAACTCTTCTAATTGCCTCTGCAAAGCAGCCACACCCTCATCCTATAAAACGAACATAGAACGCAGCAGCTCAGTGTCACAGTTCCACGTAAACATGGTGCAAGGTAAGCACAGACAAAATGAGGGCGTGCGGAAAATATTTGGAATTCAAAACATGAGACTGAATAGGCCTCACAACATAAAGAGCGACTTATGTATAAGCTGAACGTTTAACAGTTGAAAATTAAGGAAGTACAATCGACTAACATAAAACTAAAAACAGGCTACAAATTAAAGTCTAAACCCAAACGAAAAGGATTTACTAGAGTAAATACACATAGCGCACTAAACATAGGGTAAACTAACATGACAACTAAAGACTCGATCGCCAAACGACCACTACATGGGCTCAAAATGCGCTAAATTATAGACTCTATTGCAATAACGACTAAACAAATTGTACAATGGTCGCCACACGACCAAACGCCAAACTATAAACTTAGCCGACACACGGCTAACAAATTTGAAAAATTACTAGGGTCGCCACACGACCAAAGGCCAAACTATAAACTTAACTGACACACGGCTATAGAGGCTTGAAAGTATGGAAATACAAAACAGATATACCTCATTTTGCTGAGCGACAGCTTGTGCTGCAGGTTGGTCAGCAGGGACTTGAGCTTGAGGGTTATCTTGTTGGTTTTGCTGGGCGCCTTGCTGGAGTTGTGGCTGTTGTAGCTGTTGTAGCTGAGCAGGGTCTGGTTGAACTGGAGCAGCCATACTGAGTAATTTGGAGCTTCGGCGACGAGGAAAGACAGAAAAGCCACAATCTTGCTTTCCGGCCGTTGCTAGTTTTTGAAGAAGACCGGTAGAACTAGCTTTGTTGGGACTTAAAAACCTTCTTAAGAACCCAAGGGATTCAATTGCACGCGCCCCGTGGATAAACAACTATTATAAACTTAGTTTAAGGAATGCGGGAGTGAAATCGTGGCCATCCAATCAATGAGAATAGCACAATGATTTGTCAACTTTAATCAGTTTAAGTAAACTTCACAGCTTGGCTGTTATCCCGGGGACTCTGACTTGTTTTAGTCACAGCTTGTTTTGTACAGCTAAGAAAACTTTCAAAAGCTTGCCAGCGTATTAGTAATTCTGTGGATCTACAAAAGAGCTTACTTAGGTGTATTCGACTTGGACCAAGTGAGCTAAGTATTCAATGAACAACAGCGAGTATTTCTAAAAGATGAAGTAACTTTTTCGAACTACGAGGAATTTTGAGCAATGGACAACGGAAATGGAATGGAAGCTTTGAAGGCTGCTCGCATGAGAGCGAACATTTCTACATCAAAACAGCCCACCAGTGTGTCTGAACTGGAGGCGAGCAAGTTGCAAAAGCTTCGTAAACGGTCAAGACAAAGGAAAAAAGAGAAAATAGAAGCGAAAAAAAAAGCAGCAGCAAAAGAAAGAAAAAAGGCATACAAGAAACGAAGAAGAACAGAACGTGCAGAAAAGAAACCTGAAGAAACCACGCGGTCCTGTCAGTGTTCAACGAAGAGTGATAACGAGGATCAGCCGGATCAGAAGCCGCAGGGAAAGTCCGAAGAAGTCGTCCCAGACTACAAAAACATGCACTTATATTTTTTAACAAATTGCAAAAAAGTGAGCACGGAAATGTGCCAATCCTTGATAAAGAGACGGTATCAGAAACTGACACTGAGATCGGAAGAGGTGCATACGGCGTGTGTGTTCGTGGGAGGTTTGGGCTTCGAGACGTAGTTGTCAAACGAGTAGAAACTGGCCGGCACTTAACTGCATCAGAAGCGAAAGAGGAAGCGCGACTGCTACATCGTTTGAGGCATCCTAACCTCCCAATTCTCATTGGGATAATAGAAGAAAAGAATATGGTTAAGATAATAACTAGTTTTCACATGTTTTACGGTGAAAGTATGACTCTGGGGAAAGCCGCCAAAGTGAAAAAGTTGGGGAAAGAAATAAAGAAGTACTTGAATTGTTTTAGACAATTATCAGTTGTAATTGAGTATCTCCATCAAACTGCCAAAATACTGCATAACGACATTAAGTGCAATAACGTTGTGCTTGAGGGAACTGAGGATGCGCCACAAGCCGTTCTTATAGACTTTGGCAAAGCTACAGATATATACAAACCTAAAACCTACACCAATGGATTAAACGTCACAAAATATCCACATTTGGCGGTTGAACTTGGACAACCAGGAGGCAAACAGAGTTGTGCTAGTGACATTTACTCCTTCGGTTACATGATTTTGGTTATATCTGAATTGCTAAAAAACAATGAGTTGGAAACTGTTTATCGTGCTTGTACCAAGACTGCACCGGAAAAGCGTCCATCCTCCAAGACTGTACGCGAAGCTCTCGCGAGCTTTATATATTAACTGATTAACAGCTTACATATTTCAGATATTTCAATATCTGATCTATATTTTTTAATTATTCGTTATTACATATATTGTTGTTGATGTTTTATGCATTTTGTGTATCTGCTATATATAGATAAAATTTTAAATAACTGTCGGAGTTCAAAAATTTTAAAAACTTATGGACATTTCATTAATTGTACAAACGTACCAATATAAAGTTTATTATTACCGTACATAAAAATTGAAAGCTGACACTAATTTTTTTAAAGTGAAAACTGAATATATCATCAGATAAGTACAAAATTTTGTATAGGTTTTGAAAATTTTGTTTGCAATATGTACGGAGTTGTATCGAAACAAATTAGTAAATTGTATATCATAATTTCCTTTTAATTAAAGTTGTAAATTATACTTGAAACCAGTAAGCATATTAATTGGCTGCAAGACCATGTGAGCCGACTTGCTTAATATAATTGTTTGTTGTAGTTGAATAAAACAGAAAGAGTACTTTGAAGTTTACTCAAAGACCATTTGTTGTTGAATGATGAGTGACATTCACCGATTAGCAAGTGCGGTTTAATTACATTTTACTGACACCTTTTGGCTTCTCCACTGCAATCGTTAACAAGATTAATCCTGGAAGAATTTCAAATATTCGTAGTATTCCTGCTATTTCTAGTGGTATCTAAGTAGCTCTGGCGCGTTATGATTCGCTACAATGGGGTGAGTTAGGCATGTTCACTACAATCGCTACAATGGGGTGAGTTAGGCATGTTCGCTACAATCGCTACACTCGCTACAATGGGGTGAGTTAGGCATGTTCGCTACATTCGCTACAATGGGATGGAGAGTGCAATTGCTACATTCGCTACATTCGCTACATTCGCTACAATGGGGTGAGTTAGGCATGTTCGCTACAATCGCTACACTCGCTACATTCGCTACAATGGGGTGAGTTAGGCATGTTCGCTACAATCGCTACAATGGGGTGAGTTAGGCATGTTAATAATAATAATAAACTATACTTATATAGCGCAATATCAATGATTCAAAGCGCTTCACATGTTCGCTACAATCGCTACAATGGGGTGAGTTAGGCATGTTCGCTACATTCGCTACACTCGCTAATAGGGCGAGTTAGGGATGTTCGCTACATACAATTGCTACAATGGGGTGAGTTAGGCATGTTCGCTACAATCGCTACGTTTGTTACAATGGGCGAGTTAGGGATGTTCATTACACTCACTGCAATCGCTACAATGGGGCGAGTTAGGGATGTTCACTACACTCAATGCAATCGCTGCGGCGAGTTAGGAGTGCTATAAAACTAAGACTAAGACTTAGACTTGACATTTTTAAATCAAATTGTCAATAGCCTCTTTGAGGCTGTAGTCATGTTCGTCACACGTTAGGTGGTACGTCACTGTACAGCGCAAGCAGATTATTGTTTACATAACAATGTACAGACTCGAATGGTTGAGAAGTCGTCGTCTGGCGCGGTATATGAATTTTCTGACAAACAGACTCCATTTATGGACAAACGTTGAGTTAAATTTTCAATTGGTGACCATCAGCCAATCAGAAAAGGGCTTTCGATCGCTGCTATTTCTTATCAGAATCAGTCATTACAAGATTTTAAGACCCACTTCAGAGTACCAGAGGCTATTTATATTTTTCTGACTATTGATTGTCTCTCGACAACCCCAAAATGATCAACCAAAATCGAGATAGTTCATTTACTCATTAGAGATTACGGTAAATTAGATTAAGAAGGCTTCCTACAATTTCTCTAGTGTTTGACTGGTCAACTTGAAATGGCTGTAGTTCTTACATGAAAGCACCCACAGTTATGACGTTTTTTCACTTACACATAAAGACTAAAGTTTTTAATGGAATGTGTTTTTGTTTACATTGGGGTTACCATAGCGACGAAACGAGTGCATCACCATTTTAGATTCCAAGCAATTTTATGCCTTTTTTGACTTAAACTTTTAAAACGACATACAAAGTGTTAATATTTAGGACTTTGGCTAGTAGCATACGAATTTTGGAGAAATTCATATAAACAGATTTTGAAATAGGCACAATTCAATTCCAGGCACAATTTTTAACCCCCAAAATAACAATTTATTATCAGGTTTCGACTCAATAATTTTAAGAGCAAAGCAGAATGACAACTATTCAACTGTCAATACGTTGCTCATATATCAGACTACTTCTCACCAAAGGGACTGAAAAGAGAGACCGAGAGATTTTTCTTTCAGAGCAATAAACGTTTTTGCTTAAATTTTGATAAAATTCAACCCAATTTCATGTCTTAGTGGCGTACGCTGGCGGAGATCCAAAGCACTTTTGTTGAGAAGTAGTCTGATATATGAACAACATTTAGACAGTCCAAGAGTTGTCATGCTGCTGTGATTTTATATACACCTATTTCAAAAAGGCTGTTAGAGCTAAAGGCAATAGGCGATAGGAGAGTTGTTGAAGAGCCACCAAATTTTGTTGACCCTTATTGAAACAGGGCCTGTCATAGTACTTTTTTTTAACAGGATGTGCTAGTTTTTTTATAAAAATAAAAATTGCAATATAATTTATTGGTAATATATGATAAAATACACAGTTATGTGCACGATTATGTACATATATAAACATTAAGATGCAATTTTTGCATTGACTCTCAAGTCAGTGGTTCAAGCAAAACCAGACCTTTACTTGGACGAATATCAAGCTTGGTTTACGGAGTTGACGAGTAAAGTAGTGAGCATGTCAATGCTTTGCAGGTCACTATTTAAATTGTTTGCTGTAAAGACTTCTATGTAAAGTATTTTACCTTTTTTGTGTCAGTCACATGCTAATCTGAGCAGTGCTGTACTTCGGTGTCCGTTCCTCTGTACTTCGGGATATTCTTTTAGAGCTTGTTTTATGCCAGCTTCATTTACAATAGACACAACAAGAAGGTTTCGTTTCCCTTTACAAACATAGTAGATAGCTTCAATTACGCAGTCTTGGTGTTCATCTGTGTGCACCCCTTGGAGTATCTTTCTGAATGCGTTTTAGCGACTTCAATGACTTCATGTCTTCTGGGTCAATATCGTTTTTCTAGTCATTGTATAAATGAGTGGAATAGTATTCCTTTTAATATTAGAAAATTATCTTTTCCCCATTTTAAAGTTGCTATTAATAGTCTAACATAATGCTTTTTACAGTTTGTAATTATATTTTAATATTTTAATTTTTTATATTTTATACATATGTAATTTTATTTCATCTTTGTTTATTTTAGTTATTGTTTCATTTGGGTCCCCACTGAAAATCACGTTTGTGAGTGGGCAACCTGATTAAATATTGTTATTATGATTATGGTTGTTCAGAATGCCGGCAATCGGATCTCCAACTGCCTTCCCATGACAAGTCTTGGTGTGAAGAAGGATATTTCTCTTTGTACTAGTACAAGTGTCAGCAACAAATACTACCCTATTTTTCTCCATAAATACTTCAATTTGAACTCAACTAAACTGAAATATCGACAATTGTTGTAATTCAGAATGTAAAGGAAACAGAATAAACAAGGCTCTTGAACTCGGTCCTCTTCTTTTTTACTTTGTACTTCGTGTCAACAAGATATCAAGAGCACATGGTGATGTGCGGGGGGTCCTTACAAAACAGGGGTCCCCAGGGGGTATAGGTAAAACACAAAAACGATATATTACAACAACAATGAATATCAGACAAGACTCTGGTGCCTGGCTACTAAGCCATCGAGTGAATGTCGGTCGAGTGAACGTCAGTTGACGAAAACAAATTCCGAAAGTTCGCACTCTTTTGAAATCGGGTGTAAGGACACCATTGATATCATTTACACAGTCCTGCAATCTCTTTCTTTCAACTTTCCAGTTCTGGAGGAATATCTGGGATAATCCTGTGGAACATAACAAAGATGCTGAGTGGTTGGACAACATTAAAGAGCAGGTGAGTGGAAGAGAGGCTCAAAGGAACGTGACTATTAACATTGAGGATGTAAAGTTGAGGGTAAGGAAGATTGCCAACTGGAAAAAACCTGGCCCTGATGGCGTTCAAGGTTAGGAGTCAAGCTGGACGAAAGGCTAAGTTGGTCTGTTCATGTTGAATATGTCTGCAAAAAGGTCTCTTCAGCTATTGGTGGACTTAGGCAAATAAGAAACACTTTATCTCGCAAGACACAGCTATCACGGTATACAATGGTTTAATTTTACCCTGGTTTGATTACTGTGATATTGTGTGGGATAATTTGCCTAGCACCTTGGCTGAAAGACTACAAAAGTTACAAAATCAAGCAGCACGTATTGTGACTCAACAAGGTTATGACGTCAGATCCTGCGACATCCGTAATACTCTTAAATGGGAAACACTTGAAGAAAGGCGCTTTAGACACAAAGCCATCATGATGTATAAGACAACATAATCATGCACCTGTTAGTTTACAAAATCTATTCACAAAAAAGGATAATGCATACAATCTTCGTGATCATGATAATCAACTGGTTCTTGGCAGACCTCGAACCGAAAACTTGAAAAAAGCTTTTATCTATGATGGTGCTAAATTGTGGAACCAACTTCCAGACCACATTAAAGAGGCTGAAAGTTTGTTGTCTTTTAATTGAGAGCTTTCATCTGTCAAGCCATTTAATTAATTTTTATCAAGCATACAGTGTAAATTACTCTTAACTGAATTCAATCAGAAGCTCGGCTTCCATGAAAAACATATCTCAGAAAATACGAGGCAAGGAAAACCCGGGTAAAAAGATCCTCACTATGCTCTCTAAAAATAACTAAGTTTGAAAATAAAAAATTATGTGTCATAAGGACTTTAAATGCTCTCACATTATAGACAAACATTTGATTTACAAAGTCTCATAAATCGTTTTTCTCGTCCAGGTCTGGATTTTGAGAAAATTGACAAAATTTGTGGTTCACGGCCGCTAATAATCCCTTGATCTATGACGTCATTTCCCATCACATGACCCCCTTGTGCAGATGAAGGATTTCTGAATATTTTCATTTGGAGGGCAGCCATTTTGGATGGAAGTTTGGACGCTAATAACTAAAAATCTACGCTTTCAACAGGATAACAACAGCAAGAAGAGGTAAGATGTACATTTTAACAATTCTGTCGTTTTGGTTTTTAAAAATTCAACAGATTATCGAAATATTTTTAAAATATAACTCTTTTTGTCCCAATTCCGGCGTCCCGAGGAAGCATTTGGTTTTTCAAAATGAAAACAACAGTTTTTTTCTAAATATCGTAGAAAAATGGGTATTTCACTTCAGAAAAAGGTTTAAATACTCATTCACAAGTTATTAGCAAATAGATTGAGTCAGATCTTCAAGCGCACGATGCATATGTGAGGTTTGTTCTTTTTCGGTAGCCAGTCTGCCAAAGATGACGAGACAAAATTGTTCAAACAAGAAACTGTATCGAAAAATTAAAGATCATCAATACATGCAGTGATCACATAAATAAAAGATTTCTACAAGAAAACCTCCGTTTAATTTAATAATACTAATCTTCGAACATCCATTAAAAGGTTAAAAGGCATTTGGCCATGTAACTGCGTTCCGTTTACGTTTAGAACGGTGATTTCTTTTTATTTTTTATTTTTTCCTCTATGCTCTTCTTGGAGCCTTTGTCTTAACTCTTTGCGCCTCTCTAGAGCTTTTCTTTGTTCTTCTTCCTCTTCTTCTTTGGTCCTTTAAGAAAACATTCTCAACTAAGGGACCATTCATTGTTTATGCCAGGGAGGGGGCTGGCAAGAATTGGGAGGGGGTCAGGATAAATTCAGAGGACTTAAGAGGGGGGTCAGCAGAAATATGGCAACACATTTGAGGGGTCATCTAGTTTTTGCTGTCAGCAATATAATATTAGTATATATAACTTTCTTTTGCAGAAATCATAAATGTGTATTAGCTTACATTATAAAGTACACATAAACCAATTTTTAATCAGTAGTAAATCATAAATCAATAGTATAAGCTCAGTCTCAAATACTTCTGACTGTTCGTATTCCGGCATAGAAATGGTTAGAAATATAAAAATTGTTCATTGTATCTTGATTGCGACGGCTGAATATTTTGTCTAGATCGACGTGGAATAACGTCGATAGCTTGCTGAAAAATCCATATTAGTTTTGAAGTCAAAACTTTTTAAAGTGAGCTCATTAGACAAGTTAGATGACTGCATCACAAAGGATCTAGAAGGATATGCTGCAGATTGAACAATTAGAGACATTAAAAAGAGACAGACACCAAAGAGCATTAACTAAGGTAGTTGAAAATTATAATTGGCATGCTGATGCAAGGAAGTGTGTCATGGTTAAGCTTACTGAGTGGGCTTTGACAGACAAAGAAAAAGAGTCAAAAGAAGAAGAGGAGGAAGAAGAAAATGAGCTTGAGGAAGACAAGGAGCAAGAGGAGGATGAACTTGAGGAAGAAGAAGAAGAAGGACTTTGAGGAAGAGGAGGAGAATCTTGGAGAAGAGAAAGGAGATTTATTTGTTACTAAACCAATTCATTTCATTTGTTGTTTAAAAGAACTGTTGTTTAAAAGAATTTTGATGAAAACTTGTACTTTTGTAATCAATATTTAATGTTTAAGGGAAGGAGGGGGGCTATGTAGATTTCCAATAACCTCTGTAGAGGTCACGAGCTTCTTTCATTACACTATATTAGGGCTAGGAAGTTTTATTTAACTATTTTAAAATATTGCCAGCCCCCTCCCTGGCATAAATAATGAATGGTCCCTAAGAATTGTCACGTAGTATCGGTCACATAGTATCTATATGATAAACTTAAGCCACGTAAACATTGCATGAACACCAGAGCTCTCAATACTCATCTTGATCAAAAATTACCTTTCATTGTCGTCGAATACCACCCCTCTGCATACTTGTAATTTCTCCTTTCTTAACAGCCACTCGCGCTTTGGTACGCTAGTATTATAAAAGTCATATCAAACTAGATCTTTCATAAACCTTTTACTAATATTTCAATTTAGAAATCGCTAGGACACTATTAATTACTGTAAGCGGGTCGCTAGAGTGCACGCACTTAATCCGTGAAACATAAATAGTACAAAATAGTGCTAAATTATGGTAATTCCTTTGTTTCCTATTGTCTAATCAACACTATTTACTACTAATTAGTAGTGTTTGTTTCACGGATTAAGTGCATGCACTCTAACAATATTCTAACTTAAATAATTCAGTCGTTAAGACAAAGATATTCATTTCTCGCTATTTATATCATAATTCAAATTTGTTTTTGCTTACCAGTAGTACAAATTTCCCGACATAGTGCAGCTTTAACTTGTAGTCACGTTCCGGTTTGGACCTTCCTCACAAAAACAAAAAAGCGCGAAAAAAAGAACGCGCGCGCGTCTTTAATTGGCGGGAAAATTTGAAGAAAAATCATTGCTTCTGAATGAAATGTTGAAAAGCAATCAAATTTGTGAATATATATTTTTATTATTGAAATTGATTATTTACATTAGAATAGCATTCATCAAAAAAGAATAATATCTTTTTCAATATAATAAAAATTCAGGAAAAAATTGATATTTAAAATCTAATTAATGAATCTATTACAGTGTTATTAGGCCCTAATTGAATTGTACACTAGCAAATTTTATTTTGTAAAGTTTCTTGGACACATGCATTAGATCATGTCACACAAGTAATTTAGTTATCTTTCAAGTAAAATATATTACAAAGCTGGCATCCACACGAGCATGCAGCCTTTAATATCAGGGAATTAAGTACTTTGCTTAATAGAAACATTGCTTTGTGTAAAAGGATCTTTATACAGATGACTGTTGGAACCATCTTAATATTAATTTTATAGAGTAGTTGGACTTAACCCTGCATCATCAAAGACTGTTCAGTATGGAATATAAAAACAACTTTACTGAGCAAGCTAGAACAAAAATCGGAACGAACCCAGTTCCCCTCCATTTGGTACAAAGAAAATTTGCTATAAAACTATATATAAAAAGGTCAGAAAATAGGGAAAAAAAACACCCACCCGTACTCATTTTTTAAGAAATCCGGACGATAAACATTTGTTTTTTTTACTTGGCCTAAAAATAGCTCTGTTTTTGAAAACCAGTTTTGAGAGTGTTTGACATCTTTAACATATCTTAACCCTCTCCAGAGTTTCATATATTCCCCAACTGGTCATGACATATTCTCACTGTTCATGACTGGACTCTATTTCAATAGGAGAAAGCATCCATGTTGGCAACAGCCTTTGTGATGGAGGCATTGAATGATTCCTCTTGCCTAAGCTCTTAACAATCTGTGGTAAGAACTGTACCAGAACCTGGCACTCTCTGGGTACAGCCATGTTGTTCAATGGTATTTCTTCACCAATGTTTCTTACTACTTGAGCTGCTAGAAGTTTCAGAGGAGGAATTTCTTCCAGAGTCCACACATCATTGTAGAAAATAGGCTTGAAACTCTGTATTTTGTCAATTCCTGTGGCTATGTCCCTTTTTGTTGATGATATCCATTGTAATTCATGTACCCGTCCCTCATTCTGTAATAATGATACGTCATCTCTGTTGTCTTCTCTGTTTTTTTGCTTGAAAAATTTGGCTGGGTACAAGCACTCAGCTGTTAAAGGTATGTTGTCTTCTTCCTTTTTACGTAAGGCTTTCATGTTAACACTTGCTTCCTCCATGAACTCAGGTGTTATCCTGCTACTATAATCCTTCATTTCCCTCCTTACATGGGATCTTACTTTTTCGGTGATTCTTAGTTTTGATGACTTGCATTCATCTTGCATTGCTGTTCTGTTGTGAATAACATTCTCAACAAAACAGAGAGTTGCCTGTTTGCTCAGTTCAGACATGTTAGGCTTGAAGTACAAGTTAGAAATGTTAAACTGTCTTTCAGCAATGACATTGTTGACTGGTAGGGCAAAGAGATGTTTTGCATACCATTCAAATAGAAAGGGCTCTTGATTCTTATTGATGAGACATGGTTGTGAACTTAAAGCAATCTTTTTAATCTCTTTTTGTAGTGAGCTCTCCATAAAATTCCACCTGTCTGACCATTTTCTGAGATCATCAGAATTTGCCGCTACAAGTGTTAGCATTTCAAACTCAACAAACCAGGCAGCATTTGGACTTTGCATTACATAATCATTCTTATCCAGGAAGTCATTGTTCACACAGTATACAAGAAGAAGTTCAACAGACTTCAGTTCCATGGCCATTTCAACAAGGTCATCATAAATGGTACACATCTCCTCAGAGTCAATGTCATAACCAGTTGAGGGATATGAATCTCTGGAAAAGGCTAAAGGAATATCAAAGATTTCCAGCACTCTTAAAACTGCTCGCCAAAAGGGAATCCTAAACTTTGTATCAGCACCTATACAAAAAAACTTTGGGAATGTTAACCATCCTGCTGCATGATGGTTCAAAACTGCAAGCCCTTCTTTTAACATTGGTTGCTGAATGTGCTGATGAAAATGATCCATGGCCCTCTTATCACCCTTGAAACTCTGTAGCACTGCTTTCTCGGTTTCCTTAAAGAATGCACTCGGCATAAGTAAATACTGTTTTAGGGACAGGATATTTTCTCGGACCTGAAAGAAAGGAAGAAAATCTAGCTATTACACAGTTGCAAAATTCTTGATTTCTGTTTTTGAGATAGTGTTTACAAATTTCTTATTAACTTTTGGACTTTGATCATGATTTCTCAAAAATGGCAACAATTATGATCATTCATGTCCAGTCATAGTTGAAAGATCAAAGAAAGCCTTTTAAAGAATTAGGAGACTAGCTATTATCATCTACAGTTTTCAGACATTTTTCTGTTATCTGCATGGAGTTTGTCTTTATGTTTGTTTTCATAATAGCTTATATGTTTCTGAATACTGTCTAGAATAAGAATTACAGATATAAATCATCCATATAGAAAGCAGATAAAGATTACCCTCGGACTGTTTTTTTTTTGTTGAGTATACAACAGCAATACCACTGAAACTTTTTGTGAGAAATTAGTTATATGTTTTGATTTGATTGCACATGTTCTTCAATAGAGTGATTTTATTTAACCCTTTCGCTACTGGGGATTTTTGAGGTTTTTACGCGATTTTGAGGTCATAATCGATTTGTGTATTTTTTCGCCTGCTTACTGGAGTAACCATAGAAACTTCTGCTGTTTTGTACTTTTGAGGGCTCAAGTTAACCAGTTTGAAGCGGTAGCGTTTTTGGTCGAGTGATGGTGGTGGTTGAAAGTCCAGAAAACTTGGATTTCTGTGAATTTTCGAGCCTTTTTTCGCCTTTGGTTCCTACTGGCTGGGCATCATTAAGCCTGGAAGTAGCAGAGAGCTTACTTGCTGTAAGAATTCGTCAAGGTGTAACACTTCGTAGGCATTTTGGCTCGTAGCTTTGACTGGGTGAATTTTGAGTGGCGCCAAGACGAAGTGTGCTTTGAAGCTCGTCCAAGGGGAATTTCTCGGACCTGCCATGGCATTTTTTGGGAGTTGTGACGATTGAGGAACACAGCAAGCGCGAAATTTGGACAGAATTCCGAGGGGGCTCGAGACTTGACTAAAAACTCTAAAAGATGGAGGGAAGGGCTGTGGCTGTCGCGTAGGAGCTGAATTACCCAGAATGCATTTAGGTCGTAAAAGTCCAAAAACACGTGCTTGCAAAATGGCCACAACGAATCAGCCGCAGCTGTGTCCGTGAAAGGGAAAGAAGGCCAAAAAGTCCATGAGAACACAAGACTAGGACTGAATTTGGTTGTTAATGCTGTTTCGTGTGCAGGAAAGGATAATTTGTTGAGAAAAATTGAGGTCCAAAATGTGTGATTTTCGAGGATGAAAATTGAGCCCAAAATGGTGATTTTTTTCCTTTCCTTGCCTTGAAATGACGAATTTCTGCAGAAATCGCCAGTTGTTTCACAATGTTTGATTTTCAAAACTTGACTCATTTACTAGAGTTTACTTTCGTACCAAAGTTGAGTTTGAGTTGTCCTTTTTTAGGAAGAAGTAATTTTTTAGACAAGTAGAATTTTTACGGCCGGTTTCGGGCGCTGTAGGAGCGAAAGGGTTAACCTGTGAAAAAATAGTATGCATAAACACTTAAAGTGTGCAACATAAATGGCATTAAATTGTGCTCAATTATGCAAATTCTATTGCTATGGTTTAATTGGTGCTATTTAGTACCAGAATTGTGAAAAGTGTGGCATACTTTTAGTGTTTGTACTCTAGTTAGAAGTAGACTCTAAACACATTGTTTTCTGTTGTTCATTATCTACTGGTACTCAGTAGTTAGCCATCTTTCATTCCCAGGCTAAAAAAAATCACTCTAGCTGTTCTTTTGTCATGCCACCTCTGTTGCAATATTAAAGGTACACATTATTAATATTGTTCTAATAGATTTGTAAATTTTTACCGTAGATGGCCACAGACGAGCAAGATATCCTGAGCTAAACTGCAGTTCCTTGTCACGTGATTCTGATTTGGCAAGATTTGGCATGACAAAGATATCAAGAAATTCTTTCAGAAATGCTCTCTGGACTTGGATGATTGGATTTGCTGCCATCTTTATAATACTCTGCCACACACCAAAATGCACATCACTCTTGGGCAATCGTTCAAGCATCTTTTTTCCCAACATCAGACAGGCATTGCCATATTTTGACCACCAGTTAAGACTCTCTGAAAAGTATGTCCATCTGGTCTCAACCCATTGCTGTGGAAGTGGTGGCTCTTTTTGAAGAATGCCAAGGGCAACATACATACTTTTGTAGAATGATGGCCTTCCTCTGTGAACCCATGATATCTAAGTATAAAATGATTATAATAAAATGTTTCAATACTCCCACTTGATATTGTTTCAGGTTCATTTTTTTCCTTTTCTTTTTATTCCCCATTGATTGAAATCTTGTATTCAGTCTTTATTAACATGTGTTAGCAAATGCCCACATAATATTGTTTTCTCTTCACATTCAAAACACTGTTTCAGCAGTGAGCTGTGCTCGCGTGGTCAGACATGGGTTGTATGGTGCCAGTCAGAGGCGCCTTGACAAGCCTTCAAACCGACCACGTTGAACCGTACCCTCGTAATTCAGCTTCCATCTATGCTGCCATGAGGGTAATTAGCTCTCCAAATTATTATATTATTATTATGATGATGATGATGATCCCATGGGTTCATGGGATTTGGAATGTGAAGAGAAAATAATTACAAGCTATATTTAGGTTGTGAACATCAGCTTCTCAAGGTATAGTTAAGGGCGCCGCGCCAGCTGGGTCATTGGCTATATCAGGCAAATATTTGGACTGTAGCAAAAATGAGCATGTATACAATTTGTCTGCGCATGTCTGTGTTTTGGGCTTGAAATTCATTTGCATATCGAATGCAAGACATTTTATGTTGACAAGGAATATTTGGCTGGCTATCTCGTTCTTCAAAATTATGTTAAACCACCGAAATACTAAGACAACTAAAACATGAGCAGTGTACCTACCGCTAGTGCGCTGTGGATAATTATCCAAACTGAAGGCACTCCAGATGGGAAAATATCGCGCGTCAAAGTCAGTAGAAAGTTGTGAGAAGGACCAGAACTCCGCACTTTCGAGTAATATTGTGGTCGCTAAATTTATATGTAAGGTACGTTAAGCAGCGGAAGCCATTAACAACAAGTTACTGTGTAGATTAGACCAGATAAGGGTATTTTAGACTCCATCGATCGTTTAATAGTTAGCCATGTTTACTGGAATGTCGCTGAAAATTCTTGCAATTCACTTTCAAAATTTTACATCTTAGACTGCGCCCCCCAGCAAATTTATTTAGTAATTCGCTTTTTCCACGTTCCTTTCTTGCAAAACTGAGCTTTTTTGGTCCAAACTCGTGGTCCCTACATGTGATCTAAAGCATTTTTGTGAACGTGTTTCCAAGCACGTTGTTTGCATGCAAATTTCAGCGATGAATTTTTTGCTCTTTTATAAAATATAAAACGCTGCTTCATACGGCACAAACTGTATGCCTCACCATGTATAAAAACAAGTCATTAACTTCTAGATAAATGTTGCAGAATATAAAATATAGGCTATACCGAAATATGTCAATTTTAACAAGGCTTGAACCCGGCTGTAAACATTGCTTGAAATCACATGGAGGGACCAGGAGTTTCCAGCAAGAAAGCTCTGTTTTACAAGAACGAAGCATGGAAAAAGCGTATTATTAAATAATTTTGCTGGGGGGCGCCGTCAAAGATGTAACATTTTCAGAATGAATTGCAAGAATTTTGCGCGAAAAAGTACGAGATTCCAGTAAACATGGCTAATTATTCAGCAATCAATGAAGTCCAGAGTACTCTTATTGGATCCAATTCACACAGTACCATGTTGGTAATGACATCCATTACTAGATTTACCTTATACATGAATTCAACGCCAGCATTATAACTCGAAAGTGCGGAGTTCTGGTCCTTCCCACAACTTTCTACTGACTTTGACGCGTGATATTTTCCCATCTGGAGTGCCTTCGATCTGGATAATTATCCACAGCGCACTAGCGGTAGGTAGACTGCTCATGTTTTAGTTGTCTCAGTATTTCGGTAGTTTAACATAATTTTGAAGAACGAGATAGCCAGCCAAATATTCCGTGTCAACATAAAATGTCTTGCATTCGATATGCAAATGAATTTCAAGCCCAAAACACAGACATGCGCAGACAAATTGTATACATGCTGCAAAAATGCCTTATTAATAGCAAAACAATAGATGTTGATAAAACAATGAACCAGAGAGGTCACATGATCAGATAGGTCATTTATGGTAGGAAAGTAATAAAAATCTTTCTAGTAATTCTTTGTATCGCTAATTCTTGACTTTTGATTGACAGAAGTAAAAATGCAAATTAGCGGTTAGTGTTCGAAAGTCAGAGTTTGTAAGTCCGTAACCGTAACTGTCAACGAATTGTCGAAAGCACGAAGTCTCACGAAGTACTCAAATCGGTCTTCCGATTTCTTTACGATACATACACGAAAATGCCTCGTGGTTCTCCGCTCATCTCCGCTCGACCTTGAAGAGTATCTTGAGTGGTAAGTACGATTTGCTTGTTTTTTATTGTATTTATGAAAGTTTATCTATCACAGCTTTCATCGTGTACAATTAATAGGGATAATGAAGCTTTTTTTAAGTGTTTTTCAAGTTTTAGACCGATCTTTATGGCGGTATTTCGGCATGAATCAACAACCATCGATTCCTTCCAATGAAGTTGTCTCTTCACAGATGCCAAGCAGCCAAAAACAAAAGAAATACAAATTGAATAAACCCCATTGTGGGTATATTGAGCCTCTTATTAAGAGGATAGAACCAAGAATTTATACTTTGTAAACTGTTACAGTTTTAATATTGTTTTATCACAGCTGTTCATGTTATTAATAAAATGTTAAAAGCTTGTACAGTTATCTTGATTTATGAATATATTTGCATTTTTAATTTTAATGGGCTATCCCAGGTTTAAGAGGAATATCTTTTGAAATGCCTATGTAACATAAATTTATTTTTCGTTCTTTATGTTGCAGTGAATTTACAGACTCTTGGGTACTAATATACTGGTTCATAAACGCCTCATATCTACTTATGTTTCTATAAAATAGAGTAACCACATGCGCTCATAGAGCGCCTTTAATTAACAACGATTTTCAGCGCAGCGGCGTTGCGTTAAAAATCTTTCTCGTGTAACATGACGCTTGGAACAATTTTCCTTGCAATTTTCGCTTCG
The DNA here is from genome assembly GCA_029948255.1 of Telmatactis stephensoni. Lineage (NCBI taxonomy): Eukaryota > Metazoa > Cnidaria > Anthozoa > Actiniaria > Isophelliidae > Telmatactis > Telmatactis stephensoni. The sequence goes on from JALIZF010001648.1 coordinate 116,315, forward strand.
GCAACGCGTTGCGAGTTTTTAAGTTATTGCAACGTTGCGCGGAAAATCGTCGTTAAAAATCGTCTCGTATAACACCGCCTTAAGGTAGCTCTTTAACGGGCGCGTGCTCAAGATCATGAGCATGCGCAATACTGGAACTTGCAGAATTTTTATTTTGCTGACGTCATTTTGATTAATGTTTTAGGTTCTGTAGTGCAGAAGTTTTTCTTTCTTTGCCAATTGAAAATTTATTGGAAAAATGACCGTTAAAGCTGACGTGACGTTGCTATAGCAACCTTTCAAGCAATGAGTTTCATATCAAACGGTTCCCTGATTCGTGATCGGTAATATGGTTGGCTAAATGGGGTCAAAGTATACATCTGTAGCAGCTATTATATATGCTTTTTACTGTTGGTATAAAGATCTTTAAAACTATAGTGAGCTACCTTATGTCGTAACAAAGCAACGTGGTTGCTATGTTGGCTGTAAAAGCGAGTGTCAGAGCTCATTGACGTCTTCGATTTTACGCTTTTTTGAGAAAATATCACTTTTGGAATGCCCCCGTTTCTTTGGGTCTTAAAGCCGGGTTCGCATTTCTATCAAGAGGGCAGAAAATATAATTTTTCATTGAAATTAATTCAAAATTTCTCAAATTATAACAGTCGACCGAAGCTAAGGAAAATAACGGGTCAAAACATCGTAAGTGAAAGTCTTAAAACCAAATATAAGCGCATTGAAGCTGTTCATTATGATACAGCCGAACTATGAAGTGTCAAACATCCGAAATATCCAATGCGCATGCGCAAACAGCTGGTTTTCATTTTAAGTTCTATAATCTTTGAGGAGATTGCAGCTAAAATAATTATTTGTATCTTGAAATGTTTTGTGTATTAAGTCCTCAAAGTAACGGATGGGTTTTCTAGAAAAGTGTAAATTTGCGAAGTTATCAGCAAAAATGTCTTTACGAAGACGAAAAAAGAGCTCTAATTATTATCAACGAAATGAAAAACGCATGTCACTTTGTGCACCTTGAAGAATAAAGCCATACTATGTAAGAATTGAATAAAAATGTTTTGAAACGGCAAAAATTATAGAAATTTTCTGTTCTGATGACGTCACGCGGTGACGTCATTTGATGAATTACGCGATGACGTCATCAAACTCAAAATTTGTGATTGTTGATTGCCTCATAAGTATCACTGCTTGAATCCAAATGGAAGCCGATTTACAAAAATATGAAATTTCCCTAGCAACGGGCTCCAGAAATAGATCCTAGCACTCTTAAATGGAATCACGAGCGCAGCGATCGCGCACGTCAGTTCAGTCTGTGACTGTGCAGTTGCAGTACATGTAACATTACATGGAGTAAAAACAAAACCCTTTTAGTTTACTTTGTGCTTACATTTAAAATCATGTTCAACGCTCAAGGTACAAACATTCAATGATCCTTGAACAATGAATATTTAAGATGTCACAATCACTAGTGGTTCGTTTGGTTTTACTGCACGAGATGTCAAGAATATTCGTTATCGCAAAAAGATATATTGTGGACATCTCCGTCATTTTTTCATAATTAGCATTCTAAAGTTTCCCATTCACTTCTGTCTATTTATTTTCACGAGATAATCAAAATACATCAATTACAAGCTCAGATCTAAAATTAGACCTTTTTGAATGCGTGTTTGAAGAAAACAAAGGGCGAATGTTTATATCAAGTAAGCATTTAAAAATTTATCTTTTCATCATAGTATGCATAGTTTAGCCCCTGTTATTGAAAAACCACCACAACCTATGATTTTCCCGTTCTCCGTCGAGACCCTGACCTATTTTGGTCAGAGACGTGACTAAAACATTACTGTTCAGGTCTGGGATTTCGACAAAATCTTGGCTTTCTTAGAGGGGAGGCAACGTTCTTGGATCGGGGAACTGTCTGGGTATAGTTGATTCTCTTATACGACGGTGATCAAAATTCAAACAAATATTAGCCTTGCAGATTCTGTTGTCGGTTATGAAACAGCTAAGCAAATACCATGGTATCAGACATGATATATTGATGTCTAATAAGATATCTCGGAGAGTACCTCCCGGCCAGGGCCGTGCAGGTGCAGTATTGTCAAATTACAATGATATATGACACTTCGCGTGCAGTTTGCCGCGCACTAAATCATATCATCGAAGTATAATCTCATACATGTCACACAAACGTGTAAGATGACCCTTTCAGGGCATATAGCACTTAGTTGTTGTAGAGAGTTACACGTTTAGTAAAGTCAGCTTCGTGTTTCCTTTCTTTTAGTCTCCCTTGATCATGAAGCTCCTTGAGACTGTTCAGACATGGTGTCAGATGTACCTGAACCTTAGCATCACCTGACGAGCCGTCCAGCTCAACTCAAGTACCACAAATACCATCAGTGATAGTTTGTTCAGTCACCAATTCCGCCTCCCCCGAAGCTGGAAGTGAAGGGCAACTTTGCAAGGAAAGGAGATGTGTGTTTATGGACGAGGATGATTGTTTAAGGAATATAAAACGCGCGTGCATGTCTCTGTACTGTGATATAAACACGATGGAAGATGTAGAGCAAGAGAAAAGCAAGATTAGGAACACGAGGCGTAGCCGAGTGTTTCTCTTGCTTTTCGAGTGCTCTACATCTTCCAGAGTGTTTATATCACAGTACAGAGACATAAGCGATCGTTTTATATTGCTTTTATAAAATATTTTCGACGTTTTTTGAGCGAGCCATGTCTCTGTCCTCTGATATAAACATGGTAGCCAGCCAATCAGCGCGCGCGTTATATCAAATATTTTATAAAATACAATACAATAATTTTATTTAAGGAGGGAGGCGCATTAACCCATTGCAGTTTTCTAACATACGGCCCTCAAAATAAAGATGAAATAAATGATACAAATAATACAAACATAATTCTTTACAAACAAATTCATTTTAAAGACAAAATACAAATAAATATGATTGTTATATACCAACTGTCAAAGTCAATTTTTTTCGTGCTCTGATTGGGCGAGAGCGCATCACGTGAACGTCAACAAATTTTGCTCTTTCCCCAGCAACAACTCTCAGCGGGCAACAGTGAGTTTTATTGACCGGTAATAACAAAACCGGAAGTTGATTGAGCTTTGAAGGCGGCAGCGCGCGTTTACAAATTCATTCATGAGGCAAAACTCGTGTTTATTGTCAAACTTTTAAGACCAATATACAACATGTATTCCGAGAAAAAGATGATAACCAACCAGAAATGTCACCAAAAGAGCTGCAACAATTCTCCGAAAAACTATGTGTGAAAAAAGGTCAGTTTTGTGTGAATTTTGATTAAAAACTTTAACTGTAGGCAGCGACGTTTTTTTATTTTGTTCTTTGACAGTTAGTATACAACAAAACACTTATTGACGGGACCGAGGGAAAGCAGTATGTTTTGTGGTCCCTCGACCGCTGATGTTTCCCTCAGCTCCGCTGTCGGGAAAACATCAGCGGTCCTCGGGACCACAAAACATACTGTTTCCCTCGGTCCCAGTAATAAGTGTTAAATATTGATATGTAGTGTAGATTATAGAATATGAAAGCTCAATAATAATTCATTGGTTCAAATGTTGAGTTCAAAAGAATTACACAGGAGTAGAAAATATAAATAGGGTTACACGTGTAGTAAAGTCAGAACCGCAGCTTCGTTTTTCCTTTCTTTTAGTTTCCTCTGAGACTGTTTAGACAATGATACAGGTTGAAATATCAATTTACAGAATATCAAATGGCTCCCAGTCCCCCATCCTTTCACAGTTCAAAAAATGGTGGCCGAATTGATTGTCAAAGTGAAAGAAAACGGTGCTCCGCTCCAGTTGTTACAACATTTTCACAAAAAATGTAATACATTCTTCAACAAGAGAATATAATATAAGACTCACAAAGCATGCGAGTACTCGTAAATCCAAAAACTGGATCTGTTTTTCCGAGTGTACAACTACTTAGGTTCTTCACACGGCCATGCAGTAAATTTTAATCTGCAATTTTATGTTACTGTTACGGGACACATTTAACGAATATTTTTAAGCTTTTAGATCAATTTTTATTGCGGAATCATTTTGATAATTATTAACGAATATACACGCATGTATAATGTATGAATTACAAGTTGCGTTGATTTCAAAGGCAAGTCCTCAACTGGTGAGTCACGTGATTATCGTATGAACAACGGACCACATGTACCAGTCACGTATCAGCCAAGCCTAACCTTGAGCAACCTTGATCTTATGTAATCTCTTTCGTTTGGCTGACACGTGCTCCCTTGCTCTTATGACTCCTTGCCCCTGTGTTTTATTAAGTCAATCGGACACTTAAACTATGCCCTAAAACCGCTTAATCCGATATACCAGTTGACCTTTTCGTGACCAAACGCTTCCTTGTAAATTGTACTTTAATCACCCAGTAACTGATTTTTATATTATTCACTTTTAATATACAAATATTTCAATTTTTACATCTTAATATTAAGGGAACGCCTCTAGAAATTTCCAAGTTAATATCTGATAATTGTGACAGGTTGTCAGTCAATTTGATTTTCCAACAAATCCCCATAAAAAGGGATGCAACTTAGAGTTAGATGAGTTAGATGTTGCGTTGAGCCTTAATTTGATTAAAAGAACCAAGCCAGAACAAGTCTCTACTTGAGTGTCCCTAACATTACCTTGCAAAGATTTAAATTGCCTTTGGTTTTCAGTAAAGACGCTTGTTTAATACGATCTTACGAGTACTGGTAAGTTACCCACGCTTTGTGAAACGATGGCCTGGACTAACGTGAGCTCAGCCTCACTCTCTTGGCTAACCACAGGACGCCCAAGTATATTTGATATCTTTCCAAGTATCAAAGAGTATCGTGCGGTGAACACTCGTCTCAAGTATCTATCACGAGGTCAACTCTGCTGGAAATCACAAAGTATTCCAGTTTTTATTGACTTTAGTTTCTTTCGTGATTGTGATTGCCTTGGTTTGTGTTCAGACATCTTGTTCAACTATGGAGAAAGGTACCTTTTTGCTTCTTGTTTTGGGCAGCATGTTGCTACAAACAGGTAAATGAAAAATAGATTTGAAGCAAGTCTATACAAGCAAACCCGGCTTCATGCCAATTATTTTAAATCGCGCTCAAATGTTCTCATCTACTCGGACAAAGAAATTTCTTTAAAGCAATTTTGTCCACATAAAATCTAAATTTGTTCATGTACTACAGTGGCAAACAAATTATGCTATTCTATTTAGTACAAAATTTGTTTGAAGTAATTTCTTTGTCCGTGCTAACAAACGGGCGTATTGACTTAGTTTGATCGCTTGAAGGCCATTAATCTCCTATAACTGATAGAACTAATCCATGATGGCGACCTTGAACCTTACAGGGTACAGCAAGAGCAAGGCTTTGAAAAATATAAATAGAAGGAAGCTTTCTGTATAGTGTTCCCCCATTTTCACTATGACAAAAACCAACATTAGCTAGCATTTGACATTCTGCTAAAGTGTTTTTCAAATATAATTCTATCAACTCAACTCTGGTTTGGCCGGTAGCCAGTCTGCGCGCACTGTAGCATTTGTTATTTTCCAACATTTTTCCCTCGCTAAATCGGAAGCCTGTGTCCCAAAGGGAAAAGAAACTACCACGGAAAACTCGCGGCGGCAGAGCGATCGATTGCCTGTTTACATTGATTGGCTTTGCTACTAGGATAATTCAGTAATCAACATTATTTCGAAAATAATCATTATAAGATGAACAAAGCCATTTATTACAAAATATTTTGAGACATTAATTCATGAAGTAACTAATTAATTACAATTGATGCATTAATTCATGTTTTATTTAAGGTGGCCCGTACCTATTGATTTGTTTGTTGGGCATGCATTTCAATCGCGTCCTTTTACATCAAATCCTTGTCCGATTTCTGAGAAATTTGCAGCCATTTGTCTACAAGCCTTGAAATTTGTACCGGTAATTATTTTTCTGCGAGTTAGATCAAGTAATTTGAGATATCAGACGATTTTTAAAAATGGCTTTTTGAGAAAAATTGGTCATAAATCCAAAATTCCAAGGTGAATATTTTTCCTATTTCGTCAATCAAGTATAAAGGCATAGAGGACTACATACAACATGTATCGTGCCAATTAGTGCCTTAGAAGTTGCGATACAAAATTTGTGCTGCCTGTTACGACGCAAAATTATGTAGTCAAAACTACCGCCAAAATCTCAACAAAATTTCAAAAACAGCGAGAACTATATCTGCTGTAAGAAAGACAAATACCTATTGTAACTTGTAAACAAAATTTGGAGAGATGAGAAGCTAAACGCCAATGTTATCCTCAAGCAAACTTGGGGAGTAATTTTTGTGACCACGAGGTGAGCGTTGCGAATTTGTATTACTTCGACTTCTACAAATTCTGTCGAATTGTTTTGTGAAATTTTCTTAGTATGGGATAGAACAAGATGTTAACATACCGGTTGCCAAGTGTCGTTGTGTTTGCTGCACTAGGTATAATTCAGTAAGCTTCAAAAGTAAGCAACTTCATCGAGTCGACGTTTGAGCTGCCAAGGTAAAGCCCTCACGGTTTGTTAATTTATTCAAAACAACACCTTACTATCTGCTGCAAAATTCCACACGGGATTTAGACTCAGAAGCAATTGTATTCAGAGAACTGCTGTCTTTATTCCCAAAAGTCTGGATCCCGTGCGGAATTTTGCAACAGATAGTAAGGTGTCGTTTTGAATAAATTAACAAACCGTGAGGGCTTTACCTTGGCAGCTCAAACGTCGACTCGATGAAGTTGCTTACTTTTGAAGCTTACTGAATTATACCTAGTGCAGCAAACACAACGACACTTGGCAACCGGTATGTTAACATCTTGTTCTATCCCATACCAAGAAAATTTCACAAAACAATTCGACAGAATTTGTAGAAGTCGAAGTAATACAAATTCGCAACGCTCACCTCGTGGTCACAAAAATTACTCCCCAAGTTTGCTTGAGGATAACATTGGCGTTTAGCTTCTCATCTCTCCAAATTTTGTTTACAAGTTACAATAGGTATTTGTCTTTCTTACAGCAGATATAGTTCTCGCTGTTTTTGAAATTTTGTTGAGATTTTGGCGGTAGTTTTGACTACATAATTTTGCGTCGTAACAGGCAGCACAAATTTTGTATCGCAACTTCTAAGGCACTAATTGGCACGATACATGTTGTATGTAGTCCTCTATGCCTTTATACTTGATTGACGAAATAGGAAAAAAATTCACCTTGGAATTTTGGATTTATGACCAATTTTTCTCAAAAAGCCATTTTTAAAAATCGTCTGATATCTCGAATTACTTGATCTAACTCGCAGAAAAATAATTACCGGTACAAATTTCAAGGCTTGTAGACAAATGGCTGCAAATTTCTCAGAAATCGGACAAGGATTTGATGTAAAAAGACGCGATTGAAATTCATGCCCAACAAAGAAATCAATAGGTACGGGCCACCTTAAACAATATAAAGCATACGCGCATATCTTTGTACACGCTGGGAGATGTAGAGAACAAGAAAAACAAGCTTACTATATCACAGTACAGACATAAGCGATCGCTTTACATTGCTTCTCTAAATTATTTGTAATTTGACGTGCCTAATGTTAGTGCGAGAAAGGTCTCTTCCCTCAGGCAATCCGCGCGCGCCTTCATCTCAAATATTCTATAATATGTCTTTCTTGTTTATTCTTCGATTTTTAGATTCTTTGGTTCTTATTCCATTTGAGAAAAACTTCATAGTCCCATCTCTACGTCTCTATGTATCGTGTTTCGTGGAAAACGAGAATTTCCAAGGTTGGTTCAAGGACACAGGGATCAAGATCCCACAAGCGAAAGGCTGGAGTGATGTGAAGGATCAACCTGCTGTGATCACTGAAAATGGGTTTACACCACATTCGAGAAACTATGTTTTAGTCTTCCCTAAAGGCTCTCCGCCATCTGTTGGTGGAAGGTACACTTGCAAAGGGGACTCGAATCAAGCAACGGCAACAGTTGATGCTCCATGTGAGTAATTACTAGCTTATTGTGAACATTTTTGTACTTAGTGGTTGTTCTATCAAGGCATCTCAAACAGGCCGTGAATTAGGGGTTAAGACAGGGATGTAAAGCACAATAGTTTTAGCTGTTTTACATTTAAAATTTATTATTAAAACTTAAGGGAAAGTGACATAACGCTAATCAAAGCTTGTGCTGCCAGGGTTATGACGTCATCAGCAGATCTTGTGACACACCATTTTTAAAGAACAATTTTGATTAGATTACATGGTAAGAAATTAGATTCAACTTCATTGTTGTTTGAGTAAACAATCTAAACTCTCTCTCCTCAGTCACTCTGGACAAACTCCAAACCCTACAGACACTGTCTGCTGGTAGTAGTGGCAAGATTGTTCTTGGAGCAATGTCTTATCCATTATCCAAGTTTACATGGACGAAAAACAACGTACCATTAGACTTGAGTAGGGGTGGTCGATTGAAATTAGAGAATGATGGTTCCCTTGTGTTTTCCAATGTTTTGAGTAGCGATGCTGGTATCTATGAGGTCAAGGTTAACTGGATGCGCAACAGGAAAAAGGCTGATGTAAAGATCAACGTTCAAGTTTCTGGTAAGCAGTCATTTGACTGACTGACTGACTGACTGACTGACTGACTGACTGACTGACTGACTGACTGACTGATTGATTGATTGATTGATTGATTGATTGATTGATTGATTGATTGATTGATTGATTGATTGATTGATTGATTGATTGATTGATTGATTGATTGATTGATTGAATGGACCCTTGGGAAAGGGCGCTATACAAATATTTATATTATTATTGTTATATTATTATTGAATGATTGGTTGATTAAGTATGATTGTGTATGACTGATTACGTGAATTCCGTTTCATAAATTATTTTAGACACTTTCTTCTTTCCTTGCAGGGAAATGAGTCTCTTTTTGGCGCAAAACGTAAAGTTAACCAAGACAAGAGAAATAAAGATTTTTAAGTTATAAGATAGACGTTTCATTCTTGGTATATCAGCGAGAAAGAGACACTAGTAGATATACAGTTGTTAAACCTTGACTAAATAAATTGGCAGCAATGTTGTATTGCGGTCCTTTGTTTGATATAATTTAGCGTAGTTAGTAATAAAATTAACCTTTAAAAGAAAGATTGTTGTGATAGTTGCTTATTTTAACCAATCATGACGTCTTTAATATCTACCACAAGTAGCCCAAGTACTTTTCTGGTAAACCGCTGACCATTGTTCGACCTACTGTTGGCTTACGAGTCTGGTTCTACGAATATCATATGAATTGCACATGATCATAAGTAGACCCAAAAATGTTACAAGTGTATTTAAGCAAAACACAAGCGAGGAAATATTTCATGGTAAAAGCGCAGTGAGAATCGAATTGCTGGTATTTGATTTCGAGAAAGATTGCTGGCTCAAGTGGAATTCTAAACTACTGCGCGCGCAACGTAATCACGCATTAGAATGACCAGAATGGAAGACAAAAATTGTGTGTCTTTCTGCTATAGCCTGTTTAAACAGAACAGAGTAACAGACACCCGATCAAATAAAAAAGGAACGATAAATTATGCTGTAAATACACTAACAGTACTTAATAATGATAATCAATTAAACAATAATTAGCAATTAGTTGATTGTCCTTTGCGCTAATCGCTTGAACTTTGCTGTTGCGCAGTTTGTTTGCGTCAGGTTGGAGAAATGGATCCTTTAGAAGTACAACTTGAGGAACAGCAGGAGCTTTCTGCTTTGCAACGACAGTATCGTTGTATACAAAATGACAAGAAGGCCTACACTATGGAAACCGAAAACATAATTCGACGACAAAACGTTGCCATTGAAGCACTGTTACAAGAAAAGAAAGAGTTGTTTACACTGGAAAAAGTGGCAGGAAGACGTTTGATGCAATGTTCGGATGAAAACAATTTAAACGAGGTCAACCAGCTGTTGGATAAGGAACAAGAGATTCTTAAAGAAATCAAAAACGAAAAGGCATTGATTGCAGAAACAGAAAAGTCGGACAAAGCTCTCAGGCAGAATATTATTGAACAAAGAAGGAAAGTTGAAACAAGCAAAGATTCTGTGCAAACCGAACACATAAAAGCTCAAAAGAAAATCCCAGTCTTGAAAAATCGTCTGGATAACATGAGTAAGAAGTTTAACTCTGCGCTAGCTGGGAATCAAGAACTTCGCCAAAGGATTGATAACATGATAAGTCAAAAAGCGCGCTTCCAAGAGTTGTATCAGCGACTTGATACCAAACTGACTGAAGTCAGGTCTGAAATGGAAAAGGTTTCTCTCGACGCTACAGCTCATTATCATGCAAGAGAAGAAGCCCAAAATCGTATATCTTTTCTACGTGAACGACAAGAAAGGGAAAAGTCATCGTTTGATCTCGAGGTCAAACAGCTTGTGAGAGAAATAGATCATGTCCGCAAACTGCGAGACTTCATGACGGCAAAAGCAGAAGACAGAGAAAGCATCATGGAGGAGAAGATTAAAGCAAGACAGTGCCGAAGAATTAGTTTACATTTGGAAGGACTGGAACCAGCATTGCGCAAATATGTTAGAGAGTTTGAAATGATGAAAGAAGCCACAGGAATCCCAGATACCGATACTCTGGTGAATAGTTTTATTCAGAACGAAGACATCAACTTTGCACTGTTTAACTATGTGACTACCAAAAACAACGAGATTGAGAGCTTGCAAGAAAAGATACAGCATTTGAAAGGCGAGATTAAACAAATGAAGAACGAAGAGCTCGCAAATGGTACTCGGCTAAAAGAGATTTTACGTGAGCTCGAATCGCAACTGACAGGTGTGACCTATGAAGCGGCTTCATTGAATCAACAGGCAAAAACTGATCGACGCATTCTGGAAATGGTAAAGCCAAAAATTGAAAAGCTTTTCAAAGCACTGAAATGTGACCGCACTGCAATAGCACAATTGCTAGGGAGTGGTACTCGTATTGATGACCAAAATGCTTTGCAATATTTGGGAATCATTGAGCAAAAATGTAACAAACTGCTTCAAATACGAGCCTTGCACAAACTGAAAACAGCAGGTGAACTTGACAAGAAAGAGGTAGAAGTTTTGGAAGGTCTTCAGGGAGTGGGTCCTCAACAAGAGCAAGTCGTTCCATCGATTGTCCCTCCAAGAATCGCAGAAGAAAGTGATGGAATGTTGCATGTTACTGATACAAAACCGCTGACCATGGATGAAGTGCAGGATCTTTGTGTGCTAGAGGGACCTCCTAAAACTGGCGGTACTCCAAAAACTACCAAGAAAAAACGAATTTGAATCCTGTCAACGTGATCGGGAGTTTTTACCACGTACAGACTTTATGGATTTCTATAATATTGCTCTGAAACCTCACATAACAGACTGGTTGTATAGCTCGTCTTATTGATACAGTGAAAATTAAACTATTTCTGTCGATTTAACTACTACATACCCTTAACAGAAAATGATTTTGCCAATTTATATTTGTTTCCTTTTACTGATATATTTTATCCATCATTTAGCTTCACCAATAGTGTTTTTAAATGAATGTTCTTATAAGAAATAAATTAACAAAAAATATAGGTCGACAGTGAAGAGGAATTGTTGCAACTTACTTTGAAATAGTTGTCGTACTTTGAAGTAACCACCGTGTCACTTTGAAGTAGCTGTCACACTTTGAATTCAACAAAGGGATATATTAGTGTTCACTTGGACTACGAGGAAGCCCGAGTAACAAACCTTACTTGCAAAGGCCATCTGGGTAATTTTGCACCCTTACTCATTTGACGCCCTCAACACAGATCTAGACTTGATCTACCAGCCAGGTAGCCCGAATAAGTAAGTTCCTGGGTCACGTGACTAAATGAACTTTAAATAATCTCAATTTACAAAAGAAAGTGGACAGGTTGTAGTAGGAGCCCATAAGCAAACGACGACATAATGCAAATGTCCTATTGAACTTTTTATGCTAAAATTGAAGTGTTTAAGTTCGCAGATAGACATGTTAAGCCATTTGATTCACGTAACGTGACCTAAGCCTGTCGTAATGACAGTTCACTGGTCTCTATTATCGACTCATCTTCAACATAGCTTCACAGTGTGACGGTGGTCATTTCAGTGTATAACAGCTATTTTAGAGTGCGACAAAGATTATTTCAAAGTGCGACGAATTCTATTTCATTCAAAGTGAGTAGAAACATCGCTGCCAAAACATATATAATCAATTTATGGCGTGTGTTTGTTTGTTTATTTTCTTGCTTGTTTGTTTGTTTGGGTTTTTTTGTTTGTTTGTTAAAGCTATCGTTTTCCCAGGAAAAATTAAAGTTGTTTAACAAAAAAAGCAATTGCAATTTGCTAGTTTTCCGAGTAAAAAGAAACGTTTGTTTGAAAATACTGGAATTTGTCCCCTCATATTAGGTTTTTCTACCATTAGGGTACCGTTGTTGTGGTTGTCATAGAACTAAATAGTGCTAAATGTTTCATTAGTGTTATTTACTACTAAATAGTGCAAAGTATTGCAGGCTTTTAGTGTTTGTACTCTAGTTTCATTGTAAGCTAGAATATACGACACGTTACTACATGCAGTATTTATTATTATCATTATACAGTGGAACGAACGTTATACCAGGGATCGTCAAATTACGGATCATATTATAGGGTTCGTTATATTGGATCACCATATTATAGGGTTCGTTATATTGGATCACCATATTATAGGGTTCGTTATATCTAGGTTCGTTATATGAGGTCCATATTATTGGGGTTCGTTATATCGGCGGGGTTTGTTATATGGGTCCATATTATTGGGGTTCGTTATATGGCGTCCATATTATTGGGGTTCGTTATATGGCGTCCATATTATTGGGGTTCGTTATATCGGTGGGGTTTGTTATATGGGTCCATATTGGGGTTCGTTATATGAGGTCTATATTATTAGGGTTCGTTATATCAGAGTTCGTTATGTCGGGGTTTCACTGTATAATTGTACCGAAAAACAACTTCCAATCCTGATTGGCTATTTTCATTACAACTTAGAGTACTATATTGACACGTGTAGATTCAACTCATCAAACAGCTGCCCTTGTTCTAGAACGTGCACATGTCCCGGTATACTTTAATCTTTAAAACAACCACTCACGCACGTGTTCTTACCGGACTTCCCGTTTGCGAGCCGTATATATGAACTTATGAATACGGCCGGAAGATCATCTAATTTGAATACCACAATATCAAATACTAGACGATATTTCGCGCATTAAATACCACAATATCAAATACTAGACTATATTTCGCGCATAAATGCCACATTAAATACCACAATATCAAACACTAGAATTAGATATTTCGCTTTCTTTGTCATCTCGTTCGAACAACAGTTGATTTATCCATATTTTATATCATATACGCACTTCCAACATCAACAAGTCAGCAAAAAGATGACAGTATTAAAACAGCCAAATACAGAATGTGGATTAAAAATTCTAGACTTGGAAATGTCTTTATAAAATTTCCTTTACTTATTAGTGCTTATTTATTTATTTAGAAGCTTCCACTTAGTTTTTACAATAGAATTTACAATAACAAGAGAGAAAACAAAACGAACTGAAAAGACACAACTACAAAAAAAAAACACAGTTTGAAACTAGGTGCTGTTCAATACGATAAACAATTCCCTTCAATCAAATTATTTTCAATAAGACTTTTTGACGTTTATGCTAATTAGCCGATCGCTAATTCATGTTTTGTGCCAAGGTGCTAATTGATGTTTGATTATCAGCACGTTCTTTCTAGAAATATTGAAAAGTCATTGTATAATGTACCTATCAGGTATTTTATAGTAATATATCGCTTTCCGCACCCTTTTAATTAGCCAGACTTTTTAGCCAATAACCTTGACAAGGCAGCGGTGATCGGGACTTATTGAAAGCACGGCCAACGCCATGAAAAACGAAGACATGAAATTCATAACAATCATGTAACAAATACAACGTTTAACGGCGTCAGTTGGCCGGAGTTTTACTGAAACCATCTCTGATTTGATCGAAAGACTGTTACTGAAATCTCCATAGAAACTAATTATTGAATTAATGGTAGGATTTGAAAAAAAGGCATATAGTGTTCAATAGCATAAGAAGTCTACCGACAAAAATGGGCGACATACATATTTAAGCCGTTGTTTTCCGTTCTTGAATCAAGACTTGTATTGATAGCCAACTATCTTTCCTAACTGGGTTGTCCTAACTATGCAATAAAATGAATAAATGAAATAAAATGAATAAATTAAAAATCAGCCCCAGCATGAGCCTTCAATTTTGTCATTATAGGAAACACACTGCCTTAGAACACACAGCGTGAACCAGTGGCTAAATTCAATTTCGAGCAAAGTTCTCCTGAATGAGGTTTCCGTAAGGAGTAATAACAGGATCTTATCAAATAATCCCAAGCTAAATTAAAAGGGACACAAAACATGTCTTATTGACCTTCGGGAAAATACGTTTTATGAAGAGCTCGTTCTAATTCGATCATCTCCGGAGTTTGTAACCAGTTTTAATTCATTTGTGATTCTACTGGGATAATACCACACGTGTAGCCTGAGTTGCATGAGTACTTATTGAATAAGAAGATCAGATTGGGCGGGAATTAAGTTATCGAATACCTACTGCTCCTGCTTAAAGCAAACAAATTCATAGAATCATCTCTAAAAGCTCAAAGTTTGTTCATTGGTTATACTGCAATGGTGGTTAACGTTACTGTAAAGACGGAGAATTTCACAAGCAAAGACGAAGATGTTTCGCAGAAGGAGGATATAGCTTTAACAGTTGCAAAAACACTAGTGTTTATCGCTACGATATCAGCAACCCTGGTTGGTAATAGCTTCATATACGCTGCTATGAAACGCTTTCGCTCGCTACGTACACCTACCAACATAGTTTTATGTAGTTTAGCGAGCACTGATTTGGTTATGGTCGTCGTTATGGTACTACACGCCGTGACAGACTTGTCGGGACACTGGACATCAGGGCCACTTTGGTGCGACTTTGTGGCGACTTTGGGTTTAGTTCTAGCATTTATATCCATTCTCCATCTATGCTTTCTTAGTATTGACCGCTACATCGCAATCAAGAGTGCTCTGCGATATCTTCTACTCGTTACCAAGAAAAGAGTTTTCATTTCACTAATATTTATGTGGATTGTACCTTCTGTATTTTTAAATCTCCCGGTAGCTGACTACCAGTTTCGCTCAGAAGTTTACGGCTGCAAGTCGGCGCGTCGTGGCACCTCTACGCTCAAATTAAGTCCTTACATTTTTATTCTTGTTACAGTTTTTGTGGGTATACCGTTTGGTATCATGCTATTTACCCATGCCATTGTTTTTCGCATTGCCCTTTCCCACGTTAAACGATTAAGTACAATTGAAAGAAGACTGCAACAGAGCGAGACTAGTACAACACAAGAAAACGACTTGGTCAGAGAAAGAAAACCACAGAACACAATTCATGTGAACAGAGAAATCAAATCCGCCAAGACGTTTGCGTTGGTGATAGGAGTGTTCCTGTTCTGCTATACGCCATTCTTTATTACCGGAACGTACAGACGAGTGGCAGGCCCTCAGGCAGTACCTGATCTTGTTACATTTATCACCACTTGGCTGGCTTTCGCTAATTCCTTCAGCAATCCACTAGTCTACAGTTTACGATATTCACCTTTTAAAAAAGCATTCAAAAAACTCTGTGGCGTTCGATCAGGTCAACGTGAGATTTCATTGTGCTTTTTCGTGGGCTCAAAAAGTGCTTGTCGAGTGCAGCAACGCGAAGGACAGCTAAATCATGACAACGGGAAAGAGAACGGCAAAAGCCAAGAACGCGAGAATGAAACTAGTAATACTTCAAAAGACAGGGATAAAAAGGACTCAGTTGTGAATACTTCTGCTATAAAGATGGACATTTCTCCGCCGTCCTGAAAACAAGCTTATCATGAATCTGAAAGAAGAAGTCAAACATTCTGTCACAATTTAAAGTCCATATTTATTGAACACACAGCATGTGTAAACTCGACATAGAAAAATGTGCCCTGCTGTTTTGAAGATGAATAATTACTCGGAAATTAGAAAGTTTTGTAGACCAATAATATTGCAGAGAATATGAAATTGAATGTTTCTAATAACATTATTGTTTTTTAGGTCATTTCGATGATCAAAAGCAAATAGTAGGAGCGATAAACAGCTTTTAAATAAAAGCAATTTGAAGAGTTAACATTTAACTTCCAATGTAAAAACAGCATCCAATTTTCATAAAGCCAAATCGACTTTCTTCAAACCACAGATGTGTTTTTAACTAGTATTCCTAGTATTTACTACTGAGTAGAGTTGACTATTTTGGCATTACATTATTGCCTCATTGTCAGATGTCTCGTTGTAAATGCTAATTAAAATAAAAATTATTCGTCTTAACTTTGTCATTTAGCTTGGAAGAAATTTTTACTTTGCCTAAACACAATAACAAAAAGGAGAAAGGAATACTTTTTAGGTGAAAACAATTGTCAAGGGGGTTCCCATAGCAACTCAATATAAACACACTTGATTTTTTTCATTGAAGATGTCAAAAGTCTTTTTCTAAGTATTTACCCGTAGTTGATGTTTTATCGGCCCAAAAATATATCTTGAAGATAACTAGAGAGTAAAATAGCCTTTGACATCCTGAAGGTTTTCAATGCTTTAAGTGATATACATTTTTGACTTGAGACAAGTGGTGTTTTTAGTGCCTTCAGTTGATAATCGACAAAAGCATCTTAGTGGATTAATTTTAGGCAACTAATGTAGGTACACAACAAACGACATAAATGAACTTTAAACTGAATGAAGATTGAGTTATTGTCAAGGAGATGCTTTTGTCACTTTGCACTAAATGTTTTCAAAGGAAAGAAGAAAGAGAGAAAGTAAAGAAAGCTGAGAGAGAAAGGAAGAAGGAAGGAAGGAAGGAAAACCGACTAAAGCTAAGAGGACGTGATGTTCATTAAGTATCTAATAGACACGGATAAAGATGCTTCCCGTAACACACAAAACACGTGCCGGAGGACAACAAGACAAGTGTTTAATTTTGTGTTTCATTGACAAAATCCTCAATAATCCATATAAAACATCACTCGGTGTTTATTATCATGCGCTACAATATACCATTTCGTATTTCAAGCCCCTCGTTTTAAGGTGACTGACTACGTTGTAGCGGCGCCATCTTGGAAAACAACGACCGTTTGGCATTATGGTCTTAGTGGTCTTCATTTTCCAAGATGGCTTGCTTGCTGCTGGACACTTTTTTCGCTGTTTTCATACCTTTAATGGCTAAAAACCCTTCATTTTTGCACGGGACCAGATACTTTTTTGCACTTATTTGAAAAGTAACTTGATATCACAAACATATCAAATTATTCATATATGTTATTTTTGGAATTGTAATTTTTTCTAATTACCTCCGGTGGCTCGATTTTTGCCTCAAAAAATTATAAATAGGCATCTATTCAATGTTGATAATCTCGAAAAGAAGCACGGGACACCCCATTTTTCCTATCAGCATTAAATTTTATACAAAAAATGTTTCAATTGAAGGTTTTCTAATTACATTTTTGTCAACATAGTAAGTCTCCTTGCTGAAACTGGTTGATATGTAAACTCGTTGTCAGAGTGTAGTAGGGCCAGGAAAGCCCCTGTTGACAGTTGTATCATCCATAATATGATAACATCCTAGTATAAATGAACCAATGGCTCTACGTCCTTTAACTTAATTTAAGGATAAATTTAATTTTGCTACGGTTAACGAGGCCTCTTGTCGACACAAAAAATGCTGTTCTTCTTTTGCCAATAATAATAGAAATGAAAGAATTCTCGATGCAGCTGATTGGCTTAGAGCAGTGCTGTTTCAGGAAATTTAGTGTAGACAACAGGAAATAAGGGCAGAAAAATGGAAATTTAGTGCAAATTTGAGTTTTCAAAAACAGCGTGAAAATCGAGGTTTTCTTAGTTCTCCTGTTGTTTACATTATCTAGCATCAAAATTATGCATATTCTGATCACAAAGGGACGATGGGTTAAAGGCGATAAAAACAGCAAAAAATGTTTTAGGCCTTTGCAGGATTGCATGATAAATAATTGAGGGGTGACAACACAAAAGGGGTCTTGTCTACTAAGACCCCTTTGATGTACCATCTTTCAGATTTGCCGCTTTAACAGCAATCTTTAGGGTTTTTTTGGTCATTTCTCGGCGAAGATAGGAGAGAGAACAACAACAACAACAACGAAACTCTCAAAAGAGGGGGGGGGCAGAGAGAAAAGAAAGAAAAATGAACAGAAAAACTGCAGAGCGCGCTTGGGTGAGAGAGAAGGTAAGAAGGAAAAACAAAACAGAAAACAAAGACAATAGTTCGGATTTCTTTTGCCAATTAGTGGGAACCAAAAACAAACTTAAAAAAAGAAATAACTAACAAATGAGAAAGAGAAAAGAAAGAAAAACAGAAAAAATGTGTTTGTGAAACAGAAAAAGAGAAGAAAAAGAAAAAAAACGGGAAAGAGAAACAATAGTTGTCAAGGTAACTGTCAATTTGGTGCTGTTCTAGAAGACTGAAGGCTCACTTATCCAGTGACGCCTGACGAATTCTAGGGTTTACGTTCGGTGAGCGTACTGATCGTGGCCTGAATTCAGCTTCTAAGTGCTTTTTCGAGCAAGCAAGCATCATCAAGCAAGAAAAGACGACGGAGACAATCTCCTGGAAGAACTCAGGAGTGGGAAGCGACTTTACGAAGAAAGAGTCACAGTAATGAGCTTTTATCATGTAATTCCAAAAGTCACAGTACAGAAATATAATTACCATAGCTGGAAAGAGCACGTCAAAATTAGTAAAACTGTGAAGTTTGAATGAAGTAACTTTAAAACTCACGAAGATATGAATTTTCCAAAATCGAAATTTTGTATGAAAACATTCGCTGGTAGGCAAGAGATGCCTACCAGCAAAGGTTTTCTTACAAATTCACACTTTTCAAAAATTCATATTCTCGCGAGTTTTGGATTTAATTCCTTCAAACTTCACTGTCTTGCTAATTTTAACATGCTCTTTCCAGCTATGGTAATTCTTTTCCTGTTTTACAAATTTAAAAATGCCTGATAAAAGCTCATTACGGCGACAAGGTTCAACTGTGATCTCCAGAGTATTGAGGCTTCTCTGGTCGTTCTGTGATGCATTCCCCAAGCCAACAAGGTCATTTCGGCGAGTTTTGAACTGTAAAGAAGGCAATCGGTGCCGTCTGGGGCCTGCTAGCGAGGGGGGCTCGGCACTTATAAGAAATTTCTAAGACTAAGAGTAGGGGATGGGTGCTGTCCAAATTTTTCATGGATGCCCATAATCCTTTTCTTCCGCTGTATCTGATCCAGCGGAAGAAATGCATTATGGGATGCATGTTTGGACGCGTACAGTGTTTTTCCTTGGACCAGCTATGGTTGTAGCGCTGAGAATGCCAAAACGGGGTCGACTTGCGCACCGTGCGTTACAGCCTATCTTATGGTCAACCTTTAAGACCCCTTTTGTGTTGTCACTCCTCAATTGTTAAATTCATTTGACTTGCCAGCTAATACTGCTGTGAATCTTTACTCAGCCCCGCTTTTCGTTTTTACGTACGTACTTATCTGCGCGCCGCGTATTCTTCTATTATTAGATATTTTCTTATTTTCTTATTTTCTTGTGTATTACGGGCTGATATTTTACGAGTCGCGTATGTATTTTGCCGAGCCTATACAATTGTTTTTTCGCTTTGTTTTTAACAGTACTTTTATTATCGAAACAGTCGACCTTTTTGAAAATTAGCGCGCGCTTCAAACCGGTTTGAAGCCTTGATGTCATACAGGGCCGAATACGCAAACCGGATGTCTAAACAGTCCTTTTTACAAACCAGCGCGCGCGGCAAAAAGAAGCCTTGACGTCATACAGGGCCGAATACGCAAACCGGTTTTCTAGAGGGTATTACCGTTCCATATTGGCCCTCAAACGATACCTTATTTGGTAAATTTACGTCACAATTGTATAATAATATGATTTACCGCCGCTGTACGATGCTTAAGGACGTTCGCGGGCATTGTTCACGCGCACTTTTACTGCGCACGCTAGCGCGCGCGCTACCTCAATAAATCCAAGATGGCGGCCTAAAAATATTTTTTCCGGTATAATTATTAAATTTCGATCTTTTCAATTGGAACTTACTTTTATAAGAAGAAAAAATAAAAACAAGGAATTTGAACGAGGAAAAAAAATCATTAAGATTTTAGTAGACCCAGTCTCCTCTCGGTATTCAAGATGGCGGGGAAATTTTCAAACTTTACGGCTCGATATCTCGGAAACGAATACGGTGACCCCCACTTTTTTTAGTCTAAAAAAAGGAAGGTACTTTGGAGTAATACAACATTTCTGAAAAAGAAAAATTCTCATCACAAGGGACTTAATGACAACGTTTTTTCGCTAAAAATTACACCCCTTCGTCTAATCAAACACCGCCGATTTCAACAGCAGCGCACGGAAAAAAACACTTCTCAAAACTCAGAGAGATTCATTCATGCTTAAATGACCAAAGATTGTTGTCAACAATAGTCTCATACAACTGCAGATGAAATTTCTGGTCGTTTAAGGTGCGTTTTATATTTTTAGTATCTATTTTCTCGCCCTACGCGTATAGCGTATTTCGCGCGCTTTTCTTTGGCAATTTCGACAAAATTGTACGGCTCATAGCTCAAAAACGAATACGGTACCCCCTCTTTTTTATCTCGTTTATTCAAAGTGTATATCATAAAGTATCAGTATGCGAAATTTCATTAAAATGACATCACAAATTCAATTGCCCGCGAACGTCGTTAAGCCCGTTCCCAACGATGGTGTTGAGCGCGCGCGAGAGGATGAAATTTGAGCAAATGTGATAAAAGGTGAGCGGAGTTTTATCCCTTTCTATCCTGATTTCCACCTTTTATCACATTTGATCAAATTTCGTCCTCTTGCGTGCGCTCAGAGCACAGGCAGCCCAGCCACTTCTCCTGACAATGGATGTTTATTTTAATAATTTATTAAAAAGACAAAAAATGCGCGCGCTTGTTTAATTTGCTTGGCGCGCGCGCTTGTTATGCATGGGTTTCCTGTGGTAATATCGCGCGCTTGTTGTGAATGGGTTTCCTGTGGCGATCCCGCGGGACAAAGCGTAGTTTGTGAGAAGGTATGAAACACGAGTCACGTGATGGACGGATGTGTGCCCCAGGTTGATTGGACACATTTCCGTGAAGCGCTCGTGGTTAGTCACTCGTTGAAGTATCGTAAAGTAAGTCGAACAGTCTCCGAAGGGAAGTACATGTGTGAGTTCTTGCTTTTTTGACGTAACCTCAAAAGCTCAAAAATCTGTCAAGTTTCCTCGGCTTAGTTGCGTTGTATATTGAAAAATTTGAATATACATCGTGAATTAATCCTTAATTTTACTCGGCCCCATTCGATTACTTGTTTATAATATAGGGGCAAAATTTTACTTTGTGACATTTTATGATTTCTAATCAGTTGAACGCGTAGCGTAAACATGAAAACAAACGAATCAAGGTAGAGCGACAACATACAAAGCCCAACAAATTCAAGCCCAAGAAAACAATAAAAAAGACAACAGGTTTCAAAACTCACTTTATTTCTGTTTATAACTGAACTGTTTACAATCTTCTTGTATGTATTTTTGCAAATTCTTAGCTGGAATAAGTTTTCGTTCTCTATGAGACCACCGACCGAGTGTCAAAATGCACAGCACAAAACAAAATTTTATGCCTAACATTAGCTTAATAACTTTAAAAATTAGCTCATTTCATATAAATAATTGTTTCGAAATCTTATATGAATATAAAAACTTATGAAGCGTCCTAAAACACTCCAAAAAAGTAATTTTTGCAGTCCAAAACTGGTAGCATTGTACATGAAGCTGTGAGCGACACAACAAAACTTCAAAAAATCACTCATAAAACTATCTCAAATACCTTGAAGGTCCGCTCATTTACAGTGAAGAATTGTTTCAAAGTCTTGTATGAAGATAAAAGCTTTTGAAATTTTCAAAAACTTCTTCCAAGAAGTAATTTTGTAGTCCAAAACTAGCACCGTTTCAAGTAAACTTGTGAGCATTTTTCATTCATGGTATGAAATTCCGAAAACTTTTTTAGATTTCGGAAAACTCTCGTGTACTCACGATAGCTATCCGATGTCCCTCGACAACTCAACGAGTGAAAAATCCCGAGCGCTTCACGGAAATGTGTCCAATCAACCTGGGGCACACATACGTCCATCGCGAGTCAAAGTTTCCCAGGTGAAATTCTCGTCAAATAACAAACTTTGAACACTCAAACTTTTAAGTTGTTTGGACATAAATACTTTGTTTACATATTCGAAGAAAAATCGATATTTTCTTTCTTAGCTTTGTCCCGCGGGATCGCCACAGGAAACCCATTCACAACAAGCGCGCGCTCGTCCCCGTGGGATATCGGGAGGATTTACCACAGGAAACCCATGCATAACAGCGCTCGCGCCAAGCAAATTAAAACAAGCGCGCGCATTTTTTTGTCTTTTTAGCGTATCAATAAAATAGTAAATAAATTATTAAAATAAACTTCGTCAGGAGAAGTGGCAGGGCTGCCTGTGCTCAGAGCGATCACAGGGAACGGGCTCAAGCATATTGGTACAGCAGAAAATAAAAAATAACAAGATGGCGCGCGAATGAAGATAAAATATATAGTGCGTACGAAAAACGGCCCTCCTCTGCTCCTTAGGATTCTCTTGTGCTTTTGAATTAAATTTTAGCTGAAATCTGAGCGCGCTACTGACGCCATCACACGTCATCGTACGCGCGCTCAGTTTTTAGTCAAAAATCTTTGCTCTTTTGCAGAGAAAAAACTCATTTGTTTCTATATATTATGTATATTATGAATAGGAAATCATATGACTTGCTTGTGCAATTTGGAATGAATGTGAACTCGTGAGAATTCAAAAAGCTCAAATTTTGAACTCTATGAAATCCCACTCGTTCAAATGTATTCCAATTTGCACTCGAAACGACCAGGGGTCGGTTGTACGAAGGTGAATAGCGCTATCCAGCAGATAAATCCTTATCCAGCGGACAAAATCTATACAAAATCTATACAGTGGATAACTCTTATCCGGTGGATAACTTTATCCAACCTTCGTACAACCGGGCCCAGATGATTTCCTATACAAAATATGCGACAACAGAGTTTATTGAAAAGATTTATTGAAATACGCACATCAGGAGGGAGGGAGCGTCTCCAAGGAAAACCGTGGTACAGTGATGTCTGCGATGTGACGTCACGGTGGCGTGACATAGCTTCAACATGGCGGCAAAAGAAGGAGATTGCAATTCGTAGGTTTGCTTGCAATTTTTACACCAAAAACTTCCAAGTATATTCCTGAAAACCTCACAGAAATTTGAAGATTTTCACGGACATTCATCAGTATGAACCTCAACGTTTTTGAGCGAAGAAATCGAACGTTTGAATTTTTTTCGTAACCTGTGTCGTTTCAAAAACTGCTTGAAAGACGAAAAACTCAACGAACATTTTCAAGGCTGGTGGACTCTGTTGATGGATTTGTAGCTTCGAAAAGTTTCACGTATAACTGGGTCATTGAAGATTATGT
Source organism: Telmatactis stephensoni (assembly GCA_029948255.1). NCBI lineage: Eukaryota > Metazoa > Cnidaria > Anthozoa > Actiniaria > Isophelliidae > Telmatactis > Telmatactis stephensoni. The sequence goes on from JALIZF010001648.1 coordinate 140,060, forward strand.
ATGTCACGTTTCGGAAAGATGCCTTTGGTAGAACTGCTTAACAATCCCTCCAAAGTTGAAAAACAAGAGTCGTCTGCAAAATTTGAACGAAAAGGACTTTTATGCTTTGAAAGACAACAACTGAAGAAAAACATTTCAAGGTAAAGGACATGCATAATAAAAGAAAATGTGATGACAAAACGTCTCCTGTACCTATTAGACGATGTATTTTTCATTTAGAATTTATGAATGTTGAAAAATAGATATTTCTGTGGTAAAACTGCCCAATATATATGAACAAAGGTAAATATTACCCTCGAATATACCAGTTTATTCAACTTTTTATTTCACTATACATCTAAATTGTTTACTGTAAAGACTTCTACAACGGCGTTTTTGACACAATAACAAATCGTGTATTTTTTCGTTCATGTTTCAGATGTTTTATCCATTACGTGACCAAACGCATCAGGTCAAATAGAACATAAAAATAAATCAAATTTCAATAAACTTACCAAGGGCACTAGGAAAAAGTCGGTGTGTGTGTATGCACTAGTCGAAGTAAACCCCTACCCCCACCCCCAACCAGGGACAGGCCTTAAAATGTGTCTATATCTATATTTGGATTTGAGGCCAGTAACCACATGGCCTCATAGAGGTCTATTTTTATAATTTACTGTTGTCAAGGCAAATGGCACACAAAAACACATCAACGGTCTAGCTTGTTAGGCGCCTTACAACATTTTCCTGTGACATGTCACAGGAAGCATACACAGGATACCCACGAAGCCTGCGCACGGTGAAGCATCACAGGAAGCCCAAAAAGAATATTCCATATATGCGCGCACGCAAAAGACTAAAACATTTATGAATGATCAGGGGGCCCTGTGTTCAAACAATAGAATTCAAAACCTGAAAGCAAACAGCTTCGTCCGCGCGCACATAAAATTCAAACTCTATTGTTCGAGAGCCTTGCGCCACGAACATCGCTCAGACATCAATACTGAGTTTCGCTCTCTTGGTATTATGATCTCTTGATCAGATCTATTTTATAATGGTACTGAAATATAAGGATTATTTTATTTATGTTCAGTCTTAGAGCAGATTTCGTATAAGTGTGAAACGGACCGCGCCGTGCCGTAACCGTTTCAGTGCCGTAATCTCTATAAAAACATTTGAAATTTCTGCCGTAACCGTGCCGTGACCTTGCAGTGCCGTTTTCACAGTCATACGAAATCTACTCTATTATATTTATGGTCGTTATTACATTTATGGACGATGCAACTGTTTGTATATGTATCAATTGATTTGTATTTTCAACTACATTGTCAGGGTGTATATTAACAGTCCCTAAGTACTAAAGAAACTGATACCGGACCAATCGTGCAGTAAGACGTACAGACGAGCAGCGAAAAATTAAAGTGCTTGATTGTTCTATAAATAAAGGTCTTCAATAGCACTTCTTCTACGCCTGGTGCACGTGAGAGATGCACGTGTGAAAAAGATGAACTACGAAAACACTGGATACCTTAATGTATATCTGCGTTTATCCTTTCATTGAACGCGTAAAATGGATAGATTTTATAACAATCAATCAATCAATCAATCAATCAATCAGTCAATCAATCAATCAATCAATCATAATCAATCAATCAATCAATCAATCAGTCAGTCAGTCAATCAGTAAACAAGACACTCAGTGTAATAATAGCGTTCACTCGGGCAACAAGTAAAGCTTGACGACCGCAACCCAACATCGGCAAAATCTACGTAGCATTCAGTTGATGTAATATATTGATATAATCTATTCTATTCTATTGTTGTTCTATCTATTGTTTTATGTGTTATTCGTTTAAATATTTTCATGAATATATTACATTAACTGAGTACTACGTAGATTCGCCCCACATAGGTCGATGATCGCACCACAGGATAACATAGGTAGCCCGAGTAATAAACATTTACATGTATTTCAAAAGTAACTGATAAACTTGAGATATAAGGAAAGTTTATCACGGTACCAAGTGGCTTCAGTTTCAATATTGTATATGATAACCCCCCCCCCCCCCCCCCTCCCCGCCCAAAAACAATATATTAATCAAATGCAAAAAATTGTGAAACAAATGCCATTGCAACAGATGAATAATTTTGCCTTTCTGAAAGTATGGAGAAGTGCTATATAAATACAAAATTCAACCAAATACCAAAGTTTAAAAGCACAATATTGGGTAGTATCAACCTTAGCTAATATTTGAGTTTCTATCAGATATCCATTCTGTATATATTTTAATATTTTACTCGTCTTGGCGTCATGTCAATTAATGATAAGTATAATAATTGGTATTTGGAACATAATACTAGTATAATACATACCACTTATTAGATATTTTCTTGTGTATTACGGGCTGATATTTTACGAGTCGCGTAACACACAAGAAAATATCTAATAAAGGATATATCATACAATTGCTTTTTTGCCTTGTTTTTAACAGTATTTTTATCATCGAAACAGCCCTTTTTGAAAACCAGCGCGCGCGCTTCAAACCGGTTTAAAGCCTTGACGTCATACAGGGCCGAATACGCAAACCGGATTTCTAAACAGTCCTTTTTGCAAACCAGCGCGGGAAAAAGAAACCGGTTTGAAGCCTTGACGTCATGCAGGGCCGAATACGCAAATCGGTTTTCTAGAGGGTATTACCGTCCCATATTGGCCCTCAAACGATACCTTATTTGGTAAATTTACGTCACAATTGAATAATAATCACTAATAAAAAAAAATCTAGCTAGACTAAGACTGTCGATACTAAGTTGAGTATAGTTGAGTATCGAGTCTACATGGACGCCAATAATGAATCTCCATTTTGTATTTGAAATTTATTTCCACGTTTTGACTCTCTCGCATCTCGCTGAAAAAGAAAGTGCTGGACAAACGTTTGCTGACGCAGATGGTTCGGCTCTTTCCGATGTCCCGACGAAATGCACGAAAGCGCTTGGCCGTGTATTTACTCCTCTAGTTAATTTCAGAGTATTTTAAAATTGAGCAAGAAATATTTGCTGGTAAGCAAGTCTCTACGCCTGACACGATTTGGCGGCTAATAACATAAAGAAAATAGCGGCAGCCAAAAATGAAAACAAAATGTCGCTTTTTGGTCGCGAAAAAGTCGACCAAAAAAGGTCGTCAAAAAGTCGGCGAGAAATATCAGCCAATAATAAAAAAATTTTCGACCATTTTTGGGCGACTGTTTTTGCGACCAAAAAAGCGAATTTCTTTTATTAGTAGAGTACATAAAATAAAATAATAAAATATAATTATATTTCTTGGTTTTAACAGGACGTCATAAAATAGCTGAAATTGAAACTAGATCACTAAAAACTGGCTGCGTACGTGCCCCGGGGGAAAGGGGGAGTGGGGAAGTGGGGGGAAGGGGGTACTCCCTTACAAAAGTGGTTGGGGTGCTCGATAGAGAGTTTTGAAATTTACCCTAAAAGGTACGCATAAGTTATCGGAGTTCCGATTTTATACCCTTAAAGGTACGACCACATTGTCAACAAAGAATATTCGTATGTGAGATCGTTTCAATCTTTATGTGATTTTCGTTATCCTGACCCTAAAAGATACGCTATGGACCGGAAACCCTAAAAGGTGCGAGCGGGTCATATTTTCGACCCTAAAAAGGCCAGTCGAGCACCCCTACCACTTTTGTAAGATAGTAAGTACCCCCCCGGGGGGGGGGGCTGCGTGTTATTGTCTAAGAGATTATTAACCGAGCGCGAGGTCTGTACGGGAAAATATCAGACCGAGGTCTTGACAGTACGGACCGAGTGCAGCGAGGTCCGTACAAAAAAGACCGAGGTCTGATATTTTCCCGTACAGACCGAGCAAACGAGGTTAGTAATTCGTTTATTATATGACTTTTTAGCTTTTTTTCCTATTTCCGGTATTTTGGGATTTTGTTTCCGGTCCACGCGCGCTGTTTTCCCGCCATAGGTGCAGGTAGGCAATGTATTTTCTTTTCACCTTCATTGATGCTGTCGAGGTATTTTTGGAGAATATTTAAGTCTGACCTCGTCTTTTTCACGGTATTTTGTGCTTTTTGCTTTGCCAAAAAAGCTTCAATTTCTTGTTGACTGTCAGGATTTTCGTCTTTTTCCTCGCCATTCTCGTCAGGATAGTAGAATTCGCCTGCAGAATGCTCATCCTCCTCCATTTTCGGTCATTAAATCTTTACAGCGGAAAACTCTTTGTTTTATAGAAAAAAAAATCAAAAGTTTCGGTGTTTGCATGTAAAATGCAAATGTATGTCACAAATAAATCTGAATTTCGCGCCGGTAAAATCAAAACATCCGGGACAGCGGTCCTGAATGCGTAAAAGACGGACCGTGGTCCGAATACGCATTTCGACGGACCGTGCGTCGACCAATCAGATTTCAGGAAATTACGAAGTCATATAATAATTTATGTTATTAGCCGGCCAAATTGTGTCGTGCGTAGGCACGTGCTTACCAGCAAATCTTATGATGTCAAATTCATGTAAAATTCATGGCGTCTATGTAGACTCGAAGCTCAAGCTAGTATATATTGACTGGCGACAGTTTAGGTTATAGTTTAAGCTAGATTCTTTTTATTTATTAATCATTGTAAGAGCACAGAGACATTAGTATTATGTTTCAAATACTTATTATTTTTGGACAGTCTGGCTTTTGTGGACTAATGAAAACAACTGTCAAAAAAAAATTATATATTAATCGAATTTCCCCCAAAAAAATCTCCAGGTTTCCAACTTCTACAATAATGTCGAGAACACCATTTACAAAAATAAATTTCGTTGTGTTTTTTTTTTTACTTACAAGCAAAACAACTGATAATTCCCTTACTTTTGGTACGAAATGTGAGAAATGTCGTCTAGATCAGTGAATATTTTTCTTCACTAATATAAGCGGTTTAACTACAATTTAATTTGGTATAAATTTCACTTCTATTCAAGTAGAACATAGCATGAACGAAAACAAAATTTAAATATTTTACAAGGTCAAGGCATGACACTGAGAAAATGTTAATTAAAAGGAAAAAAAATTAAACAAATGTTATAAAAATGAATCATTTTGCCTTTTGGCAGTAGTTTTTAATTATTCCACGAAAGACTTCGAGACCGTCCAAAAATTAGAGAAAGTATGAAGAAGTGTTATATAAATACAAAATTCAACCAAATACTAAAGTTTAACAGCAAAATATTGGATGTATCAATTTTATTCACCATTCTATCGGATATCCATTTTTATTTTCTCATCATGACGTCATGCCGATTGATTGAGTTTCGAGTCGGATTCACGCCAAAAAATATATTTTCCGTTTTGAACCTGATTGAGATTATTTCCACGTTTTCGCCTCTTAACTTGTTGCAAAATAAAATGCTTGACAAAATTTCCTGACTCAGTTTCAAAGAAGTGCTGCTTCTATTGTCATCGCTTCGGGTCCTGACGCAATGCACGAAAGCGTTCGGCCGTGTGCATTTAATCTCTTGTAAATTACAGAGTTTCTAGAGTTTTACATTTGCTGAGCACGTGGTGTAGAGGAACAGGTGACAACGTGTTACAACACTTCCACAAGCATTTTAATTAACACGTGCCAACACAATGCAAACCGCGAGCCCGACTTTCTTGCTAATGATTCCTTGAATACAAATGTTGAGATAATCTGAATAATATGAATATTAATTTGTTGTGGGGAAGATCTTAAGGTGTCCCTGTTATGATATTCTCTGAAAAATTAATGAATTTTCCTCATAAAGAGTTTCACAATCCGTTACGCAGTACCGATATTTCTAAATTCCCTCCGGACAAGAGCACATGCTTGAAAAACAGTAATGTTTGATATTGCTTTTAAGTGTGGAGCAAGGATTTAGAAAAGTGACTTTATTGAAATCACAAAGTCTAATGATGGACTCGTAGCTCCTCCTCTATTGACCGGAAGCCTGAATACAAAACCATTTGACACTGTGTCTTGCTTGATTGTATTGTTGTCAAGCTTCCTTCAACCGTTTGCTGATACGTTCGGTGAGACATTGAATTTGATTGTGGGTTGAAAATACAGCTGGAGGCTTCCAAATCGAGCTGAAAACCAGGTATCAAGAGATTGTATAATCTGGTAAGAATTTCACACTACTGCTTAAGGAATGACTGATTAATTAAGGACAGTTGGAGCACAAGTACTACCTGAAACGACTTGAAGTCAAAATGAAGACTAAACTAGCAAGCTGGCTGCTTATTCTGATTTTCTGTGTCGTGGACATCAAATGTGGCGATCAAAAACTGATTGAAATTAAGACTGTTGACGAGCGAGGGGATGAGAGAATTCGTGTTGTGGCTGCTCAATCTGGTCCTTCGGTGAACAGAAATGTAACTCTCGATTCTAAACAACCTAGCGATGACGAGGATTCAGATGAAGGGTCAGGCGACAAAAATAATGAAGATGTTGCTCATGATGAACCTATTAAAGCTACCTTGGATAACACGGCGAGTGTTTCGCCATCTTCTACTACCAATGTAGTAGTTACAGTAACAAGCAAAGCGAACGATTCAAGCGTGGCGGCCTCGCCAACTAAACAAACATCAAACATTTCGATGACAGTTCATCCTACACCGCTAGAGGGGCTGACTTCATCAAGCAAGAGTTCGAAAGACGCTACATTAACTATAACACAAGTTTTCAACACATCTCGTATAACGACAAGTTTAACAACAGTTCCTGAAGTCAAAGCTTACTCAACATCTGTAACTGGACCTTCAACTACGCTACAAACCACGATTGTGGCTGAAAATAAATCATCCGTGACAACAACAGCACCTACTGAAATAGTCGTAAGCACAGCAAGGCCCACAGACCACTATGATAATTCAACAGCAACAAAGCCTACGGAAGTTACAAATATCAAACCCGTTGAATCGACCTTTCAGCCAACTAGGCCATCTGTCGATGTAAAAGCTCACCAAGACCCTACGGAAAAACCAAGAAAAACTCTCTTTGGATTTGTAACAGTAGAAATTCTAATTGCCCTTTTGGCAGGTGCTTTATTCTCTGTACTGCTTGTCGCTTTTCTAGTTTATCGCTTGAAAAAACGCAATGAAGGGAGTTATGAATTAAGTGAGACTATAGCGTTGAGACCGAAGGAGTTAGATGAAATGGGAACTAAGAAAGAAGTCTTCGTCTAGCTAGAGCTGGTCACGTTTTTCATCTGTCAAGTGGTCAATTCAATGACAAGAGGAATACAGACAAGAAAAAAGGATTTCCGTGTGATTAGTAATGTACAGTTTAGCGGATAGTTAACCTTTTTAAGAAGCATTTGAAAAACTCTTTAAGAGGAAAAATGTCTTTTAAAAGACAGATCTTAATGGAGCAAATATTTCAAATGTCTAAAAAAACATTGGATTATCACGTCGTTAATCCTACAGTCCCCTAAGGAAAATTTCACATTTTTATTTCAGTAATTAGAATTCATATTCTATGAGTGCTTAACTATTTCACGAGTACACAAGTTGAATACATAGTATTTATTTTTAGAAACCATTTATCATTCTATCACAAAGAGAAAATGCGAAAGCAATGTGTTTGTTTACTAAACTGTCAAGTCCACGATCACTTATTTTAAAAACAGAAATCACGAGCCAATATTAATTGCTTTTCCATAAGATATATTGGCCTAGTGATTGATAACCAATCAGCTATCGCAATCTAGGCTTCAAAATACCATATTGACCGAATATTTTCCCCCCTTTTAAATAATAATCTATTAGCTTTTTTAGATCTACTTTGAGATAGCACAAAGACCATTTTGCTTTGCTGAAAATTCTTAGCCACAAAGGCTTATCAAGATAGAAAACACTATCATGCCATTTTGAGCTCAGAATGGTTGACATGCCAGATCACCTGCTAAGATTGGAATAAACTTATGAACATAGTCCAAAAACCGAAATTTCAAATTATTATTTCAGTAAAAATTTGTATATTGTTACAGATAAGTTATTACATAAAGACAATAAGACGATAACTTGCCTCTTCTGATATAATTGCTCTCGTGTTCTTCGTTTATAATAGAAATAAACTCAACTGATATATTTAGGAACCAGCTGGTTTTTGCTGATTGGCAACTGAGACGATACCTTGAAACAATCATCAAAACTGCATTTTTTTATCGCAAGATAAGTTGGTCGCCCTTCGAAATAAAAATACAAAAACATTTTCCATGACAAATAATTTCCCCGCGTCTACCCGACGTAAATTTCCAAACTGTTGAACTGTCTCAGAAAATTTGTTCTTGTAGAGTGAGCGAGAAGGGCCTTCAAAATAGAGTCAAGATTTAACAATCTGTGTGCGACATAGTTTTAAAAATATGAGTAAGAGCAACGATCTGGTATTGAATGTTTTTACAACCAAAACTTTTTTTAAATGTTTAGAGCGAACACCGCACACCTGCTCTCCCAATTTCGTGGATTTCCGTGGCAAATCCATCAAAAAATATAAATATATTTACTGTCATAATATTTATCAGTCGAATTGTGTTCATCCTTAAATCATTCACATTGAGTCCCCGATAGTGAATTCTAAAGATCAAAAGTATATCTGTTTTAGTTTCAAGCTAGAAACGGTCAAAGTAGTTGAAATAATACTTCAATTGAAAGCTAGCCTGAGGCAACATTTACTCCGTAATGATCGAAATTAAAGTTAGTGATGAAACAAGTCCTAATCAACTCCATCATGTATACTGTACAATGTATGTGTAACCCTGCTATTTTAACCCCTGTCCCTCACTCCCCCCAAAAAAGAATTAAATTCCGTAGAAATAAAACTAAACTTGGAATTCTCATAAAACTTCACATACTAGTAATTTTTTAGTTACTTATCCCAAAAAATGAAATAAAAAAGGGGGGTCACCGTAGCCATTTTTGCGCTAGATTGCTTTAAAGTACACCATCTTTTGTGTATTGAGGGCTCAAGATTCAAAGCACTAGACACAAAATCGCGTCAAAAATAATTAATTTAACCTGAGCAGTGCTAGCTAACTAATATGAGCTCATTTTCTCTCTTTGAGCAATACCCTAGTATTATGATGCAATAAATTGTTGTAAAAATGCGTTTACTACAAGAAAGAAGGTAAAATTGGTTGATAGTACGTGCCCTCGAAGCAGCGTGAAAGCACCTTCCGACTGCACGTTTTGAAAAGTATCTAAAAAAAGCTGGACATGGAATCTTGACTATAATTATAAATATGATAGAAAACCTTATTACCGTTGATTTGCAAAAATAAAAAGAATAGGTGTCGACGACGCGCTAAAGTGTGAAACAAGACGACCTAAACAGCCTGTGACCGAAGAGGACTAAGGCGAGTAACCACTATAGCGCCTCTTAGAGCGTGTCTAGTGTTAAAAACTTAATAAGACTAAAGCTTGCATCATTTTAAGTCAAATATATATTTTTACAATCGAACAAATCAAAATAGGCTGAACTATGCTATGCGCAGTTGAGATGCGCACTGTAAAACTACGGAATTACCTTAAACTAACAAAAGAAGACGAACGAACGAATTAATAAGTAAACAGACAGATAAACAAACTGACGAACGCTGGACGAAGACAAACAAACAAACGAATGGCGATCAAAGAAAAAGAAAGACAAATGAACGAACAAATGAACGAACAACTAAAAGAAAAAGAGGGATAAATAGGGAAGTTACTAAATGTATTCCATTTGTTAAAGGATGACATCGAGACATCAACAAGCTACTTCAACAGCAGCCCATTTTACATGACTAATCTCAAACCCACGCTCACTTAGTGCTTTGATAGTTTGGAATTGCTGACAGTCATAATGTAACCTTTTCAAAAAGATCAACAGCACGAGAATTAAAAGTGGGAAAAGCAGGCCTCGTTGCAGACATTTTATGTAAGTTGTTCACGACGTTTTGTAATGGTAGAAATGCGAACTGCATAAAACGCCATCAACAGAAAAAAATTCAAAATAAAAAGTAACTGCAGAAGGGAAGAGCTAGAAAGATGCACTAAAAATAGATGAAAGTCAAAAATATTATACGAACGTTGAATATTGAAGAATTATGAGCAGTCAAGACCGGCTAAGTTTATAAGTGCAGGCTCGGCTCACGTCGCCAGATTCGTGCAATGTTAATATCATTGTTTTGACTTCTCTCTGTGAACTCAATATAGCGAATTTGAATACCTGTAGGACAATGGGAGCCAGAGGGGGATAGGGGGTGGGAGGGGGTGTGTCCACTTCCCTTATTACCTGCCTGAAGGTGGCGTTTGGGACTAAAGTGTCACACTAATGTAAATATCATTCTGTACTTTTTACATTTTTTAGTAAACAAACGTTTCATATTTGTTGGTTTTACTTCAGTTTTCGATGCCTAAAATAGAATTAAACTGACATGACTGACTTTGGCAGATTTTTGTATTAAAATGTTTTTAAGAAAAGTAAAGAAATCGTAAAACATATTGACGAAAATGACAACACAACGTTGTGTAAACAACTTAGATTCGGCAAACAGAAAAGGACAGCCTTCAGTTTTGTGCTGTTGACATCTGAATGATTTTGAGTAACTTTGACATGTTGTGATAGTAATCTATCGCATTCCTTCTTTCTTTCTTTCTCTCTTTCATTCATTCGTTTTTCATTCATTCATTCAGTCAGTCTTTCTTTCTTTCTTCCTTCCTTCTTTCCTATCTTTTCTTTCTTTCTGTGAGTCTGTTTTTCTTTAATTAGTTTCTTTATATAACTAAAGGCCTTTAGTGAAGGTGCCTCGCTCCGAGGTACTTGTTTGACAGATCTAAATTTCAGTCGCATCTCTCAGGGTATCCGCAAAACCTTTAGCGATTTCTAAGGTTTGTGGAGTACCGGTTGAGTCGTCAATCATCGAATTGCATAGAAATAAAAAGTGATTTGTCTGAATTTTAGACCTGCCAAGCAAATAAATAGGCGCGAGGCACTGCTGGGAGCCATCTTTCCATTTTTTCTTTCAGTTTCTTCAGACATGTCGACTCCCAGGCCCTGCTGGCTTTTTAATCTTAAATTGATCTTAAATGAGCCAAAACCGCTGCGGCTTTTAAAAAGAAACAACTTTGTTCACAGCATGAATCGCTTGCTTTTAACTACTGAGACATTTGCCGCCAATAAGTAGTTAAAGCAGATCTTGATAGCCAACACTACATCCTGATTGACTTAATCGCTCGTTTACAACAAGGTTCAATTTGCCGGCTTTAGTAATCCCAGTGCGCGGTCCATTCAAAGATTCACTGCATTATACGAGAGCACTTGAGTGCTTAAGCTTCTAATCCATAAACGTCGTTTGCTAAATATAATGCGCTCTAAACGACTTTCATGATCATCTTAGGTTCTACTGACGCGCAAAAGGATTATGTATCAGTAATTCGTTTTTAACTTCCACATTTAGAGTAGCTAAAGGTTTGCTAAGTACCGCTAATACAACCATATATGCGTTTCTTCATAGCAGTTTTAGCTGACCTGGAACGTGTGAAGGCCTACTCTGGGCCCTAAAGTCGCCGTAACTTTGGGCAACCTAAGGTGACTTTGGGCGACTTAAAGCCTGGGTTGGCCTAGGGGTCGAGGGTTTCGGAGGCGTTCTTGAGTTTTGGTGATTTAAGCAAAAATTAGCCAAAAAGTCGATGTGACTTAGGACGACTTTGTGCGACTTAACGCGACTTTTGGGCCCGGAGTAGGCCTGTGTGAAGAATGGAGGCTTATTTGCCTGTCGATCGTCCAGTAATACAGATACGAGAGGGAAAGTGGAGCTGCACGGTCGCTATCAGTGAACCCTCTAATAGGAGTCTAGAGGCTGTTGGTTATTTGTCAGTAAGCCCGCCAACCCACCAGGAAGTACGGTATTGTCAGTAGCTTGTCGGTGGGGTGCCGGTACAACAGAAGGCACGATTTGTTGTCGGTACATTGTCGGTGGAGTGCCGGTACAACAGAAGGCACGATTTGTTGTCGGTACATTGTCGGTGGAGTGCCGGTCCAACAGAAGGCACGATTTGTTGTCGGTACATTGTCGGTGGGTTGTGGTCGAACAGAAGCCACGGTAGGTTGAATATTGTGGGTTGGCGGCAAAGTCGTTTCCTTTTTTCCCTACCTCTTTTCTCTCGACCCAATTCCCCCTTTTGCCCTTGAACCCGAGCATGGCTAGATAGCATGACTCTTACTGTTCACTTTCTTAGCAATCACAATTATTGACAACAAATCCTCCCATTCGAATTCAAAAAGGTCAAAACATCTTAACAATAGTGAAGTCTGTTTTGAAAACAATAAAAAGCCTCATTGTTCATGGGTTTATCAAAACCACTCTAATGGGTAGGTGCTGCTATTGGACCATCGCGGTATTACTCAGTTGAAGTCTTTGATTTCTGCTTTGAATTATACATCAACAGTGTCTGGTACAGACGAACAAGGTGCCACAAAGTCACTATAGTCATAACCACACATATTCAAAACTATGTTCCAATCAACACCTATTAGTCATTCACAGTGAGTCACAAACACGCCTACTCACTGCATCCAAGTTCATTAGCAGCAAAGACTGCGGGATCATTTCACAAATGGCTGACCTGATTCCCAATGTTTCACGGCAAACGCTCATGATATGTTCCAATGGATTTTATCTTCGTGTTTTGGACGACCGAGTTGATGGTGTTAGGGATATTGACGACAAACACAGTAAGAAATCAGATTAAGTACTTTGTATAATTACTGCTTTAAAAGAAATCCATTAGGACTCTTATAATTGAAACTAGAGAAATAGTTTGTATATCCGTAGCAAGAAAACCATTAGTGTTTCCTTGATATTGTAAACAAAGATCGCAAAAGACATGATTTGTTTACATCACAATCAAAGTCCAGTCATTCCAATTTGGACTAACTGCTTTAGTTTTAGTCACTATATAAGATTTGGTGATAAGAATCATTTTTAACGGACTTCAAAACTTGATTATCTTTTAACACAAATTGTAGTTAAGAGGATTAATTGCTAGAAACACGGCAATTGTACACATAGACGCAAAAGGAAATGAAAAATTAGCACTCAAATTCTAAATCATAAACAAAATTCAGCGAAAACTTTGTTCTAATAAATTAAAAATGACTCGATGCGAAGTTTATTTGGCATGCAAGCCATTACGTTTGCAGTTAAGCCTGACGGCTTACCACGTAAATAATATCTTTTGTTTGATCCATTTTAAGATCATTTTCATAGTCTCATTGCTTTACCACAAAAATGCGTAAAATAGAAAGAGAACTCGAAAATCCGTGTAAGTCGATCCCAATATTCCACATGCATATTCCATTCAAGGGTCTGATTATATGAACCAGGCTGGCCCGGTTAAGCGCGCGGCCTGACCTCTTTTGTTTCCTTTTCCCCTTGGGGCTACAAAACAAAAGAAGTCAGCCCGCTTAACCGGACCAGCCCGGTTCATATAATTAGGCCCTAAATGCAGATAATATGCAAATGTATATGTATATGGTTGATCCGCGGTAATGGAACTAGAAATATTGAAAGATCATCATTGAATTGTGAGCAATTTAGGCAATTGCTTTCAGAAGAGCCCGAAAAACGGGATTCGAATCCCGTTGAAGCCCCGAATTTTTTTCGGGCTCTTCTGAAAGCAATTGCCTAAATTGCTCGCATTTCCGTGATGATCTTTCAATATTTCTAATATGCAAATGATCGACAATAAATACCAATATACAATGATAGCTACCATTTTACACGAACATGTAGAAGTGCTGTAATTTTTTATGTTTTCAATTCAATTTATTTCATTTCATTTTCCATTTGTCTGTTTTTTCTAGTGTACGCAACAAATTGGGAACCCATGCGCGCCCAACTCTTCACTCTTCATCGCGTTGTACGTTGGACAGAATGATTTTAAACTTTGTTTCTTTGCACTTTTGCTAGATAAACTAAGGTTGTTTGTTGCGGCATTAGATTTTTAACCCTAGAAAAGGCTAACCATCTGGCAGCGTTTGTACGAATGGTGGATAGCGGGATAAATCCTTATCCAGTAGACAAAATGACTGCGTTATTCATTAAACTCATCCATTGGATAAAGATTTATCAAATTAATCAACATATAGTGCTATCTACCCTACGAGAAATCAGAGCGATCAGAAATCAGAAATCTTAGATAGCCATAACATTACTGGAATACTAATATAAAGACTGTTGATGTCTAATCGCTTCCGCACCGTTAAATTGGCGCGAGCCAATCAAATACCTGATCGTGTCAGAGTCATAACAAAACAGAGACCAAAAATTAGCAAAAATAGCTGAGTTTCAATTGACGACTTTCAAAAATGGCGGCCTAGTACATGAGAACGAGGCAACAAAAGCCTTGTTACCAGAAAATAAGCGTGGCGAAACTTCTATTGCTATCAAAGACGATGTGTTCCTCTTCCTTTTGAAATACCTATTTTCTGTGCATTTTACAGGATATACTTAGACTCATTTGATACCATGATAATTTTGAGGCCTTTCTGGCCTCGTTCTCGTGAAAAATGAGCCGCCATTTTTGAAAGCCGTCTATTGTTACTCTGAGAATCAAAAGATAAAGAAATGGCAGCCATGTTGGTTGAACAAACAACAGCCACTAATGAAGTAATGAGAGATCTTTTGATGAAGTCTGTCCAAGATGGCTGCCGTGACGTCACACACAACCCAGCAAAAGGGAAGGGAAATATAAATAGCCACGATGGTTAGATAAATGTAAAAACCCAAGTTTTTGTCTCATTTCTTAGTTATACTTGAAATGCAGTCTGTCGCAATAGGAGAGATAGCTGTAATGGGTGAAAAATCCCTGAAGTATGTATCAATGGACAGCAAAGGCAACCTTACAGCAACCGTAAGTTACATTACAAACATTACCATTAAACCTGATGTCAATATGTTCTAAAGTCCACGGTGCAATATTTTCATTGCGCGCAACGCAGTTTCACTGTGAGTCCACCCTTATGATGTTACACACAATGTTGTAGAGAAAGTAAGAAGAAGAAGAAGAATTGATTTTTGCTGGGGGAGGAAAAACCGGAGAACCCGGAGAAAAAAGACCAACACATCACAAAGGCGGATCCAGGATTATCTTCAGGAGGAGCTGCACCGTCTTCAGGAGGGGGTGCACTATCATATAAATTGGAAACTGCGGAGAGGATATTTTGGAAAAATATTGAGAAAAAACGACTCAAAGTCTTCTCAGGAGGAGGTGCGCACCCCCTGCACCCCTGCCCTAGATCCGCCCCTGCATGCATCGAACAAACTCAATTCACATATGATCCGATGTCCGAGCCGGGACTCGAACCCGGACCACAGCGGTGAAAGGCCGGTGCTCTCACCACTCGGCCAACAATGCCACCCACAAAGTTGCAAAACTCGATCCTAAACAACCTTCTGCGTGCAAAGTTTTGCACAAATGTTGCAAGGGTGGACACACGGCGCAACTCTGTGCAGGGTACAATGTTGTAGGAAAAGTTGTTTCGAGTATCCTGACCTTGAAAAGAGACTTTGTGAGATCACGTGATATATTTGTGGGGAATTACGTCACCTATATGAATACAATTTACGCTGTCATTCTCAAGAATTCTGCAGTTCAAAATGTGATCTCCTCAGGCTTAATTAGACATCCAAACGATCAGTGGCCTAGCTCGTTACAATGAGTGTAGCGTGGTACAAACACCATAATCTCGTAACCAGACCCTGCGTAACCATAGTAACACTGGAAACGAGGTTGGAAACACCAAGGCCTACAGTCTAAGTATGCGCATCAGGCGCGTTACGTTACAGTCGTTTTCGAAATTAAGCTTTTTAAGTCCGTGCACTTGAAGGAAGTTTTTGCGGGGATATGACTCGGGGACATCTGTTAGCCAGTTATATCAAAGAGCACTTCCCTGGACCACAGGCCTGTCCTTGTTTGTGGATTCTGTGAAATCACTTGGTGTAGATGAATGGAAGGTGATTTGAACATGGGCTACAAGGGCTACAAGTTTATTAGCTCACGCTACTTAGTGTCACCCTTTTTAAGTTTTCATTTCATTGCATTTCATGCCATTCTTCACTTTTCACTTCTCCTCCTTAGACTTCCTTGTCTCATGACTGTGTGTTCAAGGAACGACACTTGACGAATGGTTACAACTCTTACGAATCTAAAGCCAACAAAGGATGGTACCTAGGGATAACAAAGCATGGTACGGCAAAGAAAGGATCCAAGACAAGACCAGGACAAAATGCTGTACTGTTTTTAACAGGAGATGTACGTCCATAAATTTTGTCCACCGCAGTCACGGGCAACCAACAAAGGCTTTTCTTTCAAAACTTCTATCATAAGGGTAGAAGTGAACGCTACTCCTTTCCCGACTTAACCGCATCAATGCTAGTACTCATTCAAACAGGCTGAGTAGACTGAAGCAATGTTAAATAAAGATGCACCATAACATGAATAAATTAGACCAATTTAAAATAAAACGCTTAAAGCTTGGGACGGAACAAACGTCGAAACTTCACATGCGTCGAAAATAACTAAATAATAATGTCTAATTATTCGATTTGATACGCTCAGCTTATGAGAAGTTCCGTTAGATGAATGAAGTGACACACAACGGGATAAAGCACTTATTCATATGTATAGCAGGACGATGATGTGCCGCGACAACTCAGAAAGGAAAGAAATCTTTTCATGCACCGTGAATCTGCGTAAGAGAGAGAGAGAGAGAGAGAGAGAGAGAGAGAGAGAGAGAGAGAGGAAGAAAGAAAGAAAGAAAGAGAGAGAGTTTTAAGTCGTATCTCTTTCAGTATTTGTGAGTCCTCTCTCTCTCTCTCTCTCTCTCTCTCTCTCTCTCTCTCTCTCTCTCGTTAAGTTTGATAAGTATACGTAGTGTGTGATGTTGAAGGCGAATAACCACATGATAAAGGACATATGATATTATGGTTACCAGCCTACCTACTTTTGTGAAATAGTATAAACATGCAAAGATAGTAATATATGTTTCAAAATAATAATCCAATTTGGTTAGGTTTAGAACGGTTTATTGGTCAAATGCGTTACAAGATTCTGTTGTGTAGAGAACAAAAAATCAGGTGGGAGAGGGGACCCCTTTATTTAACACCTCTCACCTCACTAAAGTTTTGTCCAACACGTTAGAAACAAGTACACGTAATAAGAGTAGATAGAAATGAGATGGTTAGTGGTAAGAGGACCACTAACAAAAACAGTTACAAGAATACAGTGATAAGACTTGACAGGAAGTTCACGGTAGTTACATCTAGAATTAACATATATACATAGAAAACCTGAAAATAAAAAAAGACAAGATTAATGGTTAAGTGAATAGAGACCATGGAGACAGTTTTATTTAAGAAACTAACAATCAACAATATTTACCCTATCTGTACTATTTATGGAAGTCAAGTGACAGGTAGCCAAAATGAAAGCTCATTATTTGTGTTACTTGACTACAAAATGCTCAAAGCCTGTGGCACTAACCCCGAAGGGTTAAATGCCGGTATACACGAGAAGCTTGCTCTAACAACGTGCTCCTTTAACACTCTCTTGGGTCATTTACCACAACCAGTACACACGAGAGAGCATGCTCACGCACCATGCTCCTTTAACACTCTCCTGGGTCATTTTACACAACCAGTACACACGAGAAGCTTGCTCACGCACCATGCTCCTTTAACACTCTCTTGGGTCATTTTACACAACCAGTACACACGAGAAGCTTGCTCACGCACCATGCTCCTATAACACTCTCCTGGGTCATTTTACACAACCAGTACACACGAGAGAGCATGCTGCAGGAGCTTGGCTGCATGGTTGTGGTCACGCTCGACTGATATTAAACCAGTTTAGTATCAGGGAGCATGAGCAGGGAGCAAAACTTTTGTTGCGCAACAAAATTTTGAGCATGAAATCATTGGTATACACAAGGGAGCGTGTTGTGGGAGCATGCTCCCTCGTGTGTCCCGGCCTTTATGGGTAGAAATAACTAAAGATATAAAAACGAACATCGATAATTCATATCCAATTTGCCTTACCCTTTAGGGCAGTTAACATTTGGAGGCGATTCGTACGGCGACTTTAGAGTGAGATCTGAATCTTTTCTCTGTTAAGAAGTAGAACAAATAAATATATAAATAGTATAAACAGAATAAATACGTAAATAAAAAGTAAATAAATAAGCGAATAAATACATAAACAAATAAACAAGCAAATAAATGAACGAATGAATGAATGAATGAGTGAATGAATGAATGAATATTTTATTTTATTTAACTTCGTCCATAATGTGAACAGAAGAGGGGAAAAAACAAAACAAATATGGACAGGGAGGGCACAACAGCTAAACCATTTACTAAGGTCCCAAACAAAAATGTGATGTAATGAATGAATGAATGAATGAATGAATGAATGAATGAATGAATGAATGAATGAATGAATGAATGAATGAATGAGTTTCAAGGCCCTCCTCTGTACCCTCGCACACATTGCGCCTTGGGAGATGTAAAAAATACATATGTGCATCTAGCCACTTTAACTTTAATTCAATTCTTTTACCTGTTCCAGGAAGAATCACATCTCTAGCAATAATGATATCATCTTCAAACGACATGCGACGTCGACGGGATTTAGGAAGTAAATTCCTAGTAATCAGCACATTATCTTCTAATGACATTAGCCGTCTAGCAATCTCACGCCGTCTCTTGATAAGTCGTCGTCGGCTCAAGGCCTCGTCATCGAGTTCTCTGCGGTCACTGCAAGGTCCGGACTGCTCAAATAAGATCTATAACAAATTCGTGATTATATGTGTTAATAAGGTATGAGAAAAAACAATAATACATTTGCATGGATGGGAAATATCTACGTACATTGTCTTTACTAGTAAATAGTTTGGGTAACCTGTTGTCATTATTGACTAAGTAACTTTGAACTTAGTGCGAGATTTACTTGCGTTGCATGCTGGTGCACTGTTAGCTGTTACAAAAGGAGAAACGTGCAACCACAGATCACCAGTAACACAAGCTGGGATTACCTTCGTTTCTCGTCTGAAATACGGGAACGGTTCAATTAAACGTGCAACACTGCTCCGCCCAAACTAGCTTTTTAGGGGAAGTACCTCACCCTTCCTCACCCCTGAGTAAAGAACTTCTTTACCTTACGATTTTCAAAAATCTTCTTCTCGGAATCTGTAGCTTCCTCACAAATGACAGTTTTTGCAAATGTTAATTCATCAACAAGATGTGGTCGTCTGATTCCATCTGCATGTCTTCTGATCACAGCTCTTTTCTCAGCCGATATCCTGTCCAACCGTTCTCTATCGCTGCTACCAACTATCACAGATTGGGCATAGCTAATGCACCTACTGAAATCACTGCATTCAAGGGTGTTCCTTCTGATTAGTTTTCGACGTTCAGCCAGGTGTTTATTATGCTCAATTTCTCTATGTGACAAATAGACACCGTTGTTGTTTTCCATTGGTGGAGGCGGCGGATCTGGAATATACCCATGCTCGCTGGATTCGTCTATAACTTCCATTGTTGTTAGGCTGTCTATAAATACAAATGATAACAATACATACTGTTGTCGGCATTTAGCACTCCAAAGTGCAGGGGGTGTAAGTTTAGGCCTGAGACAAAAACCGTCCTTTCACTCACTCGCTCGCTCACTCCCCCTTCCCCCTTGTCCCACTTTCACTCGCCTTTATCTTTTGCGAAAGAGACGTGCAGCAAAAGTTATCTTTACGTAATATTTCATGATGTCAGAAGTCTTTGTTTCTGTGTTTATACAGGTGGCCTCGTCATCAATATGAAATTGTTAGCGCTGTCGCTCTGACGACTTTTTCGTAGGGGACCGAGACGTGAAAGTAAAAGAGACGTCTGTTTTCTCGGAATAGGTTGGACATGCCGGGACTTTTTCATACGCGCGTCGTTCGCTTCGAAGCTTCGAAGTTTCCGGGTAACCGATAACTTTACGGGCTCTTTAATTTAATGTAAAATCACAAACACCTTTAAACGTGCCTGCACAATCCACAGCATAACAATTGAAAGTCACTTGCGCTTCAAGAAACTAGATAGTAAACTTTATCGGATAAGTTAACGGTCCCGTATCAGGGTTTTCGCGAGAAACGGCCCCAGAAACCTTTCAAAAAGACGGAAGGTGGGCACACGTATACGATTGCTTGTGTGCTGTCGCTGCTTAGATCTCTAATTTGTTCCTGGTCACACCCCCACTTGAAGTGATGATATTTTCCTTAGTGAAATGTACCTTTGATATGGTGAAATACTATCCTGTAATCTTCAGCATTTTCTCCAGCTTCGAGGTCACGAAGGCGATTATGCAATTCCCTGAATTTTTTGGCGGACCTGCATAAAGAACACATTCGTGATAGACGCTTCAATACAAGCAATTTTATTAATTGAAGTATATTTAGTCTTTAAAACACCGCCTTTGAAACGGATTGCAGCGTCACTATAGCTAAACAAAAGCAAGCGCATGCAAACCCAAGCTATCAAAAAAAAACCTTGAAATTTCGCATTCAATGCATCGGTACCATTCACATAGACATAAGTTGTTCTAACCAGGGTACAATTGAGAATACGAACAAAGATTCGGTAGGAGTAATGTATTGCTCATTAGTAGTACGTTCTTGTCTTTTCAGTAGTGACATGATAAGCCCAAGCAACATAGACAGACTCAGTAGTGTACTGCTCATTAGCAGTGCTTGTCTTTTCACTAGTGATATAAAAGCATAAGCCCAAGCAACATAGACAGACTCAGTAGTGTACTGCTCATTAGCAGTGCTTGTCTTTTCACTAGTGATATAAAAGCATAAGCACAAGCAACATACACAGACTCAGTAGTGTACTGCTCATTAGCAGTGCTTGTCTTTTCACTAGTGATATAAAAGCATAAGCACAAGCAACATACAGAGACTGGTACTGATCATTAACAGTACTTACGCCAGTACAATGCTGAAATGCAATACTGAGTCTGCGCATGTTGCCTTTTAATGATCTACCAACTCACTTGTATTTTACTTTAAACAGAAAAGCCAACGTGATAGCAAACAATTTCCACCCACTGACGGCTAAGTAGAATGACGTCTGCTTCCAAAATGGTTCTTTCGTGGGTTCGTCCGACTGCATAT
Source organism: Telmatactis stephensoni (assembly GCA_029948255.1). NCBI lineage: Eukaryota > Metazoa > Cnidaria > Anthozoa > Actiniaria > Isophelliidae > Telmatactis > Telmatactis stephensoni. Next base: position 161,250 of record JALIZF010001648.1, read on the forward strand.
CAAACATTTATATAGACATATTGAAACAAGTATTTTTTTAAAGCGGCTATAGCTAGCTAGCGTACTTAGTCCGTCACACAAGAAAAGTGTTACTTGCATGACACCTTCTTTGCCCAACACTTCCTTTCCCCCTTAATCCCTCTAACCCACCCCAACCCACTTACTTCTTTCTTTTGTAAATATGGTCTTTTCTCCCTCCCACCTCGGTCCCTCTTGAAAATTACCTCTGCCTTACTTCGACCTTCCTTCCAGTTTGAATCGTCGGTGTTTCTTCTCTTTCTCCGATACCTTATCTTGGAGGTAGGAGGCAGTCTATTTATGTTGTCGTGAATGACTGTATCTTCTGAAACACAAAACTAGCCATGTTAGCAAGTCAGCCCCCAGTAAGTGTTTCTCTCTTCCTGAGCAACATTAGCAATGTATTGATAATCCAATAATAAACAAAGTGTCTCAAAAGTTCATGAATGCTTAGCAAACGCGACGCGACGCAGAACAGGACGGTGAGATGAAGAATTTATCATATTTGTTTGTTGTGTTGTGACTACCATGAAAATGTCGCGACGCCACGTTAGGGACGCGTCGTCTTCTTGACTTCGGCGACGTCAACGGTCATTTTGAGCATAATTCACCAGCGCGTGTGAAGCCTATGCACGTTAATTACCTGACTGTGTAATTCAAGTTTCCCCACTTCTCGACCGCACTAATACTCATCTTCAATTCTCCACAACCATCGACCAACTCGACCAACCTCATTCATTTTAACAGTCCAACGCCTGAATGCGTGGCGTAAATAAAGAAGGAAAAGCTCGTAGGCTTCTGAAATTCCTCACATGAATATATTGGATAGAAAGTACGAAAGAAATTATCTTAAGAGTTTAAGTAGTTTGACACCTAGTCTTAAACTCCTTCAAAATCTTCAAATATTCCCATCTCTCGCCCGCACTTGTTCTCAATTCTCCCAAACCATCGACTAACTTCATACCTTTCAACAATCCAACTCCTGAAGGCGTGGCGTCAAGTTTATGGGTTTTATATAGTCTGGTATCCTCGTTCTTGATTTCCTCGTTCAACGTGCCGCGATGGTTACCCCGCAACTCGTCATCCAATCGGGGAAACATATTCTCCTCGGAAGTTGCCTTTTCCTCGTCTTCTTTTTCAGTCATTCTGGAATCCACTGATGAAACGACTTTCTCGTCATCTAATACAAATACTGTAGGTGGACCAAGATCTTTGTCTGACTTTGGAAGTTCATCAAAATTCTCAGTAGCAGGAAACTGGAATAATTGCAGCAAAAAAATCATATCATCTACAAATACTAAGTTATTATCCCCAGCAAGACTATCATTACTAATCCACAATAAACCACACTAAACAAGACAACACATATTAAACTAAACCCAACACCGCGCACCACACTGCACCACACCACACAGTATCGCACTAAACTCCACTCCACTTCACTCCACTCTACGCCAATTAATATACTGCACTCCATGGCCACTGAACTCAACTGCACTCCGATTCACGCAACGCAACGCAATAATACACACCACACTACACCTGCTCGCCTCACCACACCTCATGACCTCACCTCACCTCACCACAACGCAACACAACAGTACACACCGCACTACACCACACCTCTTTACCACAACTCAACGCAACACAATAGTACGCAGCACACCACAAGTGTGGTAATATAACACAAGCTACACAACATAACATTTGTACAACGCACCACACTACACCACAACGCAACACACCACACCACACCACAATACACCTTCTCTCACTATATAGTGTTAATTATCGTTTATAAGCATACCTGAGTTAGATATTCTTCATTGAGTGCTTGATCAGGGAGAACTGTATGGTGGTTGAATACAGCTAAAATGCAACACTAAGTATCACTTTTATGTGTTAGTTTTACCAGAACAACATAACCAGGCTGGACTGAGACACCTAATAAAAACATTCAACAGCCGGATGCGACGTGTTGGCCGGTATTTGGGCTATTTTAGAACTCGATTTGAACGATATCAGCGCGCACAAGTGGCTGGTGGAGAATAGCCTGAATGCGAGGCAACACGTATCGTCACAGCCTCAGTCTCCTGGCTATTCTGTCCTGATTTTACCTTCACTAAAATTTGTTGTTGTTTCTGAACAATAAACGACACATTTTCGTAGTTCGAATTCCGTGGTGATAAAGGCACCACGCGAGATGTTGGGAGAACGTGGCAAAAGGTTAGAAAATCAAGAGCCGTATTCGCACATTTTTGTCGACTATAAAGACATGCTTTTGCACATTGAAGTCTTTAAAAAGTCTTATGCTAAGGCCTACGCTATGGGACGACCACTTAAAGCTTTTGGATAACCTTTGCCATCTTGAACTGAAATATTCAATACGCGAGTCTTATTCAATTCCAAAATACGTTGGACGGTACGCGCGCGCGCCATCTGAAGCCACCAAGATTTCTAGAATCTTTCCAAACGTTTTACGTCTTACCTCGAGATTGTACACCACAGTTGATGCATACTGTCAAAACTAACACGATAAATATCTCGACTTTCATTTTTGCGGATTTAAGTTTTCCTTTTCCATGATGACATGTGTCGTCATTGAATGCAAAATAGAATTAATCCAATTAATGACGTCATAAGCTTAATTACACGATAATTAGGCTTGATTGAAAACCGGTTCAAACCTGGTAAAACATGTTTACGAAAACCGGTTTCAAGGGGGGGGGGGGGGGGGGAACAGATTTATGTGGATGTATTTTACAAACGGTTCTAAACAAGTTCGGACGATTGGTGAAAGAGAACTGAAAATATTATATTATATTATTACTATGAAGGGGAATTTTTACTAATTACTAGTCTGGGTAGTCTGGGTAGTCTAGAACTTATTACCTCCCCTGGAACTGCTCATTATTCACAGCAACCTATTGGCAAGGGTTTTCCAAACCAACCAGGTTTGCCATTTCATTTAAAAACACTGATCCAACAGCTACAATCTTTTTTATAACTTAGCTTATTCCTTTTGTTTTCAATTTCACTTAAATTTTAGTTTTTTGGTTTTTGTTTGTTTGTTTGTTTGTTTACGTTACATTCCATTTTTTTTTATCTTTGTTTTGTTTCTTTTTATGCTCTTTTTTGTTTGCCTGATTATTTGTTTGTTGTTGTTGTTTTTTTTTCTGTTGCTTTTTGTTTGTTTGTTTGTTTGTTTGTATGCTTTTTGTTTTTGTTTGTTTGTTTGTTTGTTTGTTTGTTTTTTTGTTTGTTTCCCTACCAAGATCGTATCTAGCCTCTTACTGATTTAATTATCGAATTAGTGTTCGACTTAATTATTAGCTATGATAAACTTCAACAAAAAGTTATCTTTTTGTACATGGAATATAAATGGACTCCATAATAATGTTATTGGTGATAAGACGAAATGCCTTGATTTTACTAATATAATAACAAAACATGATTTCATTTTAATAACGGAGACTTGGTCAAAATCTCTCCTGGATATTGAAGGTTATTGTGACTTTTCAATAAATCCACAGAAAATTTTTGATAGTTTAAAAAAGTCATCAGGACGAAAGTCTGGTGGCCTTTCACTTTTATACAAAAGTTGTTACAAGAATAAGATTACAATTGAGAAATCTTACAAAAACTATTTTTGGTGTAAAATTTCCAAAACGGTAATCAACAAACAGAAAGATTTATATTTATGTTGCATCTATATTCCACCCGAGAACTCAAAATACTTTGATCCTGAAAGTTTTGAAAATCTTAACAATGATGTAGCGACGTTTTCCACTATTAAAGGATTCGTTATGTTACTAGGTGATTTTAATGCCCGAACAGGGAGAGAAGATGATGTCGTTTATAATGAAGGAAATAGTTTTATACATAGTGATTTTACTACTGTCTCATTGGCAATACCTCGAAGGAATAACATTGATTCTAATGTTAATTCTCATGGTAAACATCTACTAGATATATGTAAGGATTTTGATTTAAGAATTTTGAATGGAAGAATATGTGGAGATTCTTTAGGTCGACCAACATACCATGGCCAAAACGGTGAAAGCACAGTTGATTACATTGTAATAGATCAAGATCTTTTTAGCAATGTTAACTGCTTTATTGTTGAGCAACCATCTTTTTTATCAGATCACAGTCCTATATACACCAAAATTCAAATAACTTCAAACAATTTTCACAATGATGACCATTCCGACGAGTGTCCATTAGAATCACTTGAAAAAATATCTCCTCAATTTGTATGGACCTCTGAATCTAATGAAATGTATAATGGAGCCCTTTCATCACCTGATGTTTACAATTTAATCGACGAATTTTTTGCAAAGAAGTTTAAAAATTTCAATGTTGACGATATAGAAAACTCTGTAAGTCTCGTCAATATGATCTACATCACAGCTGCAAAGAAATCTTTGAAGCTTAAGATAATCAAACCTAAGAAAAGATCACGAGCTTTCTGTGAAAAGAAATGGTTTGATTATGATTGTAAAAAAGCTCGTAAAGAATTAAGAAAATTGTCAAATCTAAAACATTCGGATCCATCGAACGTAATTTTAAGGAAAATGTATCTCAAAAAATTGAAAGAATTCAAAAATTTACTTAAGTCTAAAAAACATAATTTTCAAACAGAAAAAATACAAGAACTCGAAAGAAATTCAGAAGGTACCAACTTTTGGAAAATTCTAAAATCTTCAAATGAAAACATCAAAGAAGAGAAAATCCCTCCAATTACAGAACAACAGTGGATTAAGCATTTTGAAACTTTACATTCGAGTATCCCGATAAATCTTCCAGATCAGCAACAACTGATTCACGATGTATCCGTTTTGGAAAACGACACATCTTACATTAATAACGAACTAAATAGTCCTATTAAAGATTTCCTATTAGACAATTAAAGAAATTCAAAAATGTACAAAAATGTTAAAAAATAAAAAAGCAGCATCTTCAGACAAAATACGTAATGAAATGATTCGATCTAGTCTAGACGTTATGTGTCCAGTTCTTGAAAAACTTTTCAACTTAATTTTGAAATCGAGTATTTTCCCTAGTGCCTGGTGCGAGGGTTCAATAACACTTTTTAAGAGCGGTGATACCAATAATTATAGAGGAATATGTGTTTCAAGTTGCTTAGGAAAATTGTTTACTTCAATTTTAAATCAAAGATTATTAAAATTTACTCAAAAACATAAATTATTGCACAACTCTCAAATAGGTTTTATGCCTACACAAAGAACTTCAGACCATATATTTACTTTACGATGTCTCGTGGATCGATACGTAACAAATATCTGCGGAGGCAAAATATATGCATGCTTTATTGATTTCAAAAAAGCTTTTGACTCAATCTGGCATAAAGGATTGCTATATAAATTACTTCAAAATAATATCAATGGAAATTTCTATCAACTAATCAAAAATCTGTATTCAAAGTCATCGTGTTTCATTAAATTAGGATCAAAACGAACTCAAAGTTTCAAATATGGTCGTGGAGTTCGTCAAGGTTGTATTTTGAGTCCTTTACTTTTTAATCTTACTTAAATGAATTATCGATTTTACTTGATAAAACCGTTAGAACTGATGCATTTTTATTGCCCAATGGGGCGAAACTAACATTACTTATGTACGCTGATGATCTAGTTCTCCTATCTAAATCTCGAGAAAGTCTTCAGAATAGTATTGATTGTGTCGCTGATTTTTGTGCAAAATGGCAAATGAGCATCAATGAGAAAAAATCAAAAGTTATGATTTTTCAGAAAAAATCATCAAAAAAGACAAAGCAAAGAACATTTCAAGTAAATAATAAAGTACTCGAGATTGTTAAAGAATTTAATTACTTAGGAGTTACATTAAGCTCAAACGGAAACTTTTCTACTCATCAACAGAAATCAAAAGAAAAAGCGCTTAATGCTTTATTTAGTATTAATCGCTCTGTTGATCTGAAGAAAATTAGACCACAACAAGCTAATAAAATTTTTAATTCTATGGTTTCCCCCATTCTTACATATGCCAGTGAGATTTGGGGAGTATATCAAAAACATGACTTTCAAAAATGGGACAAAAGTCAGACAGAAAAAATGCATCTTCGTTTTTGCAAATTTTATTTGGGTGTGAATAATAAAGCATCCAATTAAACATAGCATGTAGAGCTGACTTGGTAGATTTCCTCTTAAGATTTTTATCGACAAAATGATACTCAAATACTATAACCATTTGTTTAGTTTGCCTTATGATTCTTTTGCAAAACAAGCCTTTTTATTATCGAAATCTTTGCATGAACGAGGAAAAGCATGCTACCATTCACATTTAATCTCAATGTTAAATTCCTATGAAATAAACAACGCCATGACTAGTACCCTAACTAATAATACTGTCAGTAATTATCATGACATAATGAAAAATCAATATCTTAAGGCATGGAAATCTTATATAACGCAGTCTAGAAAACTGCAATTATACTATTCAATTAAAACAAATTACCAAATAGAAGAATACCTTGATACTGTCAGAAATTATGAACAAAGGAGATTATTAACAAAATTTAGAATAAGCAACCATAAATTAGCTGTCGAGACTGGAAGATATGGGAAACAAAAGATTCAGGTCGACAAAAGATTCTGCATCTTATGTAACAACAGTGAAATTGAAACAGAAGAGCACATGTTGTTACATTGCCCATGCTATTCCAGTTTACGACAGCATTTTATGAACAAAATAACTGGAGAAATCAAACTAAATACCTTAGATACAAAAACATTAACTGTAAATTTACTAAGTTCAAATAATCCAACTATTACGTTCTATGTATCAAAATATATTTTAAAGTGTTTCGAACTAAGGGCAACCTTAGCTCAAACTACGACAAAATAAGGACAATTTAGATCTAGTATCACTCATATATCAACATGTTAATGTTTCATTATAATTTTTTTTTTCTATATCTATATTCATATTAGTCTTTAATCATTTGTATACTTTAGCAATACCTGTAATTAATTGGTCATGCGAATAAAGTTTATCTACAGGGTAGTCCCGGTAGTCTGGGTAGTCTGGGTAGTCTGGGTAGTCTGGGTAGTCCCGGTAGTCCCGGTAGTCCCGGTAGTCTGGGTAGTCTGGGTAGTCCCGGTAGTATGGGTAGTCTAGGTAGTCCCGGTAGTCTGGGTAGTCCCGGTAGTCTGGGTAGTCCCGGTAGTCTGGGTAGTCTGGGTAGTCCCGGTAGTCTGGGTAGTCCCGGTAGTCTGGGTAGTCTGGGTAGTCTGGGTAGTCCCGGTAGTCTGGGTAGTCTGGGTAGTCCCGGTAGTCTGGGTAGTCTGGGTAGTCTGGGTAGTCTGGGTAGTCTGGGTAGTCCCGGTAGTCTGGGTAGTCCCGGTAGTCTGGGTAGTCTGGGTAGTCTGGGTAGTCTGGGTAGTCTGGGTAGTCCGGTAGTCTGGGTAGTCTGGGTAGTCCGGGTAGTCCCGGTAGTCTGGGTAGTCTGGGTAGTCCGGGTAGTCCCGGTAGTCTGGGTAGTCTGGGTAGTCTGGGTAGTCTGGGTAGTCCCGGTAGTCTGGGTAGTCCCGGTAGTCTGGGTAGTCTGGGTAGTCCCGGTAGTCTGGGTAGTCCCGGTAGTCCCGGTACTCTGGGTAGTCCCAGTAGTCTGGGTAGTCCCGGTAGTCTGGGTAGTCTGGGTAGTCTGGAAGCTTCCAGTAATATATGTACATGAAGGGAGAAAAATTCAAATCGCTATAACTCCCTCAAATGAGCACGAAACGGCTTGAAACTTCACAGAAATACACAGAAAGGCAAGCACAACAGTATAATGAATCCAAATTGTTTATTTATTGAAAATTTATTTTTCAGCAAATCGATCGTGGAATCCCATATATTTCATATACAGATGCACAGCTTGGGCTACCTGTGAGTAGACCACTGACCAAGCGCGGGGAAATCAAACGAAAAACAGAACAAAATGGCTTCTGATGTTGAGTTGATTGAGTTCATTCGTCCTTGTGGGAACTTAAACAACCTATATGTAACAAATATTAGTCGAGATTTGAGTGTAGACGAAGCTCAGGTACATTGTTATTGCATCGTGAGGATAAAATGCCAAATATTTGACGACTAATTTCTTTGCTGAAATGAAATATTTGCAGTTCAAGCTTTACAAAATATTTTCAAGTTTTGGATTGGTATACGAGGTACAGGTTTTTGATGGAAGAGAAAACAACCCAGGTTTGTAGCGCTGTGAATCGATAATAACTAAAAGTTTGGGATTTGACCACTTTGGGGAATATTTTGACCAGCTAGCACAAGTAAACTTATTTAAGCTTTATCTTTTTTAACTGACATCTTTCAAGCAAATGAATATCTAATTACATGTATTAAAGGGTTAGACTATTAACCGAGCGCGAGGTCTGTATGGGAAAATATCAGACCGAGGTCTTGACAGTACAAAAAGACCGAGGTCTGATATTTTCCCATACAGACCAAGCAAACGAGGTTAATAACTTATTTATTATATGGCTTTGAGAAGTCCTGAACGCAAACTTTTCTTTTCATCCGGGACAGCGGTCCTGATATGGCAAAATACAGACCATGCGTTAGCCAATCAGAATTCAGGAAATTATCTAGCCATATAATGTAAATATTTCATTCTCAGTCATTCAGGTCTTGAGCATGAGTGCTAAAGAGGCTTTCAGAAACTCAGCCCACTACAGAAATACCAAGAGAAATCAAACACAATAAAGGAATATAAGAAGCTGTTGAGCAGTTGGGTTTCTCATATACATATATAGTTGGGTTTCTGACCTGCATTTTCTACCAGGGCCCGGTTGTACGAAGGTTGGATAAAGTTATCCACTGGATAAGAGTTATCCATTGTATAGATTTTGTATAGATTTTATCCGTTGGATAAGGATTTATCCGCTGGATAGCGCAATTCACCCTTTGTACAACCGGCCCCAGCTGTTTAGGAAGGGAATAAGTCATTAATTGAAGTGGCCAGAGTTTAATTATTGTTGTATTTCACCACACAGAAGGAAAACAGACCAGGAGTTGTCATGACAACAATTGTCATGGTTACTTGTATGCATTTGTGAAGTACTACTCTACCAAAGCTGCAGCAAAAGCTCAAAATGAGATCAATAGCAAATATTTAATTGGTGGACAATATCTTAAGGTACATGTAGGTGCCTGAATAATTATAAAATGCTAAAGTGTCAGTAAGACTTAGTGGTTGGTAAGGTGTCAGTAAGTGGTTGGTAAGGTGTCAGTAAGTGGCTGGTAAGGTGTCAGTAAGTGGTTGGTAAGGTGTCAGTAAGTGGTTGGTAAGGTGTCGGAAAGTGGTTAGTAAGGTGTCAGTAAGTGGTTGGTAAGGTGTCAGTAAGTGGTTGGTAAGGTGTCAGTAAGTGGTTGGTAAGGTGTCAGTAAATGGTTGGTAAGGTGTCAGGAAGTGTTTAGTAAGGTGTCAGGAAGTATTTAGTAAGGTGTCAGGAAGTGTTTAGTAAGGTGTCAGGAAGTGTTTAGTAAGGTGTCAGGAAGTGTTTAGTAAGGTGTCAGGAAGTGTTTAGTAAGGTGTCAGGAAGTGTTTAGTAAGGTGTCAGGAAGTGTTTAGTAAGGTGTCAGGAAGTGTTTAGTAAGGTGTCAGTAAGTGGTTGGTAAGGTGTCAGGAAGTGTTTAGTAAGGTGTCAGGAAGTATTTAGTAAGGTGTCAGGAAGTGTTTAGTAAGGTGTCAGGAAGTGTTTAGTAAGGTGTCAGGAAGTGTTTAGTAAGGTGTCAGGAAGTGTTTAGTAAGGTGTCAGGAAGTGTTTAGTAAGGTGTCAGTAAGTGGTTGGTAAGGTGTCAGGAAGTGTTTAGTAAGGTGTCAGGAAGTGTTTAGTAAGGTGTCAGGAAGTGTTTAGTAAGGTGTCAGGAAGTGTTTAGTAAGGTGTCAGGAAGTGTTTAGTAAGGTGTCAGGAAGTGGTTAGTAAGGTGTCAGGAACTGCTGGGTAAGCTGTCAGTACATGGGTGGTAAGGTGATTGTTTTCTCTGTAGTTCTTAGACATAGTACTCTAAAGTTTTAGAATATCATAAGTTATTTACTGTCTGTTGGTAAATACAAATCAGTGGTTTGAATTATATTTTTATGTTCTGCTGTTACATCATGAATTTTACTGTGTGTAGGTTCAGTTTGCAAACCGTAAGAAATGTCCAGAGAAACCTGCTCCACTATACATGGCAAGATGTACAGAATTAGCTAATTATTATTTTGGATTCAATGGTTGGTCAACTAGTATAATAAAGGTACATTTGCTCTACCAAACATTAATCAGGAATTAGTTTTCAATCAATTTCTATAAACATATTTATTTGACAGATTGAGAACTTAGACAGCAACAAAGAACAATGCGTAAGTTCAGAATATGAAATGTTCATGTTCAGGTGTGTTGTAAGACTAGAGATAAAATCCCATGATTTCTACTGTGAAGGGAGTGGCTATGGAGGAGATATAAACTCATTTAAACAAGGTAATATGAATACCCATTTAGTAGAACAGCCTTATCCAGTACTATTTATGACGGGATGTGACATAGAAGTGATAGTTGTGGGTAAACGATAATTACCCTATATAACTAAAAAATATATTCTGTAAACTCTGTCCCACAAACATGATAGACTTTCATTCTGTTTATGTCAATCAAAATGAAAACTAATGATAAAAAGATTAAAATATGTTTAGATGCCAATTAATTTACAAGAACTATATATCTTTATCTTATTGGTAAATTATTTGTTTACAGCCGAAATCATTGCATTGCCACCTGCAAGTCACACCAAGATCAGTTTGATTTTGTTCTTTTCTGCGATCTAACAATAGATAGGTCGCAGAAAATACCAAAATCAACACAACTTAGCGTAATTTGCAGGTTGTGATGCAACGATTTCGGCTGTAAATTTTCTAGTTTGATTGGTGGAAGTGAATAATCAAATTCCAACAGGCTGTTTGCAGTCAGAGTTTGCACAAATTCCAAATAGTCTCCAAAACAAAAATATTATTTGCACCAATACCGTCCTACAATTACTCCAGCTGGCTCAATTGAGCTCAGTTGGTAAAGCACTGGACTTGTATCCCAAGGGTTATGGGTTTGAGTCAGATATGGCATGCACCTGGGCACTGGAACTCTACTATTTCAGTCTGTGATTCTGAGGCCTACAGCCTTAGATAGAATTCCTCTGAACACCTTCCTCAACTTCAGTGTTAATTAGTTTGGGAAAGACAGCCACACTGCAGTTTGTTGACCAACATTGAATGGGGGCGAAGGGAACTTATACTGACAGTAAGTGACAGTTCATGGACTATTGTTCAAGGGTGTAGTTCAAACATCCTTGCCACCCTGTGCCATTCTCAAATTCAAAATTTATTTAAAACCATATTATTGGTATGGCATCTTGTAAGACCATATAGCTTTCATTAATTTGATCCAGTGAAATTTTTTCATTACTGTAAATTATCCACAGAAAAAGACCCATTAAAGAAACTAGAATTGACAGCTATTGCAAAAAAGACTGCACACAGACATGCCTTTGAGAATGCATTCCAGAGAATCATCATTATTGCACTAGGAAATGGGAAAGTGGGTGTTGAAGTCAACCAAGCAGACATGCAACAAAGTGAAGTCTGTGGTATGTCAGAAGATGGGATTATACATGTTAATTATAAAGAAGAGGTGCAGTCAGGTGATGAAGAAACTCAAGATGATGGTATATTAGAGACACTAAATGCCATAATTGAACCCTGAGAACAAGTCAATGTTATTGACATGGTAGAGTGCACTCACTTTATCCGTGAAACATAAATAGTACAAAATAGTGCTAAATTATGGTAGAGTGATTTTCATCGGACTGTGAAACAATTACTAATAGTCAGTGTTTAATAGTGTCTAATAGTTGTATTGCAACAAAAGAAAACAATGGGTGCAGAGTCTATTAGTGTCTATTAGCTTAGTAACTATTTCACAGTCTGGTGAAAATCACTCTAATTCCTTTGTTTCCTATCGTCTAATCAGCACTATTTAGTAGTAATTAGTAGTGTTTGTTTCACGGATATGTGTATGCACTCTAGTTTTTAAATTATGTACAAGAGGTGCTTAAGTTATGAAGAAATTCACGTTAAATTGAATCAAAATTGAATAAATAAGTAAAAGGTACAGCATAATATATAATGTCCACACCTTTTTGCCCAAGAGAAATGTCCCAGGAGGCAGACTGTCCACCCTCTACTCCCCCCCCCCCCTCCCCCATCAATGTTCCATTTTGTGGGTATTTAAGGCAGTATTTAGGGTGTTATTTAACACAGAGTGGAGGGAAATTAAAAAAGGATGTGAGAAAATTGCATGATTACAGGGGTTGAACCACAAATGTCTGCTTAAGCCTGGTTTTCATAACAGAAAGTAGAAGCAAAGTAATGATGTTTGTTGACTGACAGTAATTCATTGTCCATTCTTTCTTACAAATGCAGTCTCTCTTACAAATGCAGTAATGAGTCAGTGTATGCTGATTCTGTCACTGATGAAAACAAGGCCATAGTTATCGTGGCTGGTTAATTAGTCTAGAGGATTTACATGTAATGTGAAAGACAGATGCATTTAATATGGATACCCCTTTATTTCCTCAACAGTCAGCTAGACTAACATTTCAAATAACTGGCATGGCTTCACATCAATTCAGTTTCACCATAGATTTTATTATCACTGTTTTACTTGTACATCGTTATGGTTGACTTCATTGTGTTGGCTGAAAAACTATTTTTAAAATTCCATCAATAATCTTGCATCATTGTCTGTAGAAAGATACACTGTAGATGGTTGTCAACAAAAGTTGGTTCCAATCCCTGCTCATTTAACAAAACAGTCTCTACTAACATTACTTCACTGTACTATCTTGTTGAATACATATCCTTGTCTTCTGGGTTTGACTGACCATAATCCCCGACCACTTCTACTTTCTTTGACTCAACTTTAGGTTTGGAATCCAGTTCAGGTTGAGTTGTTTGGATTTCCTTACCAACTTCAGTGATTACTGTTTCTTGGGTATCAGATTGCTTGTTCTTGAAGAACCAGCCCACAAATGGAATATAAGACAGATAGGAACTCTCACTTTCTTTAGCCACAAGAGCACTGGTGGTAGGTGTAGTCCCAAGGTCTTTAGTTTCTGTCAAGGTTGCCTCTTCATGAGGTTTCAGAGCCTCTGGGGTTTCTATAACTACAGACAATGGCTCCTGTTGAGGTTCTTCAACAAACTCCTGTTCTTTCACCACTGTGGTGGTTTCGATCTCTTGAGGTTGTGTGAGACGCTTTTCCTTTTGTTCATCATACATTGTTTTTAACTTGTTGGAAAGGGTTTTGGAATGCTGAAACCCTTTCTGTGTGATAACCCAGGCCTTGTTTGGGTAGCAAATAGAAAATGCAATGAAACCAAGACCAGCAGAATAGAAAACCCTTCGGAATGGTCTCCCTGAAAATTGAATTCAATTACAACATTAGTTGGTTTTGTTCCTTGGAACACATGAACCCATCCCTTGAAATGTTATTAACTATTCTCCTTTTTATTGTGCTATAATCTTGTAATGTTTTTGTTGTGTTATTGTTGTTGTTGTGATGCCCAGACCAAGGACAACAACTTGTGCCTCAGTCACTTTACTAAAAAAAGATTACTATATGCTTGAGCTCACAAAGGAATAAGAGTGGTTGACTTGTGAGAAATCAAGATCTTGACAAACAACTGTACTGTAAGTTCACTTATGGGTTTTCAAAATAACTACAGTGTAGTACTTGTAACTACATACTTCCTCTCCCTGCAGCAATTGCTCCAACAAGAACACCAGTACTTATGGCTGCCACTTTGATTTGGAATGTCTGGTCAGTTGAAAGCAACTCCATGAATTCTAATTACCAAAAATGGAATACATTAGTGAAAATAAATTCAAAATCCTTCTCATTGCTACCAATAAAATAACATGTACTCATGCGAATGTTTGGTACACCAATGATTAAGTACTTTTACTGCATTTTTTAATGAGACAGGCTCCTCCTGAATAAGTGTCTCACCTCCTTAGCCCCTCCCCTAATGATGGTACTACTGCCCTTATAGAGAAGATTTTGTATGACTGACCAGTAAAACATCACTATCACCACATGGTAAGGTGACGATAGGAATTTTGAATGTTAATTTTTAAAATCACAGCTCTGCACTGACACAGATGAAGACAGTATAGTGCAGTATAAAGTTTCCCCCTCATATAGAAACAGCTCTATGTGCCCAGTTATGTGATTAGGAGATAAGGTGCATTGATTGTGTTATGACAGTTGTCTAGTGGATAATATGTTGGTTGGGTAGTGTAGTGAAGTAAATAATCTTAGCAGGGTTATTGAGTACAGTTTTATTTGGGAAAGAATTTGAAAGTTACAGACTGACTACAAAACTATGACTGCCAGTGTTGTTGCTTTATGCAAACCAATTCACTTTTAAACTTACCAGTGGTTTTTACAGTGGCTGTCTGCACCAATGTCTCTCCCCTCTCAAATGTATTCTGAGAAAAAAAAAACATTCAAGATTGAGTACCTTCCGTGTACTGGACACCATTGATGTATAGTCTGTAATTCAATAAAGACAAACCAAAGACTCCAATTGAGAACAATAGAATGAAGCTAACAAAGACTATATACCTGTTTCACTACACAACTAATAGATTAATCAAGACTGGCTCAAAATTTGTTGTTGTAAGGATCTTTAATATACGGTATTTACTCGTTTTAGTGCTGTCCCCAATTAAGCACCACCCTCAATTAATGGCTGCACCTAAGAGCAAAAATGATTAATTAAGTGTTACCCTAGCTCAAATATGCATCATATTTGTTCACAAAGTGCGGCGCTTATCCAAAAGACTTCCACTAGACAGTCATCTTGAATAAGGAAAACCAAGTATGGTATAACTCACCATTGAAATTGTGTAAAAAAATTGAGATTTTGTACATTTGAAGCACGTCCTTTATTTCGTTGTTAACATTTGCTTCACTTATTAAATCATTTATGAGCCTTATGATTTCTTAATGAATGCCACCCTCAAATTAGTGCCGCCCCAGAATAAGCACCACATCAGAAACCCAAGCGGTGCAGTGCTAAAATGAGTAAATACGGTATATTTGTGCCTTGATATAGGCCATTACAAAGAGCTTCTGTGAGACACATGTCTTTGATTGCTCTAAAAATAGCTGTTCAATGCATCATCAAATCCAACATCCTCGAGGACCCAGGGCGAAGGGGGAGGGGGAGGACCGGAGGGGGAAGGAAAGGAAAAGGGGAAAAGGATGCCCTGGGCATTTGACTACCCCAAACCATTTCCAACGGCAAAACTTAATCCTATTAGGGATATCCCACGTAAACAAGGTCATATAACAAAAATATATGGCACATCTCAATTAACGCTTGGATGCTATGACAGTTTAACATGTTTGTGTGTCAAGTCTGCACACCGAGATCAGGCAAAATTTGGTATTAAAGTCAAACTTTTCCCGAATCCTGTGGGTAGCTTTGCAAACACATCTTGTTTCTGAATAATTTTCGATACAACCAGCTTCTGTTTCTGTTTAAGGTTTTCACGTGTCCGCTCGCTTTGTTTAAGAGGTGTTGCAATGTGTGGGGTCAACTTGTTTACTTGTAATTTTAGACGAATCGAGCTCAACCGCACAAATGCTTCTGATTGGCCTCATTATAATTAAATTATAATGAGGCCAATCAGAGAGAGGATTAAGTTTTGCCGTTGGAAATGGTTTGGGGTAGTCAAATGCCCAGGGCGTCCTTTTCCCCTTTTCCTTTCCTTCCCCCTCCCCTTCCCCCTCTGGTCCTCCCCCTCCCCCCTCGCCCTGGGTCCCCGAGGATTAAATCCAAGGATAATGTGTGATTAGCTAATCATTTGTGTAGCAAGTATGATGCATCATTGCACCAAACTTTTCCATGGAAAGTGCTGCTGGTGGGGCTTTATAAATAACATATTAATCAGTACATTAGGTTGTTGACATACCTTTAAACTACCCCAGTAACCCATAACTTGTTTTCTTCCATTTGATACTTTCTTCTCAAGTTCATTTGGAGGCTCCTCCATAATGATCTCTTGAACAAGAGCTGGTTTATCATAAATATCCAGCTGAAATTTCAAAATATTATTGTTATTGCAAGCAACATACATGTTTTCAGTATATGCAGACTAAATATCACATTTATTACATACTAAGTGTAAAAACAACAAGCATTTCTAATGAGCTGTACATTAATAATGAATCTGCCAAATTTTGCTTGTGATCACACATGTACATATACTGGTGTCACTAGTGAAAAGAGGATTAATTGACAAGCAGTGAAAATGGGGAAGTTAACTAGAGTTCTGGATTGTATTCACTACTTTCACATGCCCCATAATGCCTTTTGTTTGTTGTTGTTGTTGTTTTATTATGCAAAACAAACAAAGTGGCATCAATGACATCAATGACAAGATTTGAATCTGACTTTGCCTTTTTGCCATTTCACTTTTTGCTTTTTGTCATTTGCCATTTGACTTTTGGTGAGCCATCTCGGCCACCGTAATAAAATGCTAGCTGCCCCCCAAGGTGCAAGGCATCATGGACATGTTAAAGTAGGGAGTGAAGAAAGTTACTGGTCTGGTAAGGGGATCAGGGAAAGGAGAGTTAATTAAGCTAATTTGGCCATGCCCTTTCAAAGTTAATTTGATGTTTAACTTATTTGGTTGAAAGAGAAATGCCTATGCAAATGAGCAAAAATTGTAAACAAACATACTTCCATTGGGTGAATCTTTTTGCCAGCAGCCTTGACGGACGTTAGAAAGAATCCAGCAGCTGGCAGCGAGCCCACAGCTAATATACGCGTCTGAAGAAGGAATGCAAAAGAATTAAGTTATTTAACTTAACTTTTCTCCCTAGTTTCTCAAGGCCAGTCAGTGGTTGCGTTGTCTGCCGATTTACTTCTTAAAAAGATCAACGCTTACAATAACTTTAATAACAAGGGTATTAAAGTAACCAGTAATAGAGAGAAAATAATTCAAGTTCAAACTACAGCGATAAACTATGATTTTTTATAAGAAATGGAAAACTGAAGAAATCTTACCACTTTAGTGGCCATCTTGCTTTTCGACCCCAGTCCACCTCGGTCTGCTAGCCACAAGTTCGCAGGCTCACGTAAGTTTTGATAAAGTTTTGTTTAAAATTTATAATTTTAGTACCTGATATTAGTATCATTGAATGCCTTCAGATTGGCAAAGATCAGGTAGCTTTGAATCAAAACAGGATGAACAACGAATCAAGCGTTCATAAACGTGAAGTCATGAATAGTGAAAATATCAGCGATTCGTGTGCCACGCAACAACAAGAGAAGCTCCAAGCCACAGAAGAAACAAGTCCTCCTTTTAACAAGACTTTTGTGTTGCTATGTACTCATTTTAATGCTTCTTTATATTCTGTGTGCTTCTGGATACAACTTGGTGTCTTACCGGTATGATAATTTGTTTATTTTATCTACTTTCAATATTTCAGCTGGCTGAGTGACTTACGTAAGCCTGTCATTAGCATACTGACCCTTGAGTTCCAGACAATTTTTTGCTCATCGTATTACGTGGAAACTAAATTCCTGTAGCTAAGGTTTAGAATACCCTTTAATATACTGTGGAGTCGTGGCTACAGAGCCAGTGATAACATTTACACCTCTATATATAGTACCTCCAACTTTACAAAGAGCGCTAGTTAGGGTGGGGAGTGAGAAGGGGAAGAGCTAGGGGAGCTATGCATTCTATCAATAAGACCTTTTTATCGTGATAGCTAGGCCATAAAAGACTGTTTTCTATTCTTTGAGTTTCAAACAAAAATATTCAAATGGCAAACAAATTAACATAAGAAAAAATTACAGCTATTTTAATGTACCCGGGGAGTGTAGGCAAGGGGTGGGGATTTGGCCCGGGGGGGGGGGGGAGGGGGGGACTCCTATACATATGAGGACGGGGATGCTCATTGGAAATTTTGAAAATGACCCCTAAAAGGTACCTGAGTGGGTGTGGCAACAATTCATTTCTGCCCCTAAAAGGTACCAATTTAAAAACAATAATAAAGAATTAAAGTAATGAAACACTTTGTTATCGATGTGCTTTGAAGATTCAATTCAGATCATCCAAATCGTCCCTTTCATGCTTATTTTAGGTAGTTTATTTACCCCAAAACAGTCCCTAAAAGGTACCAGCTATGTCTCTGGTAGTCCACTTAAGTTTAGGACACCCTAAAAGGTACCAGATTGCAGATTTTGACCCTTAAAAGGTACGACGAGCATCCCCGTCCATTTACGATCGGAGTCCCCCCCGGGGGATTTGGTTTGCAGCTACAGATTTTTGTCAGCCCAATAAGTAAAGATATGTAGAAAAGAGCGGATTTGAAAAAAATTATATTGCACTATTAAACTTAAGAAGGGCACTAATAGAGGTAAGATATGACTCGGTGACATTTTTAAATCTTTTATTGAAAAATCATGATATTTCATATTTCTATGAACATTCCTATAGTTACACTAGTATTGTTTGGGCTGCCTGTGAAATACTGAGGGTAGGGAAGCAAATGCTGATAGACAAGCTTTTAAGTATTAAAATACTGATGGGTCTCAGGACCAAACAAACAATCAGACTGAGGGAGCCACAAACACTTTCAAATCCCTAACTTTTGTCAGCTAGGTGCATGATCCCAGGTTGAGAAATAATCTATTTTTGCCCCTCCCTTAAAACTGAACAAAAATACTTGTGGGTTCTGAAATGAGATTGATTTTTTGTTTCTATTTTTAGTATTTGTCCAAAAAGCTTGGTGCAGACCCTATAGTATTTGGTTACCTACAGACAACTTTTGCAGTTGTACAACTTTGTGGAGGGCCAATTTTTGGCAGGTTTGGAGACTTGTTTGGAAGCCGTGCTGCTTTGGCATTGGCTTTTTGTGCTGCATCAGTTAGCTATGGTATTCTTGGCATCTCTGCTTCTGTGACGATGCTCTTTATGTCCCGCTTACCATCTGTTTTTATGCATTCCATGCAAGGTAAAGGACTTTGTGATGATAACAGAATCAGTGTTTTTGAATGTTCTTGATGGTAACATAATATAATGTAATATTATTACAATGTAAGCATTTCTTTCACCCTTTACTACATGTGATCACTTGGTGGTCAGGGGAGTTGTCATTGTCATTTCTTTATCTTGTTCTTGTCCATCATAAAATCTACAGTGCATTTTGTATTATACAACTATTAGTTTTGAAAAAATATTGATAAAATTTTAATTACTTGTCTGAATTACTTAATTTTAAATTTTCCAAACATCTTTTGCTTCTTAAAGGTGCACAGATGATTGTGACAGACATATCTACTGATTCAGGTATTCAATGCTAATGTGTGAACCTCTTCCTTGCTATATTCAACTGGGCCTGGTTGTTTGAAAGAGGATTAGTGATGGGTTAAAATTAATGGTTTTATCAATATTAACTGGGTGCTGGTTAAATACTAAATATACAACATAAGCAACATCATTCCCTGGAAATGTTGATACCTACACTAGTGCCACCAATGAACCATAATTTCCCTTCCATGCAGAACCCTGAAGGAGTTGCTGAAAGTCATTAATCTTCCAACATTCAAATTGTCTTGTCTTATTTCTTTTGACAAAAAATTAGTGAATTATGTTCATCTTAGAATTGAAGGTAATTTATTGTCAGTCATTAATAAAAATCTTCTTTCTGTAGAACGTTCCAATGCTCTTGGCAAGCTAGGTGTGTCATATGCAATTGGTATGGTTATTGGACCTTTCCTTGGAGGAATACTTTCCAAACAATATGGATTACAGTTTGCAGCACTGTGCTCTTGTGTATTATCATGTTGTAGTGTTGCCATGGTGATGGTTCTATTACCACAGAATACTAAATCAATACATCACAAAGAAGCTCATTCAGGTAATACATTCAAACTATTCGAAAAATACCTTAAAACTGGTCAAATAGTGACTGGTGATTGTTACTACCTGTTAATAGCATCATTTCTGGCAACTATTCTTATAGTGCTTTAGATAAATGTATTATATTTGGGACCCCATTATACAGACAGTCACAGCTCTCTTAAGTAACCACCTTGGGAATTTGAAAAAAACATAACTAGAGCTGGTTGCTTATGTATGCGAACATGTAAGCAACCAAGCATTTGAACAACAGACTGGATGTTTAGTGAGCTATATTAGCATGACGCTGCCTTTTCACAGTCAAATGAAAGTTACATCTCCCCCATGACCTCTACACCGTGTGTAGTCTTTAAAGCCAGCAATACAGGCTGCAATTTTGTCTTCCGCTGTCAATGCAATTTTAGATATTGTTGCAGAAAAAAATTGCAGTGGTTGTCATCACTCTGCAACATTCAGTTCGAGTGTGCAATGTTTAAAATGTTGCAGAGAAAATTTAAAACTTTTGAACTTTATGCAACAATTTTTTTGTTGCAAGACATCATTGCCACCTATGTTGCCAGACATGATACACTTGGCAATTTAGCTCTCGCAACAAAATCCCTAAAATTGTATTGCAAGTGGAAGAAAAAATTGCAGCATGTATCGCCAGCTTTATTGTACCTCACACTGAAAGCATGTCTCAGGCAAGCTGGTGTCAGCACTAGTCCAGTCTAGTTACACTTGTCAATGATGCTCTTTGTTTTAATTTATAGAATCATCAAAATCAAGTGAAAGTGTATTTGATCTAAAGAAAGTCTTTGAGCTGCTCAAGATCCACACAGTACTTTATTTGATAGTTCTAAAAATTGTAACAGCCATCCCATTTGGAGTGTTTCAGTCCATGTTTGCAATAGTTTCAATGGATTATTTCAAATTGGATCCTCAGCATAATGGGTTTGTGCTATCATATGCTGGCTTACTTTCCATTGTAAGTTTTGAGTACCCAATGTTTTTGTATAAATATTAAGCTGTAAAGTCCCAGATACTAAGGGTTTGGTAGCTGCCCAAGGCATTTATAATTGATGTGAGATTTAGTTACAGTTTTAGTTATGGCAGTGAAAAGTGAAGTAGGGGATGGTTTGCTGCCAAGTAGACAGCCTCTCTTGAAACCCCTGGATGTACAATGCAGCTTTTGACACAGTACGTGTTACAAGCAACTGGTACTGCATCCACAAAATGCAGGAAAAGTTGCAAGGAGTTGGATTAATGCTACTACGTGTACAAACAAGTGTTTGATTAGACTCCTGTAAGAGTGTGAAATGATGGTTGTGTACTGTGATGTCAAAAAACATTCAAAATTCCTGTCATATCTGAATGCTTTACCCATGTCATTTTGACAACTATATGAAAACTCTTCTTCCCATTATGGTATCTTTGTCCAACTTGACAAAATTTTCCACATTGAGTGTTACAATGAGTTTGAAATGAAAGTGTCTCTCTTCACAGCTTGTTCAAGGAATTGGTGTTGGTTATTTAACAAAGAGATTCAATGAAACTAGTCTTCTAAATTGTTCCATAATATCAATTGCCTTTGCTTATGGACTTATGGTAAGTAATAAAATGGTCAATGGTTTGGTCAGTGTTAAAGCTCATTTGTGCCCCTGAGAAATGTATGTTGACCTAACAGTGTTGGAGCCTACTAATCTTCTTTGACCCACCCAGCCTCATTCTCCATGTGTCCAGAATCAACTCAAATTATAACTACAGTCTACATGAGTTTATAAATATTGAAGGAAGGTCACATCTTGAGAAAAGATGACAATTTGCACTGCAATTTGAGCAGCTCAGACAAACATATATATTAATATGTGTTTTTCTTTATCGGAGGCCTTCTGCAGTTTTATAATGTTTGTTTTGTTTACTAGTTCTTGGTCACTGATATCTACCAGTTCTGTGCTGTCCTGGTTCCTTTGGTAACTGGTGGCACTGTTCTAACTGTCATTACCACCTCAGCTCTAACCAAAGCAGTAGACATGAAGGATACAGGCGTTGTCCTGGGTTTGTCCATGGCCTGTAACTCTCTAGTTAGAAGCTTATCGCCTACTTTAGGGGGCTTTTTATTCAAAATGTATGGATGGCCAGTTTTTGGCTGTTTTGGATTTGTTGTCAATTCTTTTATTCTGTTGTATTTATTTGTGTTTGGCAAAGAAAGCCTACATCATTAAGAAACAAATTATTGACAAATTTTCCTACAACTTTAACATAATGCATAATGCATGTATCATGGGGTGGGGGTGGGGGGGGGAGATGGGGTGGGGGTGGGGGGTGGGAGATTGGACTGCTGCCCAGAGAGAGCTAGTACAATTAAAGATAAGCAGACCTTTGTCTTCTATAGGGGGTGCACATGCACCTAGTGCACACCTCTTGGATCTAGGGTCCTGGCTTTGTACCATTACCAGTCAGCCTTGCCTGCCATTTGTGTTTTGATCACATGATGAGGCCTTGTGGTCCTGCCATCTTGTTTTCATTTTTGTGAGTTGTTGTGTTGTCATTGTGAAGTCATTAAGGTATGTACCTTAGCTTTTGTTACACCTACAGTTACTGGTGTTGTAGGCAAGAGCCAGTCAAAGATTTGTTGGCTCAAGATTCTGGTTTTGGCAGTATTGTGATCCAGTAACTTTTGAGAAAAACAGCTGTGTTTGCCTTTTAATATCAAACTTTAAACTTAATTTTATTGTACATTTACCAACATCAAAAAACAAAACTTGGGGCAAACTATTATACCTGCAAATCACCAAAATGTGTACATATACATTTGCAAAATCAGAGGGTAATAAATAATTATTATACATAAAACAATACGAATAAATTATACCAAGAGACCCCAATACTAAGAAAGCAAAACTGATGTTGATGTCTGCACGATGTGCTTGGCACTTAAGGTTATTTTTAGTAACAGGAAGTTTATGCCATTGTACATGTAAACAATAGAATTTGATTGCTGGAAGAGAAACCATTTGTATACATGCACACTAAGCATGTATTTAGCTCACTATAGTTTTAAAGCTATTTATACCAATAGTAAAAAGCATATAATAGGTGCTACAGATACTTATTTTGACACCCTTCAGCCAACCATATGATAGTCCATGAATAAGGGAACCGTTTGATATAAAACTCATTGCTCAAAAGGTTGCTATAGCAACGTCATGTCAGCTTTAACCAAGGTCATTTTTCCAATAAAATAAATAAAAACGCACATTTTCCACAGTGAATTATTTTGAAACTCATTTTAAAGAAAGTCCATATCTTTACCTATCATTTGGCAAAGAACAAAAATATTCTGCACTACAGAACCTAAAGTATTCCAAAATTTCGATTTTACAAAATAACAATTCTGTAGTGCCAATTTTTTTTCATATTTCATAAATTACTGTAGCTCTATATTAGAATAAAGTTGACAAATTATGAAAGGATTTTACCATTTAGTTTTGGAGATTTTTGCCCAAAAAGATCAACCACGCGACATGACGCCAGCAAAATAAAAATTCTGCAAGTTTCAGTGTTGCGCTGCTCATGATCTTGAGCACGCGCACGCTAAACTATAGTGAGCTACCTTAAAATCAAATTCCATTGCTTGAGTGCCTTGCTTGCATGATGGCACCAACTTCCTGTTACTAAAAGGAACCTTAAGCACCATGCCCATCATGCAGACATCAATCTGCAAGTTTCATTCTCTTAGTATTCTGGTCTCTTGATTATACATAATTTTTTATATATAATTATACACAACTGTAAAACTGGTATACACCCCCTGACCAATGACTTTAAACAAAGTGAAGGGAGTGTTTTCTGTTAGGACTTGTTGGGTAATTGATTATGGCATAAATATTTGAATGGTTATTGTAATTTATCTATGTAATTATGCTGATCACGTTGACCAATCAGAAATGAAAGAAAACTAAATTTCTGGGACAATTAAGTTCCCAGGGGTATTTAATGAGAAATGGAATAGTACCCCACTGGTTCTGAAGATGTAGTCCAAAGTCATTTGGAATGCTTATGTAATATCAGCTCTATTGCAACATGGATACAGATATCAGGGACTGCAGTAAGGGCAGGGGGGTTAGCCCCTTCCCAATATTTCTATAGAGAATCATTATTGTAGACAAATATTTACAAACTGTAAATGCTAAGCATCTTCTGTACTTAAGGCTATCCCCCACTCCCTGAATGTACCCTGTAAAAACTATGATTGTAATGCTAATTAGAATAAATTAGAATAAATTATTAGCTTTCTAAATAAGTGGTTGGTAAGATAATGGTAAGGTGATACTTATATAACTACCCAAGGAATAAAGCAAAATTGAAGTTCAATCGACGATTGTACGTGAATTTTATCTACAATAGCCAAAACCAAAGAGCTTATTCAAAACGAAATGAAGTGTTAGAATAGAACGAAACAATGAAGGTTTTTAGACCGGGGTAAATCCCTTTATTAGAACGATTTCACATTGCTCACTTTTAGATGCAAATAAGTAAAATAATATGCTAATGACAAAATAGCATACGCTTATTTAGATCATCACGATGAATCATGTAAACGAACAACATAAACTCAAACTCATTTGAAAAGCGTCATAAATGTAAACTCGGTAACTACATAAATTTCAGAGCCACCTTGTCAACTTGTTGCGTGCCATGCATGCGGCTTCGTGCGTTTACATTATGCCATTAACATGCTATTTTGTCATTTGCATAGTATTTTACTAATTTGCATTTAAAAGCAACTTATGTGAAATCGTTCTATTATGTTTTTGTGAATCTTATATTTGCAAAATAATGCAAAAATCAAGTTTGAAATTAATGGCAAAAAGTTTGGTGCAAGACTGATTGCCGTGTTATAGTTTTAAGAGCTTGCGTGCGGTTCACTCGCACACTATTAGCATGTTATTTTACTCACATGCTCATTTGCATGTTAAAAATGCATCATTCGAAAAAGTTGGCAATTTAGCGATTTCTCTAGAGAAAGATTTAGCGGGTACTTAGGGATTTTTCGAGAACAATTTTTATTACGATTGAAAGAGAAAACCAAAGCATTTATTAATCGGTTAGCGAGTACTAAATTTAACGATAAACGTTTGGAAGCTTCACGCTGATTGGTTCTGCTCAAGTAAGTGTTTCATTTCGTCACGACTGAAGGGACGTCTGCGAAGAATATTATTACTGACGTAGCTTTCTGTTTTACGACCTTTGGTCATGTTATATTTCATTTTTGGCTGAGGCCGTTTTAGTCACCTTTGTCCAAGATGTCAGCAGGTGCGACCGAAGACAAAAACATTCAAGCAAAAAACGAGCAAGAACAATCGTTTCGTCATCTTGCACATCACCCAATCATCGATGGCATCATTCAATTTCCTGGGGTCACAAAAGAATTTCTGAATGAAATCAAAGATTTTCCAGTCCAAGAAGGCGATGTCTTCGTGGATACGTATCCCAAAGCAGGGACAACATGGGTGTCTGAGATTGTATGGCAAATTTACACCGATGGCAGAGTGGATATGACGTCTATAGTTAACCGGGTCCCCTATGTAGAACTGGATAATTTCACTCGCAGTATTACTAACCAAAAGCTAAACCTCAGGGAATATTATTTAAAGAGACCTTTTCCTCGGGTCTTCAAGATTCATCTACCATACCATCAAGCACCTGTGGGAGATGGTGTTACTAAGCCTAAGTACATCTACGTTGTACGCAACCCCAAAGATACTGCTGTGTCGTACTATTGGCATTATAGAGGAATGACGATGTTTGCATTTAACGGCTCTTGGGATGAGTTTTTTGAGATGTTTATTAAAGATGAAGTTTGCTATGGAGGTTGGTTTGATCACGTGCTGGGATGGTGGGCTCATCGAGATGATCCCAACATTCTTTTTGTCAAGTACGAAGATATGAAAAAGAACCTGCCTGGTGCTGTCCAACAGATCGCAAAGTTTCTTGGTAAAGATTTATCCCCAGAAAAGATTGAACTAATCGCAGAGCAAACGACCTTTAAGGCCATGTCTGACGGCAAAGGGCGATTTGTTGATGGCAATGAGGAGCAAAAGCAAGCTCGCGTTCCGGGAATCAAGTTCATTCGCAAGGGAGAAGTTGGTGATTGGCAAAACTACTTCAGCGAAGAACAAAACAAGAGATTTGACGCATTGTACGAGAGCAAGATGGCTGGTAGTGGACTAGAACTAGAATTTGAATGAGTTAAATGGAACTACGATCTAGAATGACGCTAGTTAACTATAGACTAAGCGCATTTTCGGAAAATCAAACACCTTGAGGCATTTTAGGGTAGAAGTTGGTAACACAATTTTTCTTAACTGATTTTTCATGCTGAATCCTAATATAACTGTTACCAAAGCCAATTTTGCGAATTGTGGACGTAAAAGACGTCATCAGAAGTATTGCACCAATGCTGATGACGTCATGATAACAAATACGATGATGGTATAAAGCTGAATGTAATGATTTTAGCATTACGCTTCAATGCCAGCTAAGCTAAATATCTTTGATTTATTATTGTTTTTGTGGACATTGTGTTCTAAGCTATATTACACATTGAGTAACGCCATAATCACTTGATTTACTCCATTATAAACGGGGGAAAATAACGATGCAAGGAGATTAAATAAATGCATAATACCTGCCCGATATAGCTGCATGAACAACTTTGATCTTCTATTAACTAATTTGCTTTAAACCTCTACTATTAACACATTTAATTAAATCCCTATATTCTAACTAGTAATGCAAAATATAGTTTATATGATTTGAACAGCTCCACTGACAGGACAATCTGGTATCGTCTTTTGCGGGATCAGCAGGAAGGATTTCTTCACCTCCGATTTCGTTTAATAAGGGATCGAATGGTTTCAACTAATTATACATTGTATAGCACACTATTTATATCTGGGAGATCAATGGTATGGGCTGCTAATTTAAGAACGAACTAAACAATACAAACTAAACTGAGTAAGAGATGTGCCAATAGTCCCATTGTACTCTTTTTAGGAGCACTGCGGTACGTTGCAGTTTGTGATTAACACTAACTGTACTCTATTTTAGAAGAAGTCCGATACAGTTTTTACAAATGAACAAACCTTGTATTCTATTTTAGGAACAGTAGTTTACAATCATCTATGATTTGATTAACACTTATTACACTTGTTTATATGTTGCCAGAATGTCGATACATCTCTTCGCCGCAGAATGACTCGCGCGTTTTTAAGTAGACTTAGACGTGAATTTAGCATGTATATCGCACTTGAGTTTTCATGATATGTCCAGAAAGGGTTCTCAATTAGCCAGCATATACGAATTTGAAAATCAGGGGCTCCGAATTTTGAGTGCGACACCACTGCGAACATCTACAGATGGAATTAGAAACAGAGTTGGAAGACCGCGGGACATTTGTTGGGGGTGGTGGCACTGATGAGAAACTATTCTTTATCAAAAAAAAATTGGAAGACCCTACTTGCTTTATTCAAAAATTTGAAGGCCCCACCTTTTAGGAACTCTATAATTTGACCCCCCCCCCCCCCCCCACCCCCCTCCCTCCCCTCTTCCGGTCCCACAACCCTACCAATATGAAGTCACCGTAGATTCTTCTTCTTCTTCTTCTTCTTCTTCTACTACTACTACTAGTTCCTTGTCTTCCTCTCCAATT
Organism: Telmatactis stephensoni; assembly: GCA_029948255.1. Lineage (NCBI taxonomy): Eukaryota > Metazoa > Cnidaria > Anthozoa > Actiniaria > Isophelliidae > Telmatactis > Telmatactis stephensoni. The sequence goes on from JALIZF010001648.1 coordinate 188,972, forward strand.
TCATTTAAAACAGCTAGTATCTTCTCCATCATCGCTGTCTATTTCGTGGTCTCAAGTATGTTAAGGCAAGGAATGTTGCTTCAACAGATAAATTGCCTTAACCCAGGTTACTGAGAAGGCAAATCAAAGATTTTTTGCCATATGATATATTTTGTTGAATTGAACATTCTGTGATTCTTTTTATGAACATCGAGGTGTCATGTGATCTATGAGGTCATAAATTACCTTTTTCAAAATAGGCCAATGGTTAAAAAAGGACACGAAACAAGATTTGCTGTTTTAGTATTCTACTAATGTGACGTTATCTAGCTGTCATCCACTCTTCTTCGTGTGTTATACATTCTAATTTTTCATTTCTTTGTCAGGTATTTACAAGGGATTTGGTATAAAACATGTACTTGTCTAGTTCTTTAATAGTCAGCTTTTTCAAAAGTCCCTGCCTGGATAAGATCCAACCAGTCATATCTCCATAACCTTTTGCATCCCCTTCTTCCCTGTCCTACGTACTTTCTTTTACGAGCCCTCGTCTCACTCAGCAATTTCAGCTCTTCACAGTGTTTCACAGACTCTTCCAGTAAATCTAATGACACACACAATTCTTTACTAAGTTCTGTCATCATGGGTTTATCAGAACTATATGTAGTCAGCTTGTCCCCCATGTCCCCCAAGTCCCCCATGGCAAAACGTTTCTTGACTCTTGCTCTTGATAAGAAGTGATCAATCTCCTGGGAAGAGCCATCCTCATTAGTAGTTGGAATACTGAAATCATCTAAGTAATGGGCTTCTCTTGACTTATCTGGGAGTGGACGAGGTATATGCTCCATTACAGGTCCCTGCCATTCTGGTAGTAATCACATTTATCTGGATCACATGAGTCGCGAAGGAACTCCCCTAACTACAGCTCCCCTAACTAGAGCTACTTTAAATTTTACCGCTGCAATTGCTTGAAATCACCCTCTATAGGTACTAAAGTCAAGATCTATACAGTACGTCCTCAGGAGGCCAAGCGACAAAGTGGTGAAATAAGACTGAAATAATGGTGAAACGAAAGGTAGCGGTAACAGCACTGACAACACGTGGCTCTGAGTAGTACCCACTTAGGTGGCGTTGACAAGACAGGGCTTTGAACGCACGGGTGTAGCACCCCAGGGGTCAAGTATAAGCTAGGTTAGTGAAAATATATAATATAATAACGACTAAGAATATCCCAACAACCAAATAACTAAATATCACATGATATAGAAAATATAATGGTCAAGCACCTAGCTTGTAGCAGCAGACGTTCAAAAGTTTCTGGTGTTCATGTGTCCAAGGATGGGTCATTAGACATGGTCTTGGGGAAGTGGCCTGTCGCAGCTTGAGCAATAACTTCGTGACTGACTTCGGCTGCGTTCTCATTGACCGTACTTAATTGGTTGTGGGTGCAAAATCGCTTGTGATTGCTTTTTCCGTATAAAATCTCTCCCTCCAGCGAAGCCCAACTCAAAGTGTCGACGGGCGGGAAAGTGGTCTACTTGCTCAACACCACGGACGATGGGCTTAATACTAAAATGTCAGGTACTGATTAGCAATCTGCATTCCATTGACTCGCGGTTTTCAAAGCTTGGCCTTCCAAAATCGCTGCGGCAGTTAGAGCCTGTCGGCACGACTCCTTGCTAGAGTTTCTTTCCGAGTTTGTACTTTGTTAACAATCGCGCACTCTCGTCTATGCTGCGGCTCATGATCAATGAGATACAAGAGATGTTAACCAACTAGCCCTAGGATACTCTCACCTCACACGTTTTCTGCATGGTTCAACGCAACTATCGACTATAATCTGTGCTGACTCGAAAACTATGATAATAAAGGACGTAAGGGTTTGCAGAGATGCGGTTTTGCGTTATTTTTGATGCGGTTTTGCGATTATTTGTTATTTTATTTACGGTTATTTGTTATTTTAAACTGCGGTTTTGCGGTTTTTTACTTCAGATTTTGTACATGGTTTGCGGTTTTGGGGATTTCGACGATTTTTGGTGCGGTTTTTCTCAATTCTGTTTTCGGTTTCCAACCCCCCTTACGACCCCCTCTATAATAGTAAGCGCGGATTCCCTCGCTCAGTGCTACCAAGAAGACAATTCAGTGTTATGCCCCTATTGGACTCCAAGAACCCATGTTCTTTCCCAGACATCACAAGCACGCACACGGTTGCAACCATCTTATTATGCTACACCTTGGCAACTGAACGTACTTAGCAATGACGGCAGACGCTCGACAGTTAAATAAGGGAACATTCCTGTTGGCTCCGCTGACTGTATACCTTTGCCTTATAACAGTTATAACATGTCCTTTGCAGGAATGGAAGCTGGTTTGTCTCATTGCCCACAACGACGCTTTGAAATTAATGTACACTCATCCAACCAGGGTCAATTGTCCCTTGGACTACCACTACGTACGTTATGATGAACTTCACATCACAGCTCTGTACTGAAACTTAATAAGTCTACTTTACAACAATTGGACAACACATACCACAGCTCACTAATCAAATACTACAAGTAAAAGATGACAGACGCAAGATCCACGAAACAACAGCCACTACAGCTGCGCCGAAATCTGCGCATATTTGGTCTTAGGACTGGCTGTCATTAACAGCACTGCAGTTTTTAATTTGTCGTCATTCTGTGCCGTTTCTGCCACCAACGTTACTACTACCTGGGCAGGAGGTATTACATTTTTTGGCTGCTGATTAAGCCATTTTTGTAATTATTAAATTTAGCTTCGTTGATAATCATCTTTAATTATCCACGAGCAAACAAACTGCGTAGGACTTACTCGAAATCTGATTGGCCAATGTCTTCCTTCCTTTCTTTCTTACACACTCAATGGCGTACTGGAGTACTGGCTTTAAAGGCCAATAGCCTTAAAAACTAGCAGATTTTGCATCATGTAATGGGCCTTTGAACATATCAAACTTTCAACATTTTATTGTACATTTAAAAATATTTTAATTAACAAATGACTACCACAGGAAGCCCAAGCTCTGTGGTTGTGTGGTGAATTCAAAGAAATCATTCTTGCCCCCACAGCCCGCACTATTTGCCATTCAGCAAAATGCACTATTTTTTTCCACTGGATGGAAATAGCACAGGCTCTGGGGACAAGAATGACAGAAATGTACATATTCCTTATCCACTATTAAACTAAATCAATTTTGATATAAAGAATTCAGACCTTCCTGAAATGTTGTGTCATTTTTCCATTTTTTAGCCCTAAGAAATATTACCACATACATTTCTTTGTAATGTAACACAAGAGCTTGGGCTTCCTGTGCTGATTACCAACATTAAAGAACAAAAAGTAATAATGGAGTGAAATATTATACCTGCAATCAACAAAATGCATACTTACATTTCAGAATCACAGGATAAGCTAGGATAACAAATAGTTATACATAATATATATACACAACTGTCCAGTTGTCAATAAATGATAAAAATTGTCAATAATTTTGACCAATGACTTTGAATAAATTAATTTTTCAAGTCAAGCCTTAAATAAGGTGATGTTTCTGTGCATTTCTTGTACTCTTGGTCTGATGAAAAAGTTCACTTTAACATTGTAGGGAACCTTGGGGTATTATATTCTATCACTCATTCTCTCTTTCTCTCTCTCTCCAGAGAAAATACCCTCGGGAACGTCTTCTGTTAGATCCTATTCTGGAAGTCAAAATTCATTGTCACAGTGACAATTTTAAAAGTAATGGTTATCAGTAAATTATTTGTCTAAATATAAAGTTACTTTAAGCATGCTGATTGGTTGACCTGATCACGTCAACCAATCAAAAGTGAAAGAAAACTTAACTTCTGGAACAAGTTCTAAGAGATAATATTCCTTGGGTGTTAATTACTCTGGAGCAAGAGATGAGCAACAGAATAATAGCCCTGGGTTCCTGTGCATGCCTGCATCTCTACTGCTGTCTGCACAGCCTATTTAACTACAAATAACTTAAACTATACATCATACAAAGTCTTAATGATAAAATATTAGTTTAATAGCATTAGGTACAAATATCAGGGACTGCAAATTTCCGTAGAGCAATATAAATGTATTTTAGACAAATATTTACAAGCAGCAAATGCTAAGTACCTTCTGCACTTAAGACTACCCTCCACTGTCCCTGAATATACCCTGTAAAAACTATGATTGTAATACTAATTAGAATAAATTAGAATAAATTGTATAACTACCCAAGGGATAAAGCAAAATTACAGTTAAATGTTCATTTATCGCAATAAATTATAAGTGACAACAATAAAGAATGTGTCATATTTACTTCATCGGTACTTCCTCATCATTGCACCACGGCTAAAACCACCTCCACTTTTCCCCCGTGTTTTAGTAGTATGTGCACCCCTCCCCCCTAAAGGAATGGCCCTCTGCTTGGGTGGGGCTGGTCGGTTGACTGTATTTTGACATTTTGGAATATGTCTTTCTGCAACAGTTGGATTAAAGCGCCGTTGACAAAACCTGCACAATACATAGTCTGGGTTTTCACTTGGTGGAGGAGGTGGAAGGTCTGAGAGTTTGCCACCTTTCTCCAGATGCTGTTTGACTTTCTTTGCATCTCGAATAGCTCTAATGAAGTCCTCTGAAATAATTGATCATATTAATTTCATTAATACTGACAATATGAACTTCAAACAGTTGTTTTGTTTGTGCACTGGGAGCTCATAAAGTCATTCATTTATTGATATTGTGATGATAAGTTTCTGAATTTATATTAAACATAGATTGTGATGTGAAATAATGTTTTGCTTGAAAATTTTCAAACCATTTCTTTGATGTCTCATAATTATTTAACATCACAATCTAGGATTAATAGAAAATTAAAATAGAACTGATTTAAAACCAAGAAGAATTTCAAACCACAACAGAAACATGTTTGAATTAGACATCTTACCATGTTTTGATCTCCAATTGTTCTTTGGTTTGGGAGGATCAGGTTTCTTCGTCTTCACAAATCCTGCTGCCTCTGTACCTTGTGTTCTTGCCTTGGTAGAGTCAAAAACCTTGCGCTGCTTTGAACCCACCTTCTGACATATCTTCATATGCTTAGGAAGTCTGTCGGCAGCAAATTTACGGCCACAGTTTCCACACAGCACCAGGTTAACATTGCCAGCATCCTCATACTCACTTGGTCCACCAGTGGGATGTCCTGCTGTGGGACTATTTCGTCCATAACTACCCTGGTTATAATAGTCCTGCTGTACTGCTGCTGCTACTGGTGGATGTTTGATACTTCCCTGTGAATCAGAGTTTGAAAGAGGTGAAAGTCTAGCAGGTGGACGTCTGCCTGCACTGGATGTCTTGCCAAATGACTTCTGTGCTGGTTTTTTAGAGTACTTTGTGGGTTTGGTTGTGATTTTGTTTTCATACCCTGTGCTTGGACTGTTGCTCTTTTCATAAGTAAAAGTTCCTTCTTTGTGGAGACCAACATTTTTATTTATTGCATTTGATGATGAGGTGAGATTGGAATTTCTAGAAGACATTTTTGAACCTACACAATAGAAAAAAGTACAAAAAATATGAAAGAAATGTACAAATTATACTTATCTGGATGCAACTTTAATAAGAATTGTTTTTGTAACTGGAGAGCAAATAGTGGGCTTAATCACTGACCATACTGTTGCCAAGCAACAAATATTTCCACCAAACATCAATGATACTCTAAACTGCCATTCTATGCAACTTATCATGAATCTCTTGGGGGCAAAATCCTATATACTGTATACCTATTTCAAAAAACATTGTCGCATTACGTCCATAGTGTATTTTCTAGTAATTAATGTAACAGCATGTTTTGGTTGCATGCATCTCATAATGCTTGCTGGATTCTTAAAATGCTCACGAAGGAAACATCACACAAGGAAAGACAATAATGAATAGATTAATTAAAAGAAAAACTACCAAAATCCTTTGCAGTCTTGGAGTGTATACACTGTGGACTTGTTGTAACAATGCTTTTTGGATTTAGGTTCATAAGAGGGTGGGAATCATGCTTATCATACCATTTAGGGGTCAAAATCAGCAATCTGGTACCTTTAGGGCTCTTTCAAATTTTATTGAACTACCAGAGACTAAGCTGGTACCTTTTAGGATAATTATATTTTTTAAGAAGTTTCCTCGAATAATGTAAACATTGATGTCTGGTTTGTCCTGCAAGCCCTTCATTGCTTAATGTCAAGTGTATATAATTCACCAAGAAGAAGAAAACTTACCCATATTCGAATTCACTGGCATGCTTTTAGATGATGGACGACAAGATCTAAGATGTATCTCTAATCTGTCAGGAAGAAATGTTCTTCCACAGTTGGGACAAGGTAGAAGCTGGCTTTGTGATGATTCAAATGCAAGTTGATTCATGCGTTCTAAATCCATACCATTACTACCACCACCACCAAGACTGGGTAGAATCTGCGGTTTGACAGGATATGGTCTTCTCATGTGCTTTGGCAGTTGATTATTCTCTTGTTCCCATTTTTTCAAACACTGAGGCTCATGAATGCTTATTGATTTTGTACCAAACTCTCTTCCACAAATGTAGCATACAACAGTACGGGGTTTAAGAGGCTGTCGAGGACTTGGGCTTCTATAGCTACCAGAGCCTTGTCTGCCTGACTGAAGTTTAGAGGGATCAAAACTTTTGGAGGGTTTTGAGGTATTGCTAGGACGACAACTTCGTTGGTGAACAGGTAGCCTGTCTGGATTAAAGGTTCTTCCACAGAACTCACACGGAACTAATTGGGATTGGGAAGCTTCAAATGCCATCTGATTCATTGATTCCAATTGGTTCCCACGTTCTCTTGAGTTATTGGACAATCCACCTACCCCCCATCCCTGGGGCTGTCTAGGGGGTGGTCGGCGGAGGTGCCTTGGAAGCTGATTGTTTTCAATTTGCCATTTTTCCATACATTTAGGAAGATGAATTGATATACTGCTTGTACCATACAGACGACCACAGATGTAACAAACAACATGTGCAGGCTGTTTTGGAGGCATTATGCAAATTAAGTTATAATCTGTTTATTGTAAGCTTATAATGTTTCTTGTTATGGCTTTATAAAACTTTTAAAACTAATCTTCATAAGTTTAAATTACAAGTTACCTCTGACTTTCAACGCGAAGTCAGTGAAAACACAAGATGTCGACTTTTCCAAAGTAACCAAACTGAAAGGCCTCTTGCAATGGCATTTTGAGACCTCCATGCTTTATCTGTTTATTTCTTGTGCTTTGATAACCTTTAAAGAGTTTCTCCTCGGAAATCACAAAGGAGTTAAACTCACCACAGGAAAGAAAATACGCTAAATTCAATGGCAAGATCTTGTCAAGGTCGCGAAAAACAAACCTAGTAACCACGGAGGGGTGACCTTTTCACGGGCTTTGACGTTTGATTCCACAATTTGCTGAGATGTCAGTTGGACGACAACAAAATTAGCATCTTCGTCTTCCGCTGACAGTTGCTGTTAATCGATATCTTCAGAGAAAAGCGATTTTACAGCAACTTTTGGAGCCCACATAAAAGCAAATAGGCGTCGTGCATACAGCTTGACAACACAATTATAAATATTTGCATCCGATTTCTTACCGATATTTCACCGAAAATGTTCGTCCTAAGTCGATATCGATCCGATAATACTTCGATAGAATTATTAGCAATCAATATAAGTTCGTAGAGTTCACTGAGTTTGGGATCCACAACGCATGCGTATGTAAAAGGTCAGTTCGTGTGTTGGTGCACGAAACAAAATGTGGCTTACAAGGCTGAAATCTTCTTCTCTTTTCAACCCTTCCAAGGTAAAAGCCTTTTGAGACGTTCCTAAGTTATTCTTCATCGTGTCTGAATAGTTAAAATATATTTTCTATAGGTTTTTGGCTTTGGCAGTACAGCAATTCGTGCAACATGTAGCAGAGATTTCCATTTCAAGATAGAAGGTAGAAGAGGTGAAGATAAAACTTCCAAGGGCGATGTAAGTTGAAATATCGAAATAAAATCATCGTTAACTAAATAAATACAACTTAAGTTGTCTATCTCTCGGCATACCTTCTTGTAGAGGATATCGTGAATGAGATGTTGATTGTTATGCAATCTAAAACCGCTTTTCTGTCTTATGTAATTACGATGTGATGTAAGAGTTTTGTTTAACTTACGTTTCATAAAATCTTTATCTATTAGGGGCACACTTTTCTTCCTCGTAATAATCACATCTTTTAAAGAAAACTTCAATCTTAAAATATATTTCTTTCATTTACAATGTATCTCGGTGTTTTGATGTTGACTAGTGGTCAGCGGTACCACTTTCACTGTGTCCAAGATAAACATATACAAGATAAATAAATGCTATGATTGTAGAGTACGTTTTGGTTTCAGTCTTCCAGATTTGTGTGTGTGATTCACACATGACATGACTGAAATAAGAATGAGTTGTTTCACAGTTCATTTGCATTAATTTTATAATTAACAAACATGATTTGTAGGCTACTAAGTAGTCCTTTTACTCTGATTTCTTTCCCCAAGCTATTGGGGAAAGAAATCAGAGTAAAAGGACTACTAGAGCAGGTCTTATATGAGTGTTATCATAACTGTGTTGTAGAGTTACCATGCCATTGTAGGGAGGCTTCCTACAATTTCTCTAGTGCTTGACCAATCAGCTTGAAACAGCTGTAGTTCTAAGGCACCCAGAATTATAAACATTTGTCCACTAACTACTTAATTCTTTAGTAATTTGCATGGAAGTTTTCACATAACAAGTTTGTTTTATATTTCCTTCACAGATTGCTCGTGAATATCCTGTTGTCGACCATACCTACGATGCTATTGTTATTGGTGCTGGTGGTGCAGGATTGCGAGCAGCCTTTGGTTTGGCCCAAGAAGGGTTCAAAACTGCATGTATCACAAAGTTGTTCCCTACAAGATCTCACACAGTAGCTGCTCAGGTGATTCATACATATGTAACCATATAGCCATGAGTCAGTGAAATAACCATGTGCTATGTATTTCAGGGAGGAATCAATGCTGCTCTTGGTAACATGGAACCTGATGACTGGAGGTGGCATATGTAAGTATTGTAATCCTTGTTAAAATAATATTTAATTTAACTTGAAAAGCAACTGTTGTAAAGTAACAGAACTTATTTTAATTATTTACTGTACAAGCTACATTGTACCTATATGTAGTTTAAATAGCAAATAATTACTCTGTGAAGAAAGATGTCATGACATTTTGACTGCAGTTCTTGTTTACCTTACAATGCATTCAGAATGTCATGGTCCTAATAACCTCAAATCAAGTGAGTATGTTATTTTATACAATACTTTATTGTACAGGTACGACACAGTAAAAGGTAGTGATTGGCTTGGTGATCAAGATGCTATTCATTACATGACAGAAGAAGCACCCAAGGCTGTTATAGAGGTATATAACAGTCTTATTGTAACCCCAGTGAATGCAAACTAACAATCTACATTTTCATGGATGTTTTCAAAAACTGATTGGACGACTGTGTGGGACAAATTTTTGCTGACAATAAAATAATTATTATCTAGAATTGAAAGGGAAAGTTCCTGGGAATTCGGTTATGTGTACAGTAGTAATTCCCACACCAATTTTATTGTGTTAGAGGTACATTGTTCTGGCATGTATATCTACTATTAATAATAATGTTTGTACTTTGTAGCTTGAGAACTATGGTATGCCATTCAGTCGTACAGAGAAGGGTGAGATATACCAGAGAGCCTTTGGTGGGCAGAGCTATGATTATGGTAAAGGTGGTCAGGCACATAGATGCTGTGCAGTTGCCGATAGAACTGGTCATTCTTTACTTCATACACTATATGGACAGGTATTTCCATGTAATAATTAAGAAGCATTATTTTCAGCCTACAGTAGGCCACCATCTCCAGGTTTGTTCTAACGTGGATTATTGCTAACCAAGGCCAATGGTTTTCTTGAGATTTAACTCATGTGCATCAGTGGTGTCCCTGACTTTCACCAATTTGATGCATGTGTTATTTGAGCAAAAAATGCAATGAAAAAGAGAGAGAAAGTAAATTAACATAGAATGTAAAGGAAAAGATATCAAAGGGAAATGTCCCTAAATTTTATATGCAAAGAGACACATGTCCAACTTTAAGTAAAGTACAATATCAAAGTTTCCTCCATTTTACATGATGAATGGTGATATTTAAGTTATCATTAATAAGGTTAATTAATGTAAATTGTATGATACTTTTTCAGTCTTTACGTTATGACTGTGAGTACTTCATTGAGTATTTTGCACTGGACCTATTGATGGACGAAGGCAAGTGTGTTGGTTGTATAGCCCTGTGTGTAGAGGACGGCTCACTTCATAGATTCAAAGCTAAAAACACAGTCATGGCTACTGGGTAAGGAAACTTAGAACATATTTCATATGACTGTGAAACGGTACTGCACAGTCACGTCAGTTATGGCAGGAATTTTGAATGTTTTCAAATATATCACGACACTGACATGGTCATAGTACAGTGTGGTCCATTTCACAGTCATGCCAAATCTACTCTAGAGCATAATATATCATAAGACTGCAAAAAAGTCTTTGATGTATTGTTCCATGTGTCAGTGTATTGATTGGTCAACAGTAATAGAGAGATTAAGCATCACGTACGGCAAACGGCAGAGAGGATCACGTGACCTGCTTTTCTCTCTCTTGAATGCTAGGGTGGGTCATTTTTCATTTGCTGTAAATGTGAAAAGCTGCTCTTTGGTTTGAGTGCCAAATGCGCAAGGCCAGGCACAAAATTTGTACGTCATGTGTTCCTCTCTGCTGTCTGCCATTTTCCATGTGTGTAATGCTTAATCTCTCTAATGTCTTATCCACTGCACAACACATACTTTTTCCAGGTCATATATATCAGCTCTACTGTCATTAATAAGCTCAAAGCCTGTCAATAACATTTCTTACTCACTTGTAGACTAACTACCTGGGCCCAGTTGTTCAAAAGGTGATGCACTTTAATCCAAAATTAAAATCGATGGTTTCTTAAGATTTAATCCTGGGTTATAATTAGTGCTAATTGTCTTTCAAACAACTGGACTCGGAATCCTTTATCATTCTAACATTCCTTTGAGACTGTATGTTTGGATTACAGCCGTTTTCGATAACACGTAGAGGTTCGTTAAAAATCTCTAGATTGACTTTTGATTTTGCCAGACATCAATGATCTGTATTTCTATGGCAACCAAGCTTTAGCTCCGCCCTCTTGTCGAGTTGTTCTTCACTGTATTTATTTCCTTGCTCGAAAAAATTCAAATCTTTCTAAGTTAAAAATTGCATATTTTCCGTTTTTCGAAGGAATGGCTCAGAAAAACTGAAGGGCAGTGAAATATAGTCTCCGTCAGAGGCATGCAGAGTCAAATGCACTCACAAAGTCAACAAAAATTTCCCAAATTGGCTGTGAACCAACAGGAGCGATATTGTTGTAGATAATTAACAGCTAAGTGCCTTATTGGTTTTATCGCTATGAATACCACTACGTCCTAACATCTATTTATTGTTACGATGCACGAATTTCGTCATGGCACTAGTACTTACAACCAAGAGATTTCTCAGTCAGTAGCATTTCTGTAGCTAAAAGAACGAAGAATTTCAATAGATTTGTTTGATTCATTAGGTTGTCATTTCTTCAAAGATATATATTTTCTTAACATTAATAATAAAAAATTATGATGCGCAAAATCCGGTTTCCCTTGTACTGTATTTAATACAATCACTCGCTTACACACAAATTTTGGGCTATTGCTCCTTTTTGTAAGGAGTTTAAAGATGACTTCTCTACTTCGACAAAAGAAAAATTTACGACTTTTATCAATCGAAAGCTTTGAATTCTAGAGACTCTGGTCACTCTAGAGCGTGAAAATAAACAATTGGGAGGAGCTAGAATGTGGTTGCCATAGAAGTACAGATGATTGATGTCTGGCACAATCAAAAGTCAAGCTCGAGATTTTTAACGAACCTCGACATGTTATCGATAATGGCTGTAAGACAAGATAAATGCTGCTGCTTTTTTTTCTTTTTTCTTTTTCTCTCTTTTTGGGGGGGTGGGGATGGGGACTACTACATGTAAGTGCATCATGCATTGGATTATTAATCATTGGTTAGCATTCTTGGAAGTATAGAAATGTAGCCCAACTTGTTGCTACTTGCTATTACTAGTAGTTATTACTCTATGTTGGAATTTGCAATGATGCATTTAATTATCCTCATCCTCTACAAATTTCCATATTGCTTCAGCTTATCAGTGTTTATATTATGCAGAGGTTATGGGCGTGCCTACTTCTCTTGTACTTCAGCACATACATGTACTGGTGATGGTACAGCTATGGTAACAAGAGCAGGCCTTCCTAATGAAGACCTAGAGTTTGTACAGTTTCACCCCACAGGTATAGCTACATATAAGGCTTATTATTAATGTATGTACACATGGGGTCAAATTTGGACCACAATCTTTAGGGTATACTGACATATAAAGCATTTATGCAATGTTTGCTGTGTGAAAGAGGGTCTTGTTTTGGTGATAGGTGCATCACATGATGCGTTTTTGGCAGGAAGCACTTGACTTCCAGTAGAATGATGCACACCTGAAAAAAAGGACTTGTTTTTGTTGTTAGTGAACATGTGCAGGACATTTTACTTCCAGTTTCTTGAAAAAGTTATAATCTTTGGCAAATTTCATCAAAACAAAGTGTTTCTTCAATATTCATATTGATTACAGGCTTTTCTTCAAGGTCAAGTGTGGGATTGGCATAAAATTAAGAAGGAAAGAAGTTATTATTTTGCATTTTTTGTTCATTGGCAACACTCAAACATTATAACAAGTTTATTTGGAGACCATTCTTAATCTTAATCTTAATATATTGATATATTTATTAATGAGGCGAGAAAAGATTGCTTAATTATGATTTCCATCTTCTCTTGGTAGGTATTTATGGTGCAGGATGTTTAATCACTGAGGGTTCAAGAGGTGAAGGAGGATATCTTATTAACAGTGAGGTATTTAGTGGTACATAATATAACTCTCTTGGTTAAGGTACTGTTACATGGTGCAATATGTTCTGTAACTTGCCTCACAATGGTGTTGCAAAACAAGTTTTACAAGACATTGCAGCATGCAACATACCCTTCGATCATCATGCAAACATACTGTGAGAAAATGGTTGGAGCAATGCTTTTGGCTGATCAATGCACTGTGGATGCAGTGGTTTATATTCTCATCCCTGCACTTGTTTAATTTATAATTTCATTGAAAGTCAAGTTGAAGAAACAATTTCACTGAGGTGTAACTGTAACAATGCCTTAAGAGGGGATTTTTTTCAAGTTCGAGCAGTGAACGACAAAAACTCCTGAGGTGAAGAATAGCTGTTGTACAGGATTAAAATCATTTCTGTCAGAAAGTTTTAGTTGTTTGTAAGTAGTTTTGACCGATGAAAGTTGAATCAAAGTGTTAATCCAAAACGAAAATTTGGATCGAAAATGAGGTTTAGGCCTTCATTTGCTCATTTGCTGTATGTTTTCCTTATATTCAGCTTGAAAACGCTTAATCCTAACACAACGTGTACAAGAAAAAGTCTTGTACAATTCAAAAATCTGTTTTAAACGGGTATTTTATCTTGGTACATCAGTTTTTAACCGGTAGAAAAAGGATTTGAGTGTTAATCCAGAATGAAAATTTGGATTAAAACTTGCACGAAGGTCTAGTTTTTGGCGCTTTTCGCCATTATTGCTCGTCATTGAAAAACGACTCCTCTTAATATTTAAGGCTTCCATTGCAACCTTAATGACCAACTCTAAGTGCCAATTTCTTAAATGGATATTTCTTGTTTGATATTTTTTGTAACTTGGATTTCTTAGGGAGAACGTTTTATGGAAAGATATGCACCTACTGCTAAAGACCTTGCATCAAGGGATGTTGTTTCCAGAGCTGAGACTATAGAAATAAGGGAAGGGAGGTAAGCAATGTATAGGATACTGTAAGGCAGTGATGATTTACAATAGTGGTAGTGGGGTGATGGGAATGATATAATGATAGAAAATACCCAGTTTTGTACATTAAGGTAGTTCGGGACCCTTGCTACTGCGCATCTCCACGTGCATTCGAGCGCGTGCACTTTTATTAGAGAACATTTACTGGTCTATGGGAGGTCTGGGCACTAGCAAGTCAGCAATTGAAAAGCGAAGAAATTTTACTTTTAGTGGAGAGAAATGACATTTTATAGACCAAACTCTGCACATTTTTTATCACAAAATAATAACCCCTGATACAGTTCTTTGGACTTAATCATTTTGACGAATGAAATCTTCACAGTCTATCTGAAATTGCTGATTATACTTCCATTTTTTAAAAGCACTCTTTAATTGTATTTTTACAGAGGAGTCGGCCCATCAAAGGATCATATTTATCTGCAGCTATCACACTTACCACCTGAGATCCTCAAAACTCGCCTACCAGGAATTTCAGAGACTGCCATGATATTTGCTGGAGTTGATGTAACCAGAGACCCAATCCCTGTATTGCCAACTGTCCATTATAACATGGGTGGAATACCTACTAATTACAAGGGACAGGTAATAGACCCAATCCCTGTATTACCAACTGTCCATTACAACATGGGTGGAATACCTACTAATTACAAGGGACAGGTAATAGACCCAATCCCTGTATTACCAACTGTCCATTACAACATGGGTGGAATACCTACTAATTACAAGGGACAGGTAATAGACCCAATCCCTGTATTACCAACTGTCCATTATAACATGGGTGGAATACCTACTAATTACAAGGGACAGGTAATAGACCCAATCCCTGTATTACCAACTGTCCATTATAACATGGGTGGAATACCTACTAATTACAAGGGACAGGTAATAGACCCAATCCCTGTATTACCAACTGTCCATTACAACATGGGTGGAATACCTACTAATTACAAGGGACAGGTAATAGACCCAATCCCTGTATTACCAACTGTCCATTATAACATGGGTGGAATACCTACTAATTACAAGGGACAGGTAATAGACCCAATCCCTGTATTACCAACTGTCCATTACAACATGGGTGGAATACCTACTAATTACAAGGGACAGGTAATAGACCCAATCCCTGTATTACCAACTGTCCATTATAACATGGGTGGAATACCTACTAATTACAAGGGACAGGTAATAGACCCAATCCCTGTATTACCAACTGTCCATTACAACATGGGTGGAATACCTACTAATTACAAGGGACAGGTAATAGACCCAATCCCTGTATTACCAACTGTCCATTACAACATGGGTGGAATACCTACTAATTACAAGGGACAGGTAATAGACCCAATCCCTGTATTACCAACTGTCCATTATAACATGGGTGGAATACCTACTAATTACAAGGGACTGGTAATAGACCCAATCCCTGTATTACCAACTGTCCATTACAACATGGGTGGAATACCTACTAATTACAAGGGACAGGTAATAGACCTTAATTCCCTTGATTGACCATGGAACAATAGATTCAAGGTGAGATAGTAATGGTATGGATCTGAAATCCAGCCAGCCTCAACTTGGATCTAGTTACAAAGTCTGTGATGCAAATTTGGTTTTGATTTGAAATTATTTTTGGTTTGAAAAATTTTAAACCAAAATAATTTCAAGACAAATGACACACGTAAAAAAAACATAACGCAAAAAGTTGCAAATGTGGTGCAGGTGATTACAATGTATTTTATCTTAAGTTTACACTGTGAACTTTAATGGGTGTGTGATGTTTGATCAGTTTCTAAGTTCTCTTCAAGGACTTTTCCATTACAAGAATTTAGAGAATTTAGGTTTTGATTTAATGTCACTTAAATTATTCATGAAGTGTGTATTTCAACCAATACTGACTGGTCTAGCTTGGGTGTGTGCTTCAGGTGATCACATACAAAGATGGTCAAGATGTAGTAGTTGATGGTCTATGGGCAGCAGGTGAGGCAGCATGTGCCTCTGTTCATGGTGCTAACAGACTTGGAGCCAATTCCTTGTTGGATCTCGTAGTATTTGGTCGTGCTTGTGCACATTTCATCTGTAAAGAAAACAAACCTGGTGAAAGTTTACCAGAACTTAAGCAGGTGAGTCATTAGATATGTGCATTTGTGTCATCAAGTTATTGAGTAATTTGCTTGGGAAAAAATCTAAGACCAGACTAGGATTGAACCAGTGACCTGCGTATTGGTCAGGCACTCTAACCAATGAGCTAGTGAGGCTCATGTGATGAGCAAGGTCATGTGTTCACATAATTTGTACTCAGATGGCTGCAGGACGAACAATGTTGAGTGGTTATTTATCAAACCTACTTGGAAATAATATTCTGATATTGTAGTAACCTTTGAATTCAATTTGTACATTTTTACAGAGTGCAGGAGAAGAGTCTGTTGCTAACTTAGACAAAGTTCGCCATGCTAATGGTAATACACCAACTGCTGAACTTAGACTAAAAATGCAAAAAGTAAGTTGACTTGAAATACATCAAGTAGTCAAAGAGTGGCATCTAGTGAATAATAAGCCAGAATTTCAGGAATAATAAATATTTGTGAAGTCTAGCTAAATGATCAAACATATCACTGGAATTGCTACTGACAGAAACTATAGGCTAAAGAAGAGCAGTAATACTGTTTGCCAGGGGTGCCTTACTTAATTGCTTATTTATTTTCTATTAGACTATGCAGACCAATGCTGCAGTATTCAGAACAGGCCCTGTACTCCAGGAAGGATGTCAACTCATTGACAACATCTATCAACAGCTAAGTGATTTAAAGGTATCCATTATTAATTCATCAACATGTGCATGTATTTCCTCACCTAGTGTTGAAACACTTTTCTGCCTTGCAACTTTGATAGTAAAATTAGAAGTGAGGAATAAAGAAGTGAAGTGAAAATAAATGAAAATTAGCTAACAAACTACACATGTACATGCAGTTGGGGCTGCATCAGTGTACAAAGATGCAATAAGAAATGGGTTGTAGTCTGTAACTGTAAAAAGACTACTTACTGAAATGACATGTTGAGCTTTGTCCCTGTGTCAGAGTAAAAATGCTAAGTGAAGGGAAGGGAAAAGGGAAGGGAAGTGAAGAAAAGTAAGAAGTGACCAAGAAGAAACTCACTGAATGGGTGTAATGTTGGCCAAGCAAAATAATAATTATTATTAATATTAGTTGAAGAAACAAGTTGAGAAAAAACAACTTTCGATTGATTGATGTAATTATATCTTTTTAGTTATATGACCGCAGTATGGTTTGGAACACTGACCTTATTGAAGCCCTGGAACTTCAGAATCTTTTGCTGAATTCATTACAAACAATGTACAGTGCTGAGGCAAGAAAAGAAAGCAGAGGTGCTCACTCCAGAGAGGATTACATGGTATGGTGCCATGGGCTGTATTAAAATTATTACTATAATTATTGTTGTAAGTTGTTGTTTGTTGTTGTTGGTGGTGGTTGTGTGGTGGTTGTTGGTTGTTGCTATTGGTCGTTGTTGTTGTTGTTGTTGTTGGTGGTTGTTATTGGTGGTTTTTGGTGGTTGGTGGTCCAGGTAACCATTTTATAAAGTGTTTATTAATTAGTGTTTATGAATCAAGAAATGCAAGTGATCAATTAGACAAGGAGCCAAATGTGATCCAAGGATTTAGAACTGATTTAGCTATATGTGTTTGGAAGCTACATTGAGATCTATCAATCTCCATTCAGCATTTCTTATTTTGTTTATTTGTACACATTCTATTTTGATGTTAACTTTGTTATATATAGCCTTACAATACTTATAAGTTATGTGAAAACTGCACCTGACACTTCAATCAGTCTTTGCACATGGTAGCAGGGCCACAGCAAGGGGAGGGGCCAGGGGCAAATATTGTTAATGCCTTTGGCTCACATAGCTTAATTATGAACCCTTTGGTTTCTTCACCCTCCAAAAGAATGTGCCATGCTACAGCCCTGGCTACATACCTTTGATAACAATAGAGAAGTGCTATAAGTTTAGCTACTGTTTAATCTCTTTCTTAAAATTTATCTTTTTAGGAACGTATGGATGAGTATGACTATTCAAAACCTCTTGAAAGTCAAACAAAGAAACCTTTTGACCAGCACTGGAGAAAGCATACTTTATCCTGGGTAGACCCAGAAACTGGAAAGGTAAGAGATTATTAAGTTACATTGTTTTGTTAAATTGCAAACCATTTAGAAATTTGCATGTAGCTGGAAAAAATTATATTTAAAAAATCATCTAACAATTAAAATACTTTCCTTTTTAGACAACTCTGGATTACCGTCCTGTCATTGATGAAACACTTGATGAGAAACAATGTGCAACAGTTCCTCCAGCAGTCAGATCATATTAAACAGTGAATCTACTAACACTACTTCAATGTCTCAATTGGTAATGGTGGCAAAAGGTCAACTGAAACAAATGTTGCCAAAGTGGACCAAAGAGATCCTCCAAGCAAATAGCTTCAATGAACAATCTCTCACTTGCTTACAGTTGAACTAGAAAATCTGTTGAAAATATGTCTGGAATGTTCATGTAGTAAGCAATTCACAGCTCCATCAATTGCAACACCGTTTGTCATTTCAAATTTCCATACAAGTGTGGAACAGACAGTGCCATACCATACTGGGGTCAGTGCAATGATGGCATAAAAAAACAAAAGTGAAATTCCTGCTTTGACAACAGCATAATGGACATGCCATTTTTGCCATCATAGGAAAATTGCTCTTGATGAGTTTCAAATTTATGTTTGTATTATAGGTATAAGAAATTCAGGAACACAGTTAACACAGGGTCCCCTATACCCCTTTGCAAAATGAAATCACACAAAATCATTTGAAGTGATTCAGATGAAAATGACCTAAGTGACTGTTCTAATGAAGTTTGCTTCAATGGAGTAAACTGTTATTAATTTGCCTTTTTTATTGCCACATGTTTGATATTACTATGCTGTTCAACATTGACAGAATGCATTATACATAGGAAAGGTGGGCTTTTGAAATGTTTTGAAATATTACATTATTAATTACAGTGCGACTACTCCAACCAAAGCCACCCAAACAAATTTTCAGATCAATTTTCAACCTACATTTTTGACACTTAACGACAGATTTGTGGCAAATTTCTACAGCGTACGATGCTTCTTGTTCAATGTCAATGTAATTCGTACACAAACAAAGAAAATTCTTTACATTTTAAGCGAATTTTCTAAAATTTGTAGAGATTCTATTGTTTATATACTCAATCGTGATTGGATAATTTACATGAAAATTTGTTTGGGTGGCTTTGGTTGGAGTAGTCGCACTGTAAAACCTCCATGCTCAATGATTTCTATTGTGTTTTGCTCATTAATTATTCATGAGTTGTTTAATGACAATTACTACTTTCCAGTGTGTGGAGTAGTCACCTACAACTAACACGTAATCGATAACAATTAGTAAGCGACAACTATGCCAGTCTATGGAGCCCCTAAACTGGCTGAAACTGCATGGGCCAAAAATAAACAGAATGACACAACAGCTAAGTCTACAAACTTTTGTTTAAGGATGGTGCCTACAAATGGTGCCATTTTAATATTAAAAATTCTATTGTAAGAAAACATTTTAATAAATTATCTAATTTGTTATGGAAGAAATTGTGTTATTGGCAAGTAGATGGGCAACATAGTGTCGTGATTAGTGTGACTTGGAGACTGTTGACAAGTTAATACTTATAAGTACTGTAGGTGCTACAAACTTTAGGGAAGTACTGTAGGGAAGCAAGGTGGAACAGGGATGGCAGAGATGGAGTGGGGCTAGCCTCACCACTTTCTGCACCACCTAGTCAGTCTACTATATTTCAAATGCCCATCCACCCACTTTTCAAGGTGCTCCGCTGCTATCCCTTTGGAAGTGGTAAGAGTGCAAGTCTGTTGCCTTTTGTTGTCCTGCGGCAGAATGTGTTTCTGCCTGGGGTTGATCCTTAGGCAGGCTAGGGCACCACATGATTAGGGTTTTTCTCCAGGTTCTTGTTTTCCTCCCTCAGTAAAACAAAGTAGTGAGCTGTGTGCACAGAATATTAGTAAGAATGTAGTGGTAGTGTGTGAGTACCCTGGCTAGTGTTCGCCCAATTAATGGGTAAAAATGGGTAAGCACAAAAAAACAGTTATAAACAATTACTGGAGTGGATGTTAAATTACAAACATTGAGAAAGTCAAAAAAGTTCAACAGTACTGATGGATACTATTTGAATATTTTATTCAACTAGCTAGTCAGAACAATTTAATTATATTTCTATGATAATACATGTGATCTGTGAGTAACATGCCTCAGTAACAATCTAGTTTCAAAACTAAAACTAATTGTTGGGTTGGGGAAATCATATTTATAGAGTACTATAATTGTTCTTGTATATCTATTTGGTATTTTAGGATAAGGTATTTTTTTAAATGTTTGTTTCTATTTATTATGAGGAACGTTCTGTTAAATCATTTTGTGATGGTTTTCAATAAATATGATTTATTATCATTTTTTTTTATTACCAGGGAGTCTCGTTTTTGGAACCTTTGTTCTGTGAGCTGCTCCCGCCCTAGGGCGAAGTTTATAAATAAATAAGTAAATTATTACTATTAAGCCTGGAGCAAACTATCACAGTGCTCATCTTTTTTCACACCTATGTGTTAAATACGATAATGAGTCTGCATATGAAGGGCTCCCTATGAAAATGACTTAAAAGACTTTTTTGATGATTTTTTTCAATGGTATAAAATGATATCAATATCTGTGCCAAACATGCAATGTCTGGACATCCATCAAAAAGTCACTTAGGTCATTTTCACAGAGAAACCTTCAAATTTTAGAAAGGAAGGCTGTTGATAACCAATTTGAAGCATTTGAGTAAACTCCATCAGAAAAGTCACTTAGGTCATTTTCATCAGAAGCCCTTCAATTATGTTGGTGCTCTTATGCTTGTATTGTTAGTGTGAACCAGACTAGTCTCCTTTGTAGCTGCAAGAAACATGCAAATGGCACTTGATATCTGTAAGCAAGACTTTCTCTTCACTGCACTCTTCACTTTTTCTGATTTTTGTTTTTGTTGGTTTTGTGTTTTTGTTCTTGTTAATTATGTCATTGTTTTGTTTTGCTTTTTCATGTGTGTGTGTGCATGTTTGCTTCTAACAGTAACTTTTGCATGATACTGACTTATTTACAATATATTAATCTCTATGGTACAGAGTTGTTTTCATAAACCCGTGAAATAGATACTAAACTAATGCATATTAGTGGACCCTAATTCAATTGTTTTCTTTTGTTCTTATTTGACTATTACACATTAACTACTAGTATTTATTTCACGGGTTTATGAAAACCACTCTACTAATGACCACGCTATGACATACCAGGAAATGCATTTAGTCTTTAGTTTCCTACAATCAGTGATAATAACTGGTGTTTTCATTAAGAACAAATGTATGGTTGTGATATGCCCTAAACTGTGACCACAATGTTTTTATAGCCTGGTTCACATGGGTGCCCAAGTTAGCCTGAGTCACATCTGGAACAATCCCTTGTTTAGTCTGTGTAAACAGCAACAAATCGCGTTCTGACTTCTTATTTCAAAAAGACACTCATTTTGGTTAAACATAGCAACATTTGCTGTTGTCTTGTTGACACAAACATTTGCCGCGAAAAAAACATCCATTTAGAAATGTCATTTGATTTGGCCATGCAATCACATGCATCTTTTCAAAACTATAAAGATTGTTGGGGGTCTAGAACACGATTAATGTGTTACATGTTCGATGGGAGAGTTTTTCCAGATGTGACACAGGCTTAGTGTTCTACAAGAACCTACATGAAAATCATTAAAAATTTAGTGTGAATAAAAAATAGTAATCATATATGGTGGTGACTTGATTGGCATGTCTTAATCAGGGCTTAATAATTATGTAGAAAACCATCATGATTGTGATTATGAAGTGTGAGCCAGGCTGCCATTGCTGTGCTGAGACGAAAACTAGTGATATTCTAGCAGCACGAAAATGTTGCCAGAAATTAAACTCAGAACCAGAAACACACTCATGTCAAAGACCATCACTGACACTAGTATAAAGATCAAAAATTGAGTGAAATGCTGTTGCGGCAATTCTGTAGTTTCACTTTTCCTAAATAAAGCTGATGATAAAGTAATGTTACTCAACACTCTTATGGCTACATGTGGCTGTATTACAGTCATGGATTGAACCCAACAGATTTATCTAGGTTGCTCAGTACATGATGCAATCAAGGCCCATTGAGATCTGTAAGTGTTCAAGCAAAGTACATTCCACCCTTCATCTTGTCATTGACATTAATAGCTTTGCAGTACTCTTCCATTAAATCTCTTTCAGGTCTGTCTTGTTGACCACTTCTTGAACTGAAAAGAAAAAAAGTCTTAATTTTAGTACGTAATTGAGACAATCATTTGATCATTTGAGACTGAGATTGGGAATTAATTCTAATCTGCAGTGGTTAAGTGTGGCAAGAGTAATCCAAGAGAGGAGAGGGTTGCTGGGAGAAGGGCTTTTACACAGGAGACAACCAACAGAAACAAAATCTTTGATAGAATGGATGAGGTGTGAGATCTCAAATATTCTGCTTGATGCTGAGGCTCCCAGAAGTAAAACAAAAGAAATCCTTTTCCCTTTTGTTGAAAAATGGCATTGTTTCTTTTGTTTTGCTCCAATCCTGGAAGCCTTGGTTTGATATCTTGAACATGGCCTATTGTAGCAGTAACACTGCTGATAAATTTCTTCACTTACGAGACTATTCCATTCAAATGATGTCTTGCTCTAAATGCCACCAAGTGAGCATAGTAAGCAGGTGATGGCATTGATACACTGCGTGTGCATCGAGCATAGGTGTGGCACAGATGATAGGTCAGCTTATGCAGGCTGTTGGCATCAAAGTTGTTGTCATCATACAGGACATGGTAGTGTGTGGGACGACTTGTTCCCTAGCAACAATAATCATGAATATTCAACATCACTAGGATCACCACAGACACAATCATTATTTCTAATCAACACTAATACTGCCATTTAACATCTTCCACTATCAATATCAAATACTGCTATGAACAACTTGTTACAAGAGCCAGTAGTCAGATAACACATTTTCAGCAGGCACAGTCACACAGTTTGTTAATTGTTTAGCATGAAAATCTTTCCACAGGGTTGCCAGACAACTCACCCAAACAACTCGCCCACACTTTATTGAACAATTCGCCCTCAACCGGTCAGCTCGACCAGTGTTTTTCAAGAATTGAAAACTTCGCCTAACAGACTTAATCTGTTAATTGCAATTGACAAATGAAATGTTTTTCATGAAATATTTCAGTTCCTTGTAATGACAGAAGAGACTCTGTTAGTGGGAACATGTACAGCTCAAAACTCAACGATCTAAAACTAAGTACTAAATATGCCTTAAACTCTCAAATAAACTAGCCAGAAATGTTCAGGAACTATTAAATCTTTATTTTGAACAAACTTTTGAAGAATCGATTAGAAAAGGAAAGCCTTTCAAAGGCAAAATTGAACTCATACTATTCAACTACCAAACAAACGGTTGAATTACAACACAGGGATCCCAAACTCACTATATGGGAACTAACCCAATTCACAAATGTTGAGGATGGTAAGCCTGTGGTACTATACTAGTTCATTGGTTACAGCGTGTCATTGCCATATATATGCATCGTCGAAATCAAGTACTGAATTCTTCCAAAATTTGAATTATTTTCCCTGTAATAACAGAGAGATAATCAGAGATTTTTCTTTTAAGACAAGTATTTCAATGTTTTTGCAATATATTGTATGTATTCAGTATGCATTGCAACATGCGGGGAAGTTGATCATTGTTATGGGCGAGTCGGTCGGGGGTGAGTTGTCTTTAAGGTGAGTTGTCTGGTTACCTTTCTTCAGAAATGACAATAGTTTAATGATTAATGCATAATTTATTGGACTTTGTGTCATCCAATTCTGTCTGTTATCATACTCAGAACAAGCTGTATGGAGAAAGATTAAAGCAGCTCAAGTCATTATCCTTGGCCTTTAGAAGAAAGTACTTTGATGTTAATATTTTTCTTTTCAAATGTAATCTAAGGTTTATAAGACATTAATCTGTCTGATTACTTAGAACCAATTGATAACACTTCGTATAATCTTAGCAATACTGAATGTTCTTATAAAATTAAGTATGCTAGGACAAATTTACTGATCAGAAGTTCTGACTCATATTTTTAGGCCTCTTGAGAGGTGACATCACATCCAAGATGTTGTCCTCCTAACAATGGAATCTGATGATGTCCTCTAGTACAGCACAAGGGAGGGGGCATCCCCCTGGATTGGCTGCTGGTTTGATAACAGACTGAATTGTACTCCACTCAGTCCTATTCACCATAGTTACATTTTCATTAAGTAACAGTGCACATAAACATGGGGCAACTCTCTATTGTTCTGCGGCAATTTAAACTTCACCACATAGAAATGTTAGCATTATTTTTCAGACTGATAATCATATCAATCAATGAATAACATATTTTTAAAATAAAATGTTCAAAAACGCTGTTTTGAAACAAGGCTTCTTTAATTTGTACTAATATAAGATTTCGTCCAATCATAGACGCTCAAAACAATAGCCACGAGACGCTTTCAATTTGCCATGTTCTCCACATGTTCTCTATCAACTACTACAACAACTGTTCTATGGTACAAGATACCTACCTGGATGCCTTGGTGGCTACAGAGGTAAAAATCAAACTCAAATGGATGTGTAATCCCTGTATCAACCATGGTCCCTGGTGGGACATTCCCTGCTCGGCCTGATTCGTCTTTCTTATCCACACAAAATAGTCTTGCATGATGTCTTTTTTGAACCACAACAAATGTGATAGTAGGTTGGTACTGTCTATCCTGCTGTATATTAAGACATGCTTGCTGCACAGCTCTGACTTCATGAAGCAGCACCTGATCAAATTGACCTTCACTCACGCCATCACGGTAGAATATGATTCGCTGTGGTTTTACTTTTGTCTTCTTGTAGAACTCAATCAAAAGTTCCTTGACCATATCTGCCATTTTAACAATGATTTCTTGAGCAGACTTGTCCTTCATATGAATCTGTGCTCTCACACGTGCAGCATATCTACTAGCATAACAGTCCATGCTAGCTACAACAGCAGCAATAGATGGGATGTTCTTCTCGCCAGGAGAAGGATGGGTAACATCTGCTCCAAAGACTATGACATTTTCAAACAGAGGTGGCATTGCCGGGAGATCAATGACATGATTAGTTCCACCCAGTTTGGCATTGATTTTCATGGCTATGTTAGAGCAAACCTGAGGTTTGGCATCGTTAAATTGTTTGGCTTGTACGCACTGTGTTGGTATGCCTAGTACAGTGTCACAAACACGTTTAACTTCTTTGTAGATGTCTTTATTGTCACGAGGAGGTAAAGCTACTACAATCAGCTGCAATTCTTGATAATTTAATACCAAGTCTGTGAAGATTTGCTCAATCTGTGGAATTAAATGATTTCATATCTGAATGATAAAAAATCATACGGTTCACACGACAACATAAGCATAAGCACAAGGTTTTTTTACTGGTTCACATGCGCAACATAACGTCATAAGCATAAGCATAAGAAAATGGAAAAGTTTTGTTGTCTTATGCTTATGCTTATGACTATGCTTATGTCATCGTGTGAACCGGGCTTTATGCTATTAAGCACAACAAATAATTCATCTAAAAACAGGAAATTAAAATTTTTGAATGAATGAAACAGTTGTTAAATGGATGGACACTTTATGAAATCAATAAATGCATTAATTGTTATTCCTAATATTCACTTTAGTCCTATTTAACAATACAGAACACAGTATGCAGTGGTCCGTCCAAGTCCACAACTCCTTCTTTATTACAAGAATGCCCTTATCTTGAATAACAATTATACTAGGAAAAAATAGAACGATATGATAGCAACATGAACTTAGACCACAATGGCCTACAGTGTGTATCATGTACTGTACATTTCAATTACATACAACACTCCTAATTTACATAATTCCTTATTTACATAACTTAGGTCCCAGTCCTCTCATCTATTTAGGAAATTATTTCTCTCTCAATATCACCAACTCTTTACAATCATTGTCCATTACAAGAAATATACATTTAATAATTATTGATTGTAGATTTAAGCAGATTAATTAGATAGAAATAAGCTAATTAATGAACTTAACAAATTACAGCTAAAATTGTTGCATAATGCGACCTCCAACCTTGGTAATTAAGGTTTTTGTCTTTTCTGGTCTGCCCATCATTCTTGGGGAGGAGCTTACATGAACTTGTTCAGTGATTGGTTGATTTGAAATAAGCTCCTCCCCCAAACTGATTGATGGATCAGAAAAACACAAATTCAACCCAAAATTTGTAATTTGATGGTCATGATGCAACTATTTTGGCTGCAAATTATTGTTAATGTTAAAACTCACATTGGCATTGTTCCTTGCATATTGAACACTGCATGGGTGTCCACTCATCTTCATCCCCTCATTACGGCATACATTTTCCATCTGTTGTGCAAATTTTTGAGTGACTTGAGCACCATATCTTCTTTGATCAAGGAAGCAAACCATGGCCCATGTTGTTACAACACAACCAGCAAAAAACTGTTTACCACGCATGTCCCAAGCTCCATCTCGTGGGACAACTGAACCTTGGCCCCCAAGGGTAACCTTTGGAGCAGGCAGAACTCGACCATCAACATCAACCATATGACTGTTTATGGACATACCATACTCTTCTTGTAAATATTGCCGACTGTTTTGTTGGAGTTGAGCAGCCTTTTATATCAAAACAAACATTTCAAACAACACAACTCATATAACACAACTATGACAGACACTACAACATATCTGAATAATAAATAAAATAAACAAAGTCCAGTGCCTGTGGATAGATAGAAATTATTCATAGAGTGTGAGTTTAATGTCTTTTACAAACATTTTTTTCCAAGTACACTATGCCACCATCAATGGTAGGAAGAAAAATGGAAATGATCCTCTTCACACTAGCTACAGGAAAATAAAACAAATAGACTAAACTTAAAAGTGTCATTCACACTCCACTAATAATTTCTTCCCTGATACTGTTGAGACCATTTGGCAACAATAGGTAATTTGCAAGTGAGACACAATGAAAGAACAGGATATGACACAAGAAAAAAAATTATATTTTCATTCATTGCATCAATACCATGATGACATCCTCACACTGCAATGCATTCAGGACACCATTCAACTTTTTTCATCATCTTCTTAACATCTGCTATGCAGACAAAAATTCCTCAGCACTGGCACAGCCTTCTCTTTCACATCGCACAGTGTTTGCTAAATCAGCCTATTATTACAAGGCAATCTTTGCAAATTTACTGAAGCCCTAAAAGGTCAAAAATCCACAGGGCATTGTTTTAGAAGAATAAAACCTACCCAGTCTGCAATATCACTCTGTCGTTGTCTTGCAGGCTTGGTAACTTTTTTAATCATTTCAGCAGTCTGGTCATCAGTGAGCTTTCTCTTCTGAGTTGCAACCATATCACAAACTTCCATGGGCAAATGATTCTTCTTCTGACCAACAACAAGACATGGGAGATGAGGGTACCTGTTGGTAGTGATTGCCTATCAATTATCATGTACTGTATCAATAAATGCTGCAGTCATTATTATTATTAAACTAAAACTAAATATAGGCTTGAGCTAATTCCTAAGCTGAACATATATTTAATGTTTTATAAAATAGCTTTCACTATACAGTACTCTAGAAAATGCTTGACACAGTTAGACACCTAATCCTGTCTTGCCAGTGTTACTCTTTACCCTACATAAAAACAAGCCTTGATATTTGATGTTTTGGTTTTGATTGTCACCGTTGTCACCATTTTAGAATAAGGTCTATTGTAGTGGCTGGCAAGGGTGGCGAAGGTGGCATAGTGGTCAATCCACTTGCCCCTCTCAGTGCTGTGGTCTGGGTTCGAGACCCTGTCTTGGGTGCTGGATCATAAATTATGTGAGTTGAGTTTGTTTGATGTGTTGTTCTCTCCCTTGCCACATGTCTTTTTTTCCTCTGAGTTCTCTGGTTTTTCCTCTCTCAAATAAAAATCAACATGTGAGTTGAGTGTTGTGTGCCAATTAGCCAAGTCTGCTTAAACAAATAAGCATTTATTGTCCTTATGCTTTCAACCTAACACTACTTTATATGCCGCCAATCAAATCCATTCATGTTGTATTTTCTGACAATTTTTGAGATACTGTATAATTATAAATAATAAAATATAATAGAATATAATAGAATATAATAGCAGCAAAGGTGGCCGAGTGGTGAGAGCACCGGTCTGTCACCGCTGTGCTCCCTCGTTCGATCCCCGGACGGGACATCACATGTGGCTTGAGTTTCTTGTTCGTTCTCTCCCTTGCTTCGAGGGTTTTTTCTCCGGATTCTCCAGTTTTTCCTCCCTCAGTAAAAACAAACTAGTTTCGATCTAAGCTGTGCTCCGTGATCAGACATGGGTTGTATGGTGGCTGCTATGTGTATGTGTATGTAAATTTGTATGTAAATGTGTGATTGTTCAATTGTTTGTAATGAAAGCGCCCTTGTAAACCTTCGACTCGATCACGTCGAGCTGCGCCCTTCGCAATTCAGCACTTGGCTGCGAGGAAGGGTGATGAGCTACTCCTAATTTATTTATTTACTAGTGTGGACTAGGCTTTACTCACCTTAGGTTTAATTTATATTTTTCTTTAAAATAGTCCTTCACTGAAATCTCTCTAGCAGGACTGGCATCATTATCTTGTAAAGTAAATCTGTGTGATTCTGCACTTCTTCCTAAATCCATCACCACATACTTTCTCTTTATTCCAAGGTGGCCTGTTTCTACTTTAAACCCTACAAGAACATAATTAAGGCTATAATAATCAAAATATTAATTATTCTTTATCCCCTTGCCATTGTCAATTACATTAACTTGTTGATGATTTGCAAAAGCCAACCTATTTTTGGAGGGTAGGTGCAGTTGTTTGCAGCAATATGACAAGACAACAAAAAGCAATTAAAGTTACCATGGCAACCACGCCATTACTAGTAACTTTACTGTATCTCCACCAGAAACCCTCCACCAAAAATACTGACCATACTAGTGATATTATAGAAATATTTATCAGTGAGTTTTATGGCTTTTGAAGGTTAACTCTTATACCAAGCAGACACTTTGAGCACCTTGCCTGTTGTCTGCATAACAGAGGTGTCTGCTAAGCTTCATTTCAGTAAAATTAATCACAAGAAAATTTTCACTGAGACTGGATCTGAGGTTAAGTGTCTGGTAAAGGATGCCATCCACTTGATAGAAGTACCACACATACACTATATAATGAAACTACACCTTTTATTGCTTCAAGAAACTGTTTTTCCATCCAACGCTGCATCTTCCACCTCGTATCTGCAATATCATCCACACGAACTTGTAGAATTTCACACATGAGATCAATCACTGGTTGTGCTTTTATAAAGCCCTTGGAAGATACTAAAATTGGCAAAAATAATTCTTGTTAATTATGTTAAACTGAAGAAAACTGGGAACAGAAACTGTGTGTAATTACAGTACACATGCACAGATGCTGTCAATGAATCTTTCACACACTCTGATTGGTTGAAATGTTTTGATGAATGAAACAAATAAATTCAATTTTTTCATGGGCCTGTACTCTAATACATGTAGAATGTTTGTGCAGATACCTTATTCCATTTTATTTTCTCGGCACTTTAATTTCACGATTTTCGCAATTCGAAAAAAAAACACGAAAATTTAGTGACGCAAAAATTAAGTGACGCGAAAATTTGCATGCGCGAAAATTATGTGACTAAGCACTTATACACTAAACCCTTTTATTGCTCGTTTTACACATGTATTATTAGTATTTATCAACATTTTCCTCATTGTCGTCATCTTCAACATCTTCTGCACTGATCAAGTTCTTTAAGTATTTCATCTGTGCAGAATTACCATGTACAGCATCCTCGGGGACCCTCGGGTGAAGGGGGAGGGGGAGGACCGGAGGGGGAGGACCGGAGGGGGAGGGGGAAGGAAAGGAAAAGGGGAAAAGGACGCCCTGGGCGTTTGACTACCCCAAACCATTTCCAAAGGCAAAACTTAATCCTCTCTCTGATTGGCCTCATTATAATTTAATTATAATGAGGCCAATCAGAAGCATATATTATTATCATTAATAAAGCATTGATTAAACCTACCATCAATATTAACAAGCATTGTCTTCCATTGTGATGGTCTTATACTTTGATAAAATCCTGTTCGCACCTCACATCCTCCACCAAGGTCATAACCTCTATCTCTAGTTGGGAAAAAACTTCTTCCTACTGAGGTGAAGTGCAGAGAAGGAATTTGCCGCAAGACAATGTCCAGTGCTTGGACAGCATCATGGGCCACTTTGTCTTTACCAGCAAGAAACTGATTTAAGTCTGTTACCCGCACCTCTGTAGCATACTTAACAGTCAGCTGTAAACAATATGGAAACAACCAGTACCTTTAGAATAAATTATTTCTTTTTTCTATTTCTTTTTTTCTTTCTTTTTTTTCCTTTGGGGGATAGCAACAAAATTGTCACTAACAGATCTAGACAAAAGGACAGCTGGGTGGGAAGCAAGGGTGGCCAAGCAGTGAGAGTGCCAGTCTGTCACGGCTGTGGTCCCTTGTTCAATCCCCAGATGGGTCATCACATGTGGCTTGAGTTTCTTATTCGTTCTCTCCCTTGCTTCAAGCCAAGGGTTTTTTCTCCGGTCCTCCAGTTGTTTTTTATGAGATCCACTTTCATTAAGAGCATCACCACAGGAAACCCAAATAGCTTTAGCACGACAAAATAAAGGAAGAAATTTTATTCCTTTATTTTGTTTATTTTGTCAGGCAGGAAGGACTCTCAAATGCTGGCCCCCTATAGTAATAATTTATAAAAAGTCTAAAAGTTTTTAAACAACTTGTTTACTGAAGACTATTGCAAAATTATTTCTATCAATAAATCCAACTGTTATTGACTTTGCCATCATTTCTACTTAATCTAGTCAGACAAGTACCTTAAAATGCCTGTCCTTGCCACCATCAACTCCAGGAAGTTTTACGTCTAGTACAAGCTGAAATTAAAATCAAACAAAAATTAAATTAATAAATACATCAAACTGTAAATGATTTATATATTTTGAATTTTCTAACTAGTGTTCAGTTTGTTCTTTTATTTTCTATTGTCTGATAACCATTACTAAAGTTAAACATGTCTATAACGTGCCTTCTCATTCAATGTTGAATATATTTATGTACCTGCAAACAGGAATTTGCAAACATGAAGATACTGACCAGCTAGTTACTGGTACATGACACATACTCACCCCATCTCCATTGACTGCAGATAACTTCTCTCGACAGTAGAGATTTTTCTTGCCATCAAAAGCAGGTTGGCGATAATCAAAGTATTTATTATACATTTGAACAGCACATTTAACAACTTCTCGGCATTCTGCTACAGGGGTTTTCTCAGGTTTAATATCGACATCATAATGATATATGAAATCAACACCACGGAAATCCAATTTAAAGAAGTTGGCTTTTAATCTGATGGGCCTTCCTTGGTTACCGTAGCCAGGTCGTTTAGGTAAAGGTTGTTGCTTAAGGTGTGATGGTCTCTCTTAAATGAATCACATTTAAAGAGGTTAATTCAATTTTATAAGATCAATTACTTTTAAATAACTGTAGCTCAAAAAAGTGACTAACAAAGGTTAAAAACTTGGGAGGTGAAATATCCAGGGTGCAGTTAGGTGAAGGCTGCACACCTCTTTATTTTTGAGAAGTTTTTATTAAAGTCCTGACTTGACAATAAAACCATTGATAACTTTTTTTGTTGTTGTCCAACTGTTTCAGCCCCCTCTTTGTTAATTTCCTGAATCCACCCCTGATATTCTTTAAGGTATCAGGGTACCCCTAGCGACCAGTGTGCGTTCAACTCTATATTGCGCCAAAACTTTTAGTCTAAACCCCATTAAAGTATACATTTTTAGAAAGCTGAATAAATGTAGAAACTATTTCTATTATTTTTATCGTAAAATAATTTTTTCCTTTTAGGTTAGAGCGAATAATTCAAAATTTCACCGAGGTGTCTTCGCGGAGTTCCCGGTCAATCAATATTGATCCGAAAACAATGTTTACTATCTTTCTGAGATCATGAGATATCACTTGTCAAAAGTGTGTCTCAGATTTTTGATCAGTTGCCCTGTTGTTCTGTTATACGTTCCTAAAGTTACAACACCGCCAAAATAGCTGTATCCGATACAAAACAGACGATAACTTTGGAATTGAGCAAAAAATCGAAAATCGGAGACACACTTTTAAAGACCAACTATCGAAGACGACCTCTGCCAAATTTCAGATGAATCCATTAAAATCCCTTTGACCGGGAACTCAAAATACACGACTAATTGAATGTAAATTCACTTCCGAGAAAAACGCAAAAATGTGTTTTGGAGCAAAGAAGCGGGTTTGTTGATACAAGGGGATTATAACACATAATAATCTTGCCCGATGACAGCTGAAGTAAAGGGCGACCAAAATCTCATTACGTTTCCCACACAAATGGCGGGAAGTCAAGGCAATTTGGTCCCATTGAACTTTGGCTCTTGTTGAATAATCTTTTTATAAAGGTTTCAATAGTTTAGACAAATATATTCTTCACCGACAAGCTCTCTTGATGACAGGTCAATTGACAAGTGATGTCAACAGATAACTGCCAGGGATTAAGCTGGAAAAAAGTTTTTCGTTTATAACTCGCTATTAAAAATCACTAGTGAAATAATTTTTTCACTAAATCATAGCTTATTGTGTATTCTATCAGAAAATGTAAAAAAGTAAAAGTCAACCCTTTTGAGAAACTTTGGGGTACCCTGATACCTTAAGATATATTCTACTGCTTGGTACACACTGGACAAATAATACAGGGTCAACTAATATGGGAGATATCAGAGATATTAATTAGATGAGATCAAAGATTGGACAAGCCTAAGTTGTGGTTTAAAGGTATACTTTTTGTATTTATCAATACTTGTCCAATAATCTGCTCCCTTCCTCTGTGGTAAATACATACCCTCGGACATTGCACTGGCAACATGAATAGTCTGTCTACCATTCTGAGCCCTTTGTTCCTGCCTGTAGCCAGCACTTTGAGAAGGTGACGTACTTGCAGCAGGAGTCTGCCCTTGAGGGCAGCTTTTTCCTTGGGGTCCTGGACCAGTGTGTTTGGGTCTAGCCTGTGATGGTCTATCATGATCACTTGGCTCTCTCTGTTTTTGATCACCAGTAACTTGTGAAGTTTGTGGATCCTTTTTGCTTGGTGCTGGAGGTCTTTCTTCATGAACGTCACGAGAATGGACAGTTTGCTCTGTAGGGTGAGCTTCAGGTGGTTTCTGTTCTTGTTTTCTGTCCCCAGTGCTACTTCTTCCTGGCCTCTTGGGTTCACTTTTGGCTAGGAATAGATAATAAACTAAGATATTGAACTACTAGTATGTAACATATAGTCATAAACATTATTATACGAAACATGAAACTTACGCACACTGAAGGTTTTGCATTAGATCGATGTGAGGTTGATCTAAAGAACTGTTTTTGATTAAGGGTGTACTGACATATATCGTTGCTGTGCAACAGTTGCTATGCAAAATAGGGTCTTATTTTGGCCGGTAAAATTGAATAGATGCACGCGCGCGCGCGTTTTTGGCGCAAATCACTTAACTTCCACTAGAGTGACGTACACCTGACAAAAAGGACTCATTTTCGTTCTTATTGCGCATGCGCGAGACACTTTACTTCCGGTTTCTTTAAAAAGCTATAATCTTTGGCGAATTTCATCAAAACGAAGTGTTTTTTCAATATTTATATTCTTTACATGCTTTTCTTCAAAGCTGAGCATGGGATTTGCGAAAAATTGAGAAATACGAAAGTTATTGGCATAAATCGATCATTTATGACGTTCAAAAAATCCTAAAAGGCTTATTTGGAAACCATTCTTAAAACCCATGCTCGATTCTATGCACCTTGGTCTCAAGATTAAAATAATGCATTTCAAATTCTCAAATATACAGTGCTGAAAAAAATTATAGCTTTTTACTGTATCTATGACGTCACATGATGACGTCATGCAATGGCGTCATAAAATGCGAAAATTCCCTCAGGGAAGACAAACTACAAAATATAAAAGCGATATGACAATTTAGTGGCATTTTAGAGCATTTTCAAATTTCCCTAGCAACGGGCCATTTTTATATGTCAGTACACCCTTAATGGTCCATCAAGCCAGGACTTTCAAGTTAAAAATAATATTTTGTATTTTGCAGCGCAGCACGAAGCCGGCTCGAATTTCTAGTTCCACAGGGAAAATTCATTGCAGTAAGTCTTATGTGACTCAAAAAATGTTCATCTCGGTTCGAATATGTCAATAAAAATACCTCGAAATTCAAGAAGGCGCTAAAAACATCAAAAGAGAACGACAAAATAACATTATGGACCTGTATGAACGCTACAAGTCCATTGTTTCGACACTGTATATATTTGTAGCAAAGATGATAAAAATACATCGAGTAAAAAGTGATTTACCAGCAGCTTTGCCAACTTGAGACTGTTGACCTTCCTGTCCTCGTCCCCTTCCTCGTCCTCGTCCCTTTGGTTTCCTGGGCATTGTTCGTTTAGGTTCGCTTACATTGATGAACTAATCTGTAATATCTTCTTTCCAAACCCGAAGTTCCTGAGAGGAAAAGTTATAAATCGAGGATGGTTTCCTTTGAGAACTTTCTCTTGGTGTTTTTTTGGTGAATCAACAAATTACATATAAGCTTAAGCTTAAGTTACTGATAAGCTTCGATAAGCTTACGTGCTGCGTTGTATTTCTTGGAAACGAAATTGAACCAGCCAATCAACATCTAGAGTAAAATTCTAAGAATTTCAGGTTAAAAAGTAAAAAAGACAATAATTATACTGGTGTTAAAATCTGAGATAGACAATCAAAGGATTTAAAAATAAAATATAACAAAATTGAAAACATCGACAACTCTGGTTCGGTAAAGACCTCATGTTATACACATTACAAGTCCCAATTATACTTAACTAAGTGTTTTTATTATAACCTTCATTTCACTTCATCTGCCTTCATCTACCTACATCTGCCTTCATCTACCTACATCTGCCTTCATCTACCTACATCTGCCCTCATCTGCCCTCATCTACCTTCATCCACCTTCATCTGCCTTCATCTACCTTCATCCCCCTTCATCTCCCTACATCTGCCTTCATCTGCCTTCATCTGCCTTCATCCAACTTCATTTGCCTTCATCTGCCTTCATCCACCTTCATCCGCTTTCATCTGCCTTTCTCTCCCTTCATCTGCCTTCATCTGCCTTCATCTGCCTTCATCTGCCTTCATCTACCTTCATCTGCCTTCATCTCCCCTCATCTGCCTACATCTACCTTCATCCACCTTCATCCGCCTTCATCTGCCTACATCTGCCTTCATCTGCCCTCATCTGCCTTCATCTGCCTTCATCCGCCTTCATCTGCCTTCATCTGCCCTCATCTGCCCTCATCCGCCTTCATCTGCCTACATCTGCCTTCATCTGCCCTCATCCACCTTCATCTGCCCTCATCTGCCTTCATCTGCCTTCATCTGCCTTCATCTGCCTTCATCCACCTTCATTTGCCTTCATCTGCCTTCATCTGCTTTCATCTACCTTCATGTTCCTTCATCTACCTTCATCTGCCTTCATCTGCCTTCATCCATCTTTATCTGCCTTAATTCATCTGCAATTGAACAAGGTTTTTCGAGCTCTTTTTGCAAGCTGCTTCTTAATTGAAGAAAGAAAGGAGCTAAGATTTTTTATTTTTATTTTTTGTGGTTACTGGCTTTTGTAAAGCCAAAAATACCCTTAGGCAATATCTATTGAGCTTGTTGGTAAGGTATTTTGCAAAATTTTGTGAGGGTTTTGAAGAATTTCGAGCTCAGTGAAACTCCTTTCGATAACACGTGCCCTCACTCAAACTCGCCTTTCAATCTAACTATTATTGATCTACATGGGTTTATTTTTGATTTCTCTCGTCCAGCATCATAAGTTATACTGTATTTGTTCTATGAGGACTCAAAAATAGACTGCCTAATTTAGGTTTAGTTGTTTTAAATTGTACATGAACTCTATTGCAGAAAGGTTGAAGGTGGATGAAGGCAGATGAAGGCAGATGAAGGATGATGAAGGTGGATGAAGGCAGATGAAGGCAGATGAAGGTGGATGAAGGCAGATGAAGGCAGATGTAGGCAGATGAAGGTGGATGAAGGTGGATGAGGGTAGATGAGGGCAGATATAGGGAGATGAAGGCGGATGAAGGTAGATGAAGGTAGATGTAGGCAGATGAAGGTGGATGGAGGTGGATGAGGGTAGATGAGGGCAGATATAGGGAGATGAAGGCTATTGAAGGCGGATGAAGGTAGATGAAGGTAGATGAAGGCAGATGAAGGGGGATGAAGGCAGATGAAGGCAGATGAGGGCAGATGAAGGCAGATGAAGGCCGATGTAGGCAGATGAAGTCGGATGAAGGCAGATGGAGGCAGATAGAGGCAGATGTAGGGGGATGAAGGCAGATGGAGGTGGATGAAGGCCGATGAAGGTGGATGAAGGTGGATGAGGGTAGATGAGGGCAGATATAGGGAGATGAAGGCGGATGAAGGCGGATGAAGGTAGATGAAGGTAGATGAAGGCAGATGAAGGGGGATGAAGGCAGATGAAGGCAGATGAGGGCAGATGAAGGCAGATGAAGGCCGATGTAGGCAGATGAAGTCGGATGAAGGCAGATGGAGGCAGATAGAGGCAGATGTAGGGGGATGAAGGCAGATGGAGGTGGATGAAGGCCGATGAAGGTGGATGAAGGTGGATGAAGGCAGATGAAGGCAGATGAAGGCAGATGAAGGCAGATGAGGGCAGATGAAGGCAGATGAGGGCAGATGAAGCCGGATGAAGGCAGATGTAGGCAGATGAAGGTGGATGAAGGTGGATGAGGGTAGATGAGGGCAGATATAGGGAGATGAAGGCGGATGAAGGCGGATGAAGGTAGATGAAGGTAGATGAAGGCAGATGAAGGTGGATGAAGGCAGATGAAGGCAGATATAGGCAGATGAAGGTGGATGAAGGTGGATGAAGGCAGATGGAGGTGGATGAAGGTGGATGAAGGCAGATGAAGGTAGATGAAGGTAGATGTAGGCAGATGTAGGCAGATGTAGGCAGATGAAGGTGGATAAAGGCAAATGAAGGGGGATGAAGGCAGATGGAGGCAGATGAAGGTGGATGAAGGCAGATGAAGGCAAATGAAGGGAGATGAAGGCAGATGTAGGCAGATGAAGGTAGATGAAGGTGGATGAAGGCAGATGAAGGCAGATGGAGGCAGATGAAGGTGGATGAAGGCAGATGAAGGCAAATGAAGGGAGATGAAGGCAGATGTAGGCAGATGAAGGTAGATGAAGGTGGATGAAGGCAGATGAAGGCAGATGAAGACAGATGAAGGCCGATGAAGGTGGATGAAGGCAGATGAAGGTGGATGAAGATAGATGAAGGCAGATGAAGGCAGATGAAGGCAGATGTAGGGAGATGAAGGGGGATGAAGGTAGATGAAGGCAGATGAAGGTAGATGAAGGTAGATGAGGGCAGATAAGGGCAGATGTAGGTAGATGAAGGCAGATGTAGGTAGATGAAGGCAGATGTAGGTAGATGAAGGCAGATGAAGTGAAATGAAGGTTATAATAAAAACACTTAGTTAAGTATAATTGGGACTTGTAATGTGTATAACATGAGGTCTTTACCGATGATGGTTCGTTGAATGGCTGAATCCTGCTGACTAGACCGAAAAGAACTGCGTACGAGCTGACTACCATGATAATGACGTCACTTCCGTTTAGACAGAAATAAGTCCCTCGAAGAAGAACTGAAGCTCTTTAGGGTCCTTTTGATAGGTAAATATTACTTATCGACTACAGAATAATAAGATTTGTTAAAACAAGCTTTAAACAAAAGAATCTCTACCCAACTGGGAGGAGGTTTATCTAGGGTCGTCTGGCCTCTCGCACTGCTCGACTGCTCACGACTGCCGACTTGCCCGCGCGGTGTACGCAGCTGCAGGTTGAGTTGTTTGGTGTGTTGTTCTCTCCCTTGCCACAAGAGTTTTTCTTTGGGTTTTTCTATTGGTTAATCGATCAATAACATATTTATTATACCATTCTGCAAAAATCAATACAAATGATGTCGTTTTTATTGCCACTTTTGACTTTGATTAGCGCTTTGCACCGGGAAGCCATTCAAATGTTACTAACCTAATCCCGGGAACCTAATACGGTCTCATATTTTTCGCGTTCTTGTGCATATTACGTGCGTTCTTTTGAGAATTGTATAATAAAGTTAATTAGTATTGGACACTAAACAAACAGTTATTTATTTTTACCATTGCTATTATGTTTTGAGCATTGTTGCATCATGAGCGCCGTTCTGGTACACAACGGAACCACCCAGAATGCCGCTTGTTTGGAGACTTATAACTGGCTTATTATTTTCAAATAATTATCACTGTGAATTTTGGAATTTATTTTTATCTTTATTTTTATGTAAATGCATAGTTTTTTAGCTGTAATACATTAGATATCATTATTATTAATTATTATTATGTTAATGTATATCTACTTTCAGATTTGACCTCTGACCTGTTGTTTCAATTATGACAGCTAGGGCTTGATCACTTAATCACTTTTTTACTTACTAATGCTTACATGTCTAATATTGGGCGACAAGTGGTCATTGGTGAAGCCATTCTGTCTGAAATTAATCAGGCTAATGAATGTGCAATGTTCGCTCTGTAGATGACATCACTCAAAGGTTATGCTCAGGAATTTGGAGAGGTTGATGGTTCAACACCAGTCGAGCATGTGAAGTTTTTGTATAACAAATGGGCAAAGAATTATGATGAGGTAAAATGCCAATAAAGCAGGCTGATATTTTGCAAATTAAAGTAACACATCAATATAGACCTAATCTATCATTATTCATTTATATATTATTTACTATTTTTATTTATCTATTTATTATTATTATTTTTATTATTATTATTTTGAGGACCTATCTGTAAATCACCAGTTTGTGACGATAATATTATATAATAATTGGTATATATTGTGTGCCCTCTGATTGGTTGAGAGGGGGCAGCATGGTTGAGTGGTCAGAGCAATGGTCTGACAATGTGAAGGTCCATAAATCAATTGCAAGTCTCCATGCAGCTACTGGCTGAGTGAGGCTGAATTTTTTGGGGTAGTCCCTAAAGTTCAGATTCAGCTTCTGGACTGGGCCATGCTTGTAAATAGCCAACTGGTTTGCCTCCTGCACCATTCACTAACCCTGGAGGGGGAATAATTTAATACAATTATACATTCATATGTTATATTATCTACCAGATGTTCCTTATTCCTGCTCTCAGTGCTTCTAGCAAAGTGACTGAATGAATATTTTTAAATTAGGTTTAATTAGATTTTCAAATATGTTATGACCTTCAGGAAACCAAGTCTATGGGATATATGGCTCATGAAACTAGTGCCAAGACCTTTGATGCTCAGCTCAAGAAATCTTTTGGTGACCAAAGGTTTGGCCTCAAAATCCTTGATGCTGGTGCAGGAACTGGATTTGTGGGCAAGCAATTAAAGGACCTTGGATACACAAATACTGATGCACTGGACATTTCTCAAGAGATGCTTCACATGGCATGTGACAAGAAGATTTACAAGAAACTTATCTGTGCACCAATCAGTGATGAGAAGATAAATGACATCGAGAGTGATTACTATGATGCTCTTATTTCATCAGGAACTATAACCGTTGGTCACGTGAAGCCATGTGGCTTTGATGAGATTTTGCGCATAGTCAAACCAGGTAAGGTAGACATGTTGTTAAACTGAGCACAAGAACCACATACCATAAATTATGGACAAAGTTCTTTTGGTCACCTTGGGGCATTTGCATATAAAACAAGTAACATTGGACATAAAGTTCTGTTAATGTTGGACATGGCATTCAGACCAGTTAAACCACTGTTAGTAACATACAGAGTTTACCAGATACATCTGCATGATCAATTATTTGACCCTGATGTCCAGTACGATATTTAGTGACATACAATATACACCTGTTATCAGGTAAGATATTTGGTGACATACAATATATACCTGTTAGAGTGATGGCACTTAATCCGTGAAACAAAATCTAATAGTCAGTGTCTATATAGTCTAATCAAAACAAAAGAAAACAAAGGAAATAGTGTCTATACTAATGTCTTTTAAACTAATACCTATTTCACGGATTAAGTGCCATCACTCTATCAGCTGGTAAGATATATACCTGTTATCAGGTAAGATATTTAGTGACATACAATATACACCTGTTATCAGTTAAGATATTTAGTGACATGCAATATATGCCCATTATCAGGTAAGATATTTAGTGACATACAATATATACCTGTTATCAGGTAAGATAT
This sequence comes from Telmatactis stephensoni, assembly GCA_029948255.1. Classification (NCBI taxonomy): domain Eukaryota; kingdom Metazoa; phylum Cnidaria; class Anthozoa; order Actiniaria; family Isophelliidae; genus Telmatactis; species Telmatactis stephensoni. The sequence goes on from JALIZF010001648.1 coordinate 229,729, forward strand.
TTAGTGACATACAATATACACCTGTTATCAGGTAAGATATTTAGTGACATACAATATATACCTGTTATCAGGTAAGATATTTAGTGACATACAATATACACCCGTTATCAGGTAAGATATTTAGTGACATACAATATACACCCGTTATCAGGTAAGATATTTAGTGACATACAATATACACCTGTTATCAGGTAAGATATTTAGTGACATACAATATACACCCGTTATCAGGTAAGATATTTAGTGACATACAATATACACCCGTTATCAGGTAAGATATTTAGTGACATACAATATACACCTGTTATCAGTTAAGATATTTAGTGACATGCAATATATGCCCATTATCAGGTAAGATATTTAGTGACATACAATATATGCCCATTATCAGGTAAGATATTTAGTGACATACAATATGCACCTGTTATCAGGTAAGATATTTAGTGACATACAATATACACCTGTTATCAGGTAAGATATTTAGTGACATACAATATACACCTGTTATCAGTTAAGATATTTAGTGACATACAATATATGCCCATTATCAGGTAAGATATTTAGTGACATACAATATACACCTGTTATCAGGTAAGATATTTAGTGACATACAATATACACCTGTTATCAGGTAAGATATTTAGTGACATACAATATACACCTGTTATCAGGTAAGATATTTAGTGACATGCAATATACACCTGTTATCAGGTAAGATATTTAGTGACATACAATATACACCTGTTATCAGGTAAGATATTTAGTGACATGCAATATATACCTGTTATCTGAGATAAGATATTTAGTGACATACAATATATACCTGTTATCAGGTAAGACATTTAGTGACATACAATATACACCCGTTATCAGGTAAGATATTTAGTGACATGCAATATACACCTGTTATCAGGTAAGATATTTAGTGACATACAATATACACCTGTTATCAGGTAAGATATTTAGTGACATACAATATACACCTGTTATCAGGTAAGATATTTAGTGACATGCAATATATACCTGTTATCTGAGATAAGATATTTAGTGACATACAATATATACCTGTTATCAGGTAAGATATTTAGTGACATACAATATACACCTGTTATCAGGTAAGATATTTAGTGACATACAATATACACCTGTTATCAGGTAAGATTTGTTGTTGACCACTCATTGTCTGATGGTCTCTGTGTTCTCAGGTGGACTCATTTGTTTCACTCTTCGTAAAGATGCCTACGACACAGAAAGCTATGGATATAAGAGGAAAATGGATGAATTGGTTGGACAGAAAATGTGGAAACAAATCAGCAAAGATCTTATCCAATATCATACAAATTCACCGAGATCAGAGCTGGACACTTGCTATTTATTTGCTTATCAAGTCATAAAATGTTTATAGGATAAAATGGATGAAAATAATCTGAAAAACGGCACAGTGAGCATAACCAGTTTTGGGGGCTGTTTTAGCCCTCTCTCCCCCCCCCCACCCCCCTCCCACCTCCCCTTCTGTTTAGCTACCACCCTCCCACCTCCCCTCCTGTTTAGCTCCTCAGACCTACATGTACAATTTACACTATCTAAAACAAGAAGACGAATCAAAAAATATAGAGTAATAACTAGTAGTTTCTATTAGAAAGGGAAGTGCTGCGAGAATACGGTTTATGAAACTGAAGCCGTGTGGAGTCATGTATTTGATATTTGCACTCTTCTTCGTTTGGTGTCCAGTGTTAGTGCTCTTTTTCTTCTGTTTCATAGTTTAAGACTTGTTTCAAATGCTATTAATCTAACATGCCGTAAATTCAATGTAAATAAGATAAATACACAGCTTAAAACGCCTCAAAACCAGAAAAAAAGCACGAAAAGATAACATTTACTACATAATAAGGCAGAAAAAATTGTTATTCCATGAGTGATCAAGAATTCGAACGCAGATCCTTCTATTTGCTTGCCTGAGGTGCCTGTGCTACATCAGGACATTATAGAGATGATAAGTGAAGTACCTACCTGTGTATGGAAGGCAACCGCTGGGCGCATGTATTGTGTCGCCAGTGAAATCCGGAGGGATGTCCAGGACTGGCCTATGGTGTCCCCTGTCCACATGGGACAGTCCCCAAGTCTCCAGTGGGAGTACGTTCCTAAGACATCCCCTAACTGTCCCCTGTCCCTGGTCAACCCTCTAGGCAAGTAGTGTCTCTCCCGTCCCCAAGTCCCCTTGGGGATTGTCTGGGACATCCCCTAACTGTCCCCTGTCCCTGGTCAACCCTCTAGGCAAGTAGTGTCTCTCCCGTCCCCAAGTCCCCTTGGGGATTGTCTGGGACATTTCCTAACTGTCCCCTGTCCCTGGTCAACCCTCTAGGCAAGTAGTGTCTCTCCCGTCCCCAAGTCCCCTTGGGGATTGTCTGGGACATCCCCTAACTGTCCCCTGTCCCTGGTCAACCCTCTAGGCAAGTAGTGTCTCTCCCGTCCCCAAGTCCCCTTGGGGATTGTCTGGGACATCCCCTAACTGTCCCCTGTCCCTGGTCAACCCTCTAGGCAAGTAGTGTCTCTCCCGTCCCCAAGTCCCCTTGGGGATTGTCTGGGACATCCCCTAACTGTCCCCTGTCCCTGGTCAACCCTCTAGGCAAGTAGTGTCTCTCCCGTCCCCAAGTCCCCTTGGGGATTGTCTGGGACATCCCCTAACTGTCCCCTGTCCCTGGTCAACCCTCTAGGCAAGTAGTGTCTCTCCCGTCCCCAAGTCCCCTTGGGGATTGTCTGGGACATTTCCTAACTGTCCCCTGTCCCTGGTCAACCCTCTAGGCAAGTAGTGTCTCTCCCGTCCCCAAGTCCCCTTGGGGATTGTCTGGGACATCCCCTAACTGTCCCCTGTCCCTGGTCAACCCTCTAGGCAAGTAGTGTCTCTCCCGTCCCCAAGTCCCCTTGGGGATTGTCTGGGACATCCCCTAACTGTCCCCTGTCCCTGGTCAACCCTCTAGGCAAGTAGTGTCTCTCCCGTCCCCAAGTCCCCTTGGGGATTGTCTGGGACATCCCCTAACTGTCCCCTGTCCCTGGTCAACCCTCTAGGTCAGTAGTGTCTCTCCCGTCCCCAAGTCCCCTTGGGGATTGTCTGGGACATCCCCCAACTGTCCCCTGTCCCTGGTCAACCCTCTAGGCAAGTAGTGTCTCTCCCGTCCCCAAGTCCCCTTGGGGATTGTCTGGGACATCCCCCAACTGTCCCCTGTCCCTGGTCAACCCTCTAGGCAAGTAGTGTCTCTCCCGTCCCCAAGTCCCCTTGGGGATTGTCTGGGACATCCCCTAACTGTCCCCTGACCCTGTTCAACAATGAAATATTTCTGAGATTTTAGTAAGAAATTTATATCTACCATGTCTATTGGTAGTTAAACCTAGCAATTATTTTTTTCAAAATAGAAGTGCTGCGAGCAGTATACACGTAATTCATGTAACTCTCAAGGAGTAGATATAAATTTCTTACTAAAATCTCAGAAATATTTCATTGTTGAACAGGGTCAGGGGACAGTTAGGGGATGTCCCAGACAATCCCCAAGGGGACTTGGGGACAGGAGAGACACTAGTGACCTAGAGGGTAGACCAGGGACAGGGGACAGTTAGAGGATGTCCCAGACAATCCCCAAGGGGACTTGGGGACGGGAGAGACACTACTTGCCTAGAGGGTTGACCAGGGACAGGGGACAGTTAGAGGATGTCTCAGACAATCCCCAAGGGGACTTGGGGACGGGAGAGACACTACTTGCCTAAAGGGTTGACCAGGGACAGGGGACAGTTAGGGGATGTCTCAGACAATCCCCAAGGGGACTTGGGGACGGGAGAGGCACTAGTGACCTAGAGGGTAGACCAGGGACAGGGGACAGTTAGGGGATGTCTCAGACAATCCCCTTGGGGACAGGAGAGACACTAGTGACCTAGAGGGTAGACCAGGGACAGGGGACGGTTAGAGGATGTCCCAGACAATCCCCAAGGGGACTTGGGGACGGGAGAGGCACTAGTAGCCTAGATGGTAGACTAGGGACAGGGGACAGTTAGGGGATGTCTTAGGAATGTACTCCCACTGGAGACTTGGGGACTGTCCCATGTGGACAGGGGACACCATAGGCCAGTCCTGGACATGTGTGGAAATCCGAAGATGTCGATTTTTTGCGTCTGGCGGTTTCCGTTTTAACGCAAATCCGAGTCATTTCAAGTAGGACGTTAACGCTAGAAGTTACTCTCACATTTAAGTGCAAAATGCGCGAAAAAGGAAGTCACGTGATCCTCCCTGCCGTCTGCCGTTACGTGATGCTTAAAGTGCAACTTTTTCTGAAACATTTGCTGAAACACCGCGCGCAACACGGTACGTTGCATTGTGTGTCCACCACTGAAACATCTCGTGCAATAATGCGCGCAACAGTTCTGGACCGTTCTGGACAGTTTCAGAAGTAGAACTGAATCCTACTTCTGCGGCTGTTGCGCGCAACGTTTCGCAAAACATATTGAAATGGGTGGACGCACGCTGCAACATTGTGTTGCGCGCGATGTTTCAGCAAATCCATTTATGTTTGATTATACTTCATTTCAGTTCATTTCAACCGCATTTGATTATATACACATAGATATTTGCGGTATACAAATCTTAAACATTATTATTAAGAAATGTTGCGCCGTGTGCCTTTAATCTCTCTAATAATAGTAACGGTCCCGGTGTTGACTCTTGGAACATTGACGCAAGTCAATGCAAGTTTTGACTTGCGCGAACTTGTGTCTTCGTTTGAACACCAATTTGCATTGACTTGAGTTGCATGTACTTGCATTGACTTGAGTTGCATGTACTTGCATTGACTTGAGTTGCATGTACTTGCATCGACTTGCAACATAGTTAATAGAGGGGAATGGTTAGGAAGCCTTTTGTTACATTTCTTTGTTCTAGTCTGGATGTTGAACTGGTCTTGACCGTGCACAAAGTTTGTTTAAATTCATTAGAAAATGGCTATATGAATGAACCGAAATGTTGTCTATTGGATTATTTATTGAAATATTCTAATATAATTAATTTTGAACTAGAATACATCGAACAAGCAGCGGAAAAGAAAGAAAGGAATCGAATTAAACTAAAGACTATCCTTTGTGCAGGCTAAAAATTCTATCAAGAGGCGATAAAAATAGCAATATATACTTCCATTCCTAAAAAACAATGCCACTGTTTCTGATCATTTCTTAAACAGCGCTAATCATACGGCCTCTAACATTCTACTAATCCCTATTGAACAAATCTGCTCTTCCCGTGATGCCATTCGCAAAGCTAAGAAGCTCACTATATAAATGTAGCTAATACTCTAGATTATGATAATAATAATAATAATGATAATGATATTGGATTTATATAGCGCACTTTATCTATATACATATTCAAAGGCGCTTTACAATGATATGAAAGAGGTGATCAGTATGAAGTAGACACTGAGGGTAGTCATTGCCAGGGTTTTATTACGTCCTCAGTGGTTCTTTTACGTCCCTCCAATGCTGGGTTAGATAGTGTGGAGAGACGAGACTTACGGTTTAACGTCCTTATCCGAGAAGACTTGAAGGTCTAACCCTTTGCAGATGTAGTTACAAAGGCAGCACCTTCTCCTCAGTTATTTTAAGACCCTGAGTGTTGGTCCGACCGGGAATCGAACACCGGTCTCCCGCACACTAGTCCGGCGCCCTACAAACTGAGCCAACCGGGTTGATCATTAAAGTAGAAAAGTTGTAGGTACAAACTTATTTCTTATTCTCTTATTCTTATTCTCTCTTTTCTCTCTTTTTTTTTTAGGCTTAGATTTTGAATGTTCCTATTATTTTTAGTCACGATTATAGAAAAGTGACTGATATGAAAAGATTTGAATTGCATTTTAGAACATTTTAGACGGTCTCTAAATTCAAATTGGTATGAGCACGTTATTTCAAGACTGATATCGATCTCAGTTCTATTGTCGTCAATATCGTCATACTCCACTAACCTTAATCTGCAACGATATCTACACTGAAAAAGTATTACTGGCTTTAAGCAATGCTTATGTGAGTGCTGCCAAAAGAATTTTAAAGGGAGGCAAAGCGCTCTATATGTGGGATGCTCACTGATATTTAAGCAAAAACTTAATAATGAACCTTTATTTAAACACGCTTAGTTTTTAAGTTAGTTAGTTAAACCTTTATTTGGGTTGTCCTTTCAAAAATACAAAGTATTTTGGTATCAATAGGAGCCCTAAATTTAAAAAAAAAAAAAAAAATAATAATAATAATAATAATAATAATAATGAAAACTTTATTCATATGTTTTATCTCATAAAATACAATTGTAAATCTCACTTAACAGGTAATTTACAACTGGCTACCAGAACTGACAATACTACTAAAAATACATATACACATATATAATATCTTTAAAGCTACATATTATATTTATATAACAAGTTTAAAATTTCATCAGGTCGGGATTATCCCAATTCTTGTTTCTTTTACAAAATATGAAATAAGTAGATCTAATAGCAATGCTAATTATTTTTTTAACTATATACATTTGATGTTTTTTGTCTATTTTTAAACTTTTTAACATGTCTAAGAACGATGAACATTCATTTGAAAAGACTCCAAGTGCACTTATGGAAAGGTTAACAAATTTCACAGATTTATAGTGATTACGTAATCTTTCGGTAGTATTTTTGTATTTGTTTTCTTTTCGATTAACGTTATTCTCTAGATTAGACTCAAAACCAACAGTTAGTTCCAGTACATAAAGGCAATCTGGAGTAGACACCAGCAAGTCGGGACGATGTGTGTCACCAGTTATGATGGACGGGCTGTTGAAACCATCAATGTCAGCGTAGAGCAGCGAAGAACTGTTAAGTACGGGTTGCAGAGAGGAGGCGAGGAATTTGAGAACTGAATCGTGTCTCCAGGTGAAGCGATCGAGATAAGACTGACATCCTGCTACTACGTGACAAAGAGATTCTGGAGAGCAGCAAAACGAACAATCTGATGTGCCTAATAAGCCCCACTTGACAAGGTTTTTGCGTGTTGGCAGTGTGTTGTTAATGTATCGTATGGCGAAATTAAATATGTTTTTCGGCAGATTAATAATAATAATAATAATAATAATAATAATAATAATAATAATAATAATAATAATAATAATAATAATAATAATGATGATAATAAGAAAAAATATATATATAAACTAATTATTAAGATATAAAAATATTAAAATACAATAAAATCTGACTAAAAATATTAATACTAAGATCATCTCTTAAATTTAGAGATATATATCATTATACAAAAGACTACTTCTTGCTTTCTAAAAAATTATTATATACTTCTGAGCCATTATAAAAAAAGCTTTTCTTGGCGGTCTCAGTTCTTACTGATGGCAAGTATATAAAATTACTTCTTCTCGTGGCTCTCGAGGCAACATCCTTATACAGCTTGTGGGAGTGTGTATAACATAAAGAACAATATAATGGAATAATAAAAATACTGAACTAAAAATAAATGACTGAATAAATAAATATTAAAATTGTTTAAAACTATAAAATCTATATATTTACTTTAAAATGTGTTTCTTTGTTTTCGCTAAATAATGATCAGTTAAAATCAAAATTTGAATTCTAAAAATAGATATAATTCTCATCGTTATTTGGTTTGCATTGATTTGTTAAGCTATTAAACTTAAAGTCATCAAAGTCATTTGATTTTATGAACGAGGTCTTGATGCTATTTATACTTGACGAGTTTTTGTGAACATTGCTGAATTTATTCCAAAGGACAGATGCTCTATAATGAATTGAATTTTTCATGTAAGATGAGTTAAATCATAGTTAATAGAGGGGACTATGGTTAAATCGTTTAACTATGAGACTGTTTTCACCTCTAGTCCTAAGCGATAGCTGCTCATGGTGCTTGATTGATATATCATTCATACAGTCTGGGACCACATTATTAATCATTTTATATGCTAATTTCATTAAACCTAATTTATAATTACTGAACAAAGGTTTCCAACCTGTCTTCTTAAAACCTTAGATGCGGTAAGATCATATGGAAACTTAAAAATAATTCTAGCGGCCCTTAAATGAAGCTTTTCTAAGCAATTGAAACTATCACTATTTGAAGCACTACCCCATACAGGTAAAGCATAGGTGATTGAAGGAAGAATTACTTTAAAATATAAATCTAATAATACGTTTCTTGGTAGAAAATGACTTCTCTTCAGTAAATTATCAGTTTATTAAGGAATCCTTTTTTTGATTTCAAGCATGTGATGAAGGGAGTTGTTTCTGCACCAGTTGTAAAGTTCTGCCAGTGACTTGTTCAGCATCGATGTGGCTTCATCTACAGTAAAATTGTATATTCTTTATGGCTAGAAAACCCCCTGATAATCACTGTTTTGTCGTTTTGGAGTGACATTCAAATAATTTGAAAATAGATGTCTATTCAATATTTCGCAATGAACTGATGAGCTCTTGCGGACACGTACCCCTCTATTACGAACATCCTGGTAGTACGACTAGTATAGCTAAATCCCCTCCAGGCATTGCAGACATCCCGTTATATTAACGCCGGCAAAGTTGTTGACTCTTCGTGAGATCGAAAACTTACACTTGAAAGTCTTTTTACATTTTTTGATAGCAAAAACATTTGGTACAATCAATTCGAATTACACGCAATTTGCCCAATATACTGCATGGACGCTATTTTCCTGCGTCAAGACTTTTTTCTTTTCTTTTCTTTTCTTTTTTTCTGTCCGAACTTCTGCACATTTCCTCTTTTACAAATAATTCAAACAAAAACAAATCTGATTTTCTCGCTGTCCTTCAGCTAGCTGTTTTTTTCCTTGAAAGTATTTGAAATTTTTCCATCGACTTGCGTGGAGCGGTGTTCAAACGAGGACGCCAACACTTGCATCGACTTGCGTTCTCGTTTGAACGGGGCCTTATGTCTATTCTGTTGGCTCAAGCTCCATCTCTGCGCGATCTTACATATATAGCTAATTACTCGTGCCCAGGCCGTAGGCCGGCGGCACGAGTCTAGGTTTACGTTTTCTATCAGTCTATAAGTCTATCTACCGTCGTAGTCGAGAATGTGCCATGAAAACGAGGCAAGCCACAGGCACCCCAGGCAATCATTTAGAGCAGCGTGCGTATAAAGCAAATGGACGGGTCCGGGTTCGAATCCTCATGGAATAAAAAAAATTTTTTTTTCGCCTTACTATGTAGTAAATATTATCTTTTCATTTTTTTGTATGCTTTTTTCTGATTTTGAAGCATTTCAAGTTGTTTTTTAATTTGATTTAATTTCCAATATATTTTGACTCAAGCGACAGTCTGGCTCAGGTGAAATTTGAGAATTTCCAGAATTTCTTATCATTGACTGCATGCACGTTTTCAGGATAAAAGGAACGATTAAAAACATTATGTATTTCAATATTCTGGCTGAAATTTTTTGGTATCAAAGAAAATAGACCGAGGTCAAACAGGTCACCCAAACAGGACGGTGTGCTTTCGTGACGCTACAATGAGTCTGCACAGGCATTTGTCATCATGTGAATCGCTGTTACTCTAGCAGCTATAAAATTAAATAAATATCAGACATAAAGGCAGCTCATATCTAAATGCCTTAATTTTTAATTGGAAATTTAGGATCGAGACCGATACCTCCATGAGTTCAAATCAGCTTGCCGGCAAAGCAGACAAATATTCCGCCGTTCAGTACGGCGAACTCAAAACTGTCAAAACGCCCGACGTAGCTAATCGAACCGTTCGGTAATCGAACTTTATCGAACCCAATCGAACTTAATCGAACGATTGGGTTCGATTAGTTCGATAATCGAACACAATCGAACCGAAAATTTTCTGTGCGATCGAGTTCGATTGCGTTCGATTTTCGAACTTTATCGAATCCAATCGAACTCAATCGAACACCGTTGAAAAAAAATTAACTTCACCAAAATTACCACTAGATATTTGAACAATCTGTTTTAATTAATAACTAACTTGTAATATCTTGATTGAACTAGACTTTCGGAGTGGAAATTACATTGATTTTACCATTTTGCAAAACTTAACTGAACAAAAATATCCCGCATGCAAAAAAAGTTCAACCAGCAATAGAAAATTACCAGTGAAAATTGTAAAAATCTTACTTCAACTGTAACCATTCTATGGATTATATTTAGTCCTAGTGACCTTGCAGGGTCTTTTTAAAACAACCTAAGTAGCCTGCGCAGCTGGAAATTTTCTTTTGGAAAACACGTTTTACTGCAGACTGAACTTGTCTATTTCCCACTTTGCCGTTAGTATATGACGGCTTTGCTGTTCAAGCTTGTGCGATCCCTAACAAAACTGCTAGCTGCGTAGCGTTTACTTGCAAAAGACAATAACTGGAACAAACCCTTACTCTAATGGTACTTGTATTACCACATTTCCAGTCGAATGCTATCTATCCTCTGTTTGTTTCTAACAAAATCGAACCTATTCGAACTATTCGAACTAATCGAACTACTCGAATTCAGTCGAACAGTTCGATTAGTTCGATTGCTCAAGAAATTTTGTGAGAGTTCGATTTTGTTCGATTGCCGAACTCAATCGAACTCAATCGCGTGATTGAGTTCGATTAAATTCGATTAAGTTCGATTAATCGAACGTTCGATTTGGTTCGATTAGCCACGTCGGGCAAAACGTGACCAAACTGGCTTTAAGGTGTTTCAAAGTCGGTTGTTGACGCGCTACACCTCTTATTTTAAATTCGCGATTTCATGGACTTCTTCTCGTCGGATCAAAATATCCTTTGGACCAACTATCAAGCAAAGATTGAATTTTTGAATGATAGTAATTTTAAGTCAATCCGTGTTTTTACAGCAAAGATAATCAATGATTGTTGAAATCAGTCTTTCTAAAATATCTCCCGTTTACGATGAGCTTTTGAAAAACAAAAACATAGGCCTAAAACTTCACATTCATGCACACATACTTATAGTACAATCAGAGAGTTTAAACAGAGCGATTTCAAGTACTAGACTCTAAACAGTGATGACTTGAAGAGATATCTCTTACGCCGCTTGAAAGTTAAAATTGTCGCAGCTAGTGAATCCCACATACTATCAGAAGAAAAATCATAACTCCGCCAAATGAACACTTAAACCAGTGCAATTTACCAGAGAGAGAGAACAACAATATAGCAACGTGTTTTCAGTATTTTGGCGCATATGTTTGAGCGCCGAGTATTTCTTTTCTGCATGACAAGCTATACCTTAGTTTTTGCGACGCAAAATACGTATAAAAAATGTTTGCGTCTAGAACTCAAAATCGCTCTGTTTAAACTCTCTGATTTTACTATAAGTATGTGTGCATGAATGTGAAGTTTTAGGCCTATGTTTTTGTTTTTCAAAAGCTCATCGTAAACGGGAGATATTTTAGAAAGACTGATTTAAACGATCATTGATTATCTTTGCTGTAAAAACACGGATTGACTTAAAATTACTATTATTCAAAAATTCAATCTTTGCTTGATAATCGGTCCAAAGGATATTTTGATCCGACGAGAAGAAGTTCATTAAATCGCGAATTTAGAATGAGAGGTGTAGCGCGTCAACAACTACTTTGAAACACCTTAAAACATTTTTATTTTCATGCCACACTGAATTCCACTTGGGCACGAGTAAACGCACTATGTGCGTCTAGTTCAATTAACGTTGTCGTAGAAAAAAGGCTAAAGCTGAATCGTCCGACCGCGAGGTATCATGGAATATTTATTGTTTCGATAACAAAACAATAGATATACCACGATACCTCGCGGTCAGATAATTAAGCTTTAGCCTTTTTTCCACGACAACGTTAATTGAATTAGCTATATAACGTGGTTCGATAGTTTTTATTGACCATGCTTCCGTTTTTCACCCCACCGCCTTTATGTACAATATTACATATCATTGCGTGGCATTGTCGCGGTTTTGATTTGGGTACAGAACTGTTATATCGGGGGTTCTAGCTATGGGCCTTATACCTTCCGGTTGCCTTCACTTCCGCGGGTCTCGGATTTTTGACGGCTTTTGATTTTTTTTCCGCTGCTGGGTCGTGCTACCGTCGGCATGCCTTTGGAGGGGTGGGGACTAGTCGGATGCTATTGCTGTTGGAAACGGGTTCTCAATCCACGAGTTGTTTCGCCATTGGCGGATTGATTTGGATTTAGACTTTATTTCCTTGTTTTAGTGTGTAGCTTATTGCCCACATAGTCCCTTGTCTAGAGCTGCTCGATTTCAAAAGGTATTTTAGAAAATTTTATTTCGGCCATCTTTGCTTACCGTTGCTATGGCAACACAAATCGAAGTGAAATAGACAAAAATCAAAACTTTTATTCAAATGATGTGAAAACCATTTTGGTTGGTCAAGAGTAAGTTGCTCAATTCGTGGAGTGAAAGGCGGTAGTATGGTCAATAAAAAACTGTATCGAGCCATCTTAAAAATTGCAACAAAAATTTATTCAAAAACCATTATTTCTCCCCTTGGGGCCGCTACGTAGGCATGTGACTTACGTTACGTCTGCGAAGAGGGCTCTGGTTTGCACAGTGAGAAAGCATTGTTCTTTAGGTAGGTAAGTAGAGTTATTGTATTAGAACGGTTTTCATGTGAATGGGAAACGGTCCGGTCCGTACTGTGACCGTATCAGTACCGCAATTTCTATAAAAACATTCAACATCGGGGGTGGAAGCGGAATCAGGAATCATGAATCACGGCTTTGAAATTTGTAGGAATCATGAATCATTGCGTTTTAAGTTAAGGAATCATGAATCAGTGTATTTGGAATTAGGAATCATGAATTATTTACTGAAACTCTTCAATGCAAATCTGGTTCTTTGCTTCATCGGGTTCGTGTTTCAAAGACAAAGACACTGGCGTGACAGGAAATCGTCCTTGTATTTGCACTGACAAAAGAAACTGTCAAAGGTCATCTAATTGCCCTGGTATTTTTATATTTCTGCCTGGTAATCCTTAACTTATGAATCAATAAACTACTAAACTGCCAATCAAAGAGTTTGGCATGATATCAACTCCTGTTGACCAACGTTTGTCGAACGTTCCGGTGGCTTTCCTGGACGCCTTCTTGTGGTTCTGTGATTCTCGTCCTCTGTCGCGATCGTCATTGCTTTTAGAGATTTAGACACGAAAGTAGACATGAAAGGTAAATATCTCGTTCATATCTTGTCATTCTGATGATTTGCTTCGGTTCAAATCCTCACATAGCTGCAAAAGAAAATACAGCTCGGACAAGGATGATATACAATTTACTATTGATTCTGTTGGTACGAGGAAAGGGTAAGCATTTTCGATACTTTATATTTTTAATACATCTTTATTGTCATTATTAGTTTGAGATCACCGATCAGATTAAAATTTTCAGCTCGGTACAATAAGACATAGTATGTGATTGGTCAAAATATTTTGAATGGAATAACAAGCGATTTCATTGGCTATCTCGTTTTTTCGAGATGCGGATCATTTTAGTCTCCTTCGCAGCCGTTTTTTTGTATCGGGATCCCTGTCCAAGTCGGACCCCAGTCCCCCTGCCCCCAGCCACAAGCCTTCCCTGAAGGGAACACGCCGTGAATGAAATACAACACTTTATTATTTTAAAAAAAAACTTTAACCCTTTCCCTACGGCCAAAATCAGGCAAAAACTCTTGTATTTTTGAGGCCTAGTGAAAACCTCCCCTAGTTCTTTTGAGTTTTGGAGTTCCTGTGAAAATCACTGCTTTGCACGATTGCTGGGGGCTCATATTTTTGATTGACAAGAAGAATTCGTTAGCAAGACGCCCGGGGGGGCACTTGTTCCGGATCTGATGGGGACGTGCCGCCCAGCCTCCTCAAACCTGACCCTGTTTAAGACACCTAAATTCTCGAAAACGATACCCTATATAAGACAAGAGGGCATTTTAGGGACCCTATTAAAGACTGTGAGGAAAATTGTACATTAAAAAAAGAATAGGCGGTTTTAGTCCATTAATATTTTAATTAAGTCGCTCAAACAGGAAAAAAAGTTGGCCTCGAATATTACACTATTTGAAAAAAATTGACCCTGTTTAAGACAATTTATCGTAAAATCTGATCTATACCCTGTCTAAGACCGCAGGAGCTAAAATCACGACCCTGACGGGCGGCACGTCCCCGTATAGTAAATATATGCAAGTGCCCCCCCCCCGGGGCAAGACGTCAAGATCGTTCAGGATGGCGCCATTTTCCTGGAATTTCATGTAAATATTGAGCTTTTTAGAGTCATTTCTTGATCTATGAAGAAGTTGGAGGGCATCATTAAGCCCTGTGACAGCCTAAGTCGCACTGTCTCGACAAACTGAGTTCAGTACTTGGATATTCCACGAAGAAATGTGAGAAAAGTTCGCTATTTCAAGAAAGGGAATTTTTCGAAATGATTATCCTGAAGAGCTTCATAGAGAAAGACGATGGCACCCTAACAAGGCAAGACTCAAATATTTCACGTCCTACAGATGTCAGGAAAGTGAAGGAACAATTTTCTAAGAGGCAGTAGAGAAAGAGTTAACAATATAAAGCAAAAAATATATATAGACAAAAAAAATATCTTCACAGTCAATGGCACAAGCCTAAAGCAATCTCTTTCCTGTGCAAATGTTTGTCATCCTAGCAATGTAAAATGTACAACTGTCACCTGGTCCTAATCCATCTTTAGCTCTCAAGTTATTTGTTAGGGCCAGTACCTTCTCTAATTATAATTTCATATCTATTGTAAACTATTGTAAACTACTACCAAAGGTACGAAATAAATTGTTGTTGTTGTTGTTGTTGTTCGAAGGGTTCCAATATGCATGATCAATATATGCATGTGGCGACTGTCTTGTTCGTCAGGATATTTTCAATGTGCCCTTCCGGATCTTCAGAGTAGTTGTCAATAAAACAAGAGGAGCTGGAGCGATTCACCACACAGAACATCCTCAAAAAATTGTCTAAAACCCGATGCAGTACAGTTTTATAGAGACGCAATAAACAGAAATGATATACAACGACCACATGTATTGTTCTAGATGATGTAATGCTTTATAGCCTGGACCACATGGTCTGTTTTAACCGATGAAATTACCGACCAGTGGTTTCTATTGTGCATTTTGCTGCACCTACGGAAACTGAAACTCTGGCTGTTTTATGAGTCGATTTACCTACGGTAATTCGACTAATAAGATTTCTTACAAGCTTTTAAAGGTAGAATCTGGTAACCCTAAAACATGGAATGGTGGAATTGGCGGAATGACGGAAACTTCCCCTAATTCCTAAAACACGTGTTACGCGACACTTTTCTATGCATTTCATATTTTCAGTGATTTTGTAATCTATTAATCAGTAATTTTGGCAAGGGACTTTTTGTGACGTAGTTTTGTTATGGCTAGTTGTTGGACCTCGCAGGGGCAGGACCAACCGCATACAAATGTGCTAGCCTAGGCAAGGTTATCGTAGATTGTGTATTTCATCTCAGTTCTAGATTTGTAGATTCGGAATAGTCCCAAGCCTTTACCAAATGGTTTGTAGGTTGAGTACGTTAATATGTGAATGAATCTTAGTATTATAGCGGACCGGCCCGCGCGAGCGGAGCACCATACCTAAGAAAAAATGGTAACCCATTGAGTTGATTTTTCATGGACACACAGGGAGCCCAACGGCTGTACGTCCGTCCGTACATACATACATACATACATACGTCCGTACATACGTCCGTGTACATCGCGATGCTGATTGGCTGATTGCTTTTTGGCGCCAACTTGACGCGCGCTGACACTTTGAAAACTGAAAATTTACAAGTTTCCTTGCAGTTTTAACTTGCAAAGCTTAAAAATAGTATTCTCGAAACCTCGTAAAAATTTAGCGATTTTGATGGACATTAATCTGTGCCAATCTTGACAGGTTAAAGCGAAAAAAACCGTACGTTTGAATTTTTTTCGGGCCTGGTGTCGTTTCAAAAACTGCTCGAAAGACGAAAGACACAGAGGATATTTTCAAAGTTGAACGACTTTTTAGTTGGATTCGTAGTTTAAAAAAATTCCTCATAATGAATGAGTCATTGAGGATCGTGTATTCTTCGTTTCGTGAAGATGCCTTCAGTAAAGCTGCTTAAAAATCTAGCCAAAGTTGGAAATAAATCAAGAATCGTCTGCATTGAGCGTGAAACAAGGACCAGTATGCTTCGAAACTGACAACAAGGAAAGCACTTCAAGGTAAAGACCCTGGCCAGAAAATGATATCAAAAAGTCTCTTGTACCTATATTTGATCTTTTATCTTTGATTTGGGATTGATGACTTAAAAAAAAACTTTTATGCACGTTGAACTGTGGCCAAGTTTAAAGAAACACTCGATCAAGCCTTACATGAAATGTACAACGACATTTTGTTTTACGGTGAACTTTTTGCACTAGTTCTAATAATAATAATATCAATTAGTAAAAAAAATTGATTTTGAACTTATTTCAACCCCACTAATGTGTAAATACAGCTCAAGTTTTGGTCTGGAATTTAATGAAACAATTGACAGGAAAAAAAGAAGGAATTTTGCCATGCAAACTAGAGTTGTTTTACTTTATTCATCTGGATGAAGTTGCTCAGTGAGCCCTGTGTAGCCTTAAATACAGACTGAAAATGCTTAATTCCTTGTTTTCTTGTTATTTCAATTAGCTGTTTTTATAATCACTTTAAATTGTATTATCAGTGTAACCTGGAAGAGAAAAGTGGGAGACAAGTATTCACCTAGCTAGTGTGTCATTCTATTCTACATTAAATAACAAAACAAAACAACAACAACAACAACAACAACAACCACAAAAAAACAAGATGTCACAAATATAGTGAAGACAGACAAATCAATATAGTCAATATATGTTGTTCTGTAATATTCAGGATGTCAAAAATTAATTACTTGTATCAATTTAAAAAAATGTTTTGGAGATTTTGCTTTCTATTTCTGAAAATTATGAACCCTTACAAAGTCAGTTATCAAATCTGACAGTGAATCTGAATATTGAAATTTACTGTAACAAAGGTCACTGAGCATACAAGCCCATACAATATACAAACCAAAACCAAAACTTATTTTAAAAATGCTTTTTAAATAATCTTCATTTCAACTTTTTCAATTACCACAGAAAGCCCAATTCATTTGAATCAAGAACATAAAAAAATTAAAATTGAAATTGGAGCTTTGCTTTTAGGTAGTAGTTGTTTTGAGTTGTTTTACAATTTCATCTAAAGTCATGATTAGTGTAACCTGGAAGAGAGAATTCTTGTTTTGTGTAAAGACAACTATTTATCAGTGTCATTCTACTCTACATAATACAAAAAAAAACAAGATGCCACAATACTGTCAAGACAGAAAAATCTAAATATAATTTTCTGCAATGTCTAATTGTTTAATTGAAGGATGTTGAATTAGGTTCAGTATTTATGTGAATGAAATCAGTTTGAGGGATTTTTGCATCCTATTTCTGAGAATTATGAAGCACTTACTACTAAGTCAATTATAAAATCTGACACAAATATCTGAATAAATATCACTATGGTCACTGAGTTGAGAGACTGAAGGGCAAGAAATAAAGCTTGATCTATAGTCTTTATTTCAACTTTTACAACAAAATGCAATCTTTGTTTGCCTATTACCACAGCAAGCCCAATTCATTTGAATCAAAAACGTCAAAATAAAACAAAGTATTTAAAATTATTATTATATTTAAATGGGAGCTCCGCTATTAGGTAGTACCTAATTTTTATATTACTTCAGTTTTTACACTATGACGCAGTTATAGGGTGTGATTGAAATTCAAACATGATTGACGTTTAGTAAGTAGAGTCCATAGTACAAATAAGACTCCATGGTCCAGATTGTGCAGGAAAGTTTTATTGGCCGGTCCAGATCTGGAGATCCTGGTGTACACCTTGATTGGATATGCCTGACAGTGTATCGTGAGTCTGGTTTGGGCTACGGCTCTACCTGCTACTATACTAGAAATACCTGTGCATTGAAGCTTTGTAGAGTAGTTGTCATCGTTGTTATAGTTGTTAACGTCTTTTTGGACAATTATCTTTGGTATTAAATACAAGAACTTCAAATCTATAGGTATGAATTAATGTCGTCAAAGTCATCCCGGACTAGTTCCCTAGCACACGGAACGGCGGAAAATACCCCCAAATCCTAAAACACGGAATAGATGAGTAAATAGAAATATGTCACTCGCTCACTCCTCAGTGAGGTGAGGACAGTGCGACTACTCCAACCATGGCCACCCAAACAAATTTTCATGCAAATCTTCCAATCACGATCAAGTATATAAACAATAGAATCTCGATAAATTCTTAAAATTTCGCTTAAAATGAATATAATTTGCTTTGAATGTGTACGAATTACAATGAGATTGAACAAGAAGCATCTTAGACTGTAGAAACTCGCAAAAAATCTATGGTTTAGCGTCAAAAATGTACCTTGAAAATTTGTCTGAAATTTGTTTGGGTGGCCTTGCATGGTTGGAGTAGTCGCACTGTAATAGATGATGGAATCAACAAAGTGATAATTTGACTTCCTAGATGATGTCATTTAAAGGGTATCAGGAACTGGAACGAGCGGTGGTCGATAGTTCAACACCAGATGAGCTTGTGATGGGTTTGTATGACAAATGGGCAAAAAATTATGATGAGGTAATTAACTTACACCATGGAGGTTGATCAAGACAAAGTGCAAAACATAAAGTCGACGTTACTAGAAATGTTGATGGGAGCATACTGGGCCTGATACAACCCAGTTGAATGATATTTTGGTTTTGCTCTCGTTTTGGTTTCTGGCATATTTACTTTTGACATATTTTATATCATTGTTAAAAGCAAATATTTTGTCACATTTTTCATTCTTAGTGCAGGAATTCCAATATCTAGAATTGATTATTAGCAGAGCTCTTCACGGTTCAAAGCGGAGTTCCATGCACACAAAGAAAATGACAAAGGGTAAAATCAAGTGGAGTATACCACCACGCACACCTATCACGCCTCATGCCCACTCGCTATTCGATTCTCGTACGATCGCCTTATGTTCAAACACATAGTGCAGATTTCGTATGAGTGTGAAAAGGCCGTGGCACGGTCGCGGCGCGGTAACGGCAGAATTTTCGAATGTTTTGATAGGAAACACGGCACTGACACGGCACGGCGCGGTCCGTTTTACACTCATACGAAATCTGCACTATGCATCCTGATGTATCCACGTACAAATCAAGTATCCTTCTTGTTACCTTACTATCTTACAAGTGTATCATACATAATATGAAGTAATCATAAACTTGCAAATGCTATGCCTTTCAGGAAACCAAGTCCAAAGGTTATGTGGCTCATGAAACCAGTGCCAAGGCGTTTGATGCTCAGCTCAAGAAATCTTTTGGTGACCAAAGGTTTGGCCTCACAATCCTTGATGCTGGTGCAGGAACGGGATATGTGGGAGAACATTTGAAGGATCTTGGATATACAAATACTGATGCACTGGACATTTCTCAAGAGATGCTTGACATGGCACGTGACAAGAAGATTTACAAGAAACTTATCTGTGCACCAATCAGTGATGAGAAGATAAATGACATCGAGAGTGATTACTATGATGCTCTTATTTCATCAGGAACTATAACCGTTGGTCACGTGAAGCCATGTGGCTTTGATGAGATTTTACGCATAGTCAAACCTGGTAAGATATATACCTATTTTACAAAAGGTTGTCAGGCGAGAGGCCTAAAGCACGCCCAACTAGATCGAAAAGAGCTATGGGTAGGGGCAAAACTTAACTCACTTTTCAGGCTTGGTCTTGATTTATAACATCAAGAAATGAAGTTCTGTGTTGTATAAGGGTAAAGCAAGCTAGAGGTGGATGTCGTGTTGATACTCGTGTGGTTTTATTGTTTTAATTGCTGGGTTTCACCAATTCCTTTGGGAATTCAAAAGTAGCCATGTTGGATGAACAAGCAATTGACACTAATCAGAAATTTTATGTTGAAGTTCATCCAAGATGGCTACCGTGCACGTCACATGCAACCCAAGAATATCTTCTGCCCATACTCCCTTTCGGGGGAGTCGGGTAGGCTTGGAGTCTTTGGCCCGACAACGTTTATTGAAATAGGTGTATCTGTTATTTAATTGAGCGCAAGGGCAATGCGTTTGTTTTATTAACCAATGTAGTCAGTCAATAACGTGTCGTCCTCAGTTCCCTCTTCCGTTAACATGTAGGTCCTTCTGTTCAGTCTCAGTTATTGATTCTTTGCTATCTTTTTTTTTGTGTTTTGTGTTCTCAGGTGGACTAATTTGTTTCAATCTTCGTAAAGATGCCTACGACAAAGAAAACTATGGATATAAGAAGAAAATGGATGAATTGGTTGAGCAGAAAATGTGGAAGCAAATCAGCAAAGATCTTATCCAATATCATGCAAACTCACAGAGATCTGAGCTTGACACTTGCTATTTATTTGCTTATCAAGTCATAAAACAACAATGTCAATAGAAACTGTCTTGGTTCAAAAGGATGACAACATCATAAACAGTCCAGTCAGCATAACTATTTAATGAAATGACCGAATAAGTCCCCCTCCTAAATGATAGATAGATAGATAGAACTATAAATTAATTGAACGATTGGTAGACTGATTCCATAAGTCGGTCCCAGTTCGCTCTCTGACGATTTTTTTTTCGCTCACGGACCCGTGAGCGAAAAAAAAATCGTCAGAGAGCGAACTGGGACCGACTTATGGAATCAGTCTAAACGATTGGTAACTGGTAATCCTTCCCTCTCCATGAAATTATTATATCATTTTAACTACTATTGTAATGACGATAAGTAATGATAAGTATGCTCTAGAATTGCAACAGCACTCACTTGGTACGTGACCTATCACTCACTATACACCCACTATACAATACTGCACAGAAATCACATGAAATGGCAGCACGCATGCGCACATCAATGCACCGCGTCGCGCAGTCAGTCTCGTACCCAGAGCCTGCGTCATTCGGTATCAAGTCAACTTCCAGGTGATCCTCGATTAATTACATAATTACATTAATTAGTACCTGACATTTTGCTGCTCAGATCTTCCTCGCCTAACACTAGAGGATGTTGTAACTTGCAATGAAACACGAAAATAACAATTCAGTAAACTACAGTTAACAAATCTAAATATCTTATAGTATAGCTACAATATAGCGCTCTGATTGGCTAATTCACCGTGAACCATTAATAAATAATAAATAAATATTTTACAACATTTGACTAAAATCTTGCAATCTGATTGGCTGAGAGCCATTGTTAATAAGAGTACTGACAATAGCTGACGCCAACATATCACGCTCGTCCTTACAGAAAAAAGTTTGGGACAGTTTTTCAAACAGATTTGGACGGAAAAGATCTAAGATAATGTTGTAAAAAACAAATTGAAGATAGTTTCCCATTGTCAGTACTCTTATTAATCATGGATGACGTCAAAAAATGTCCAAAACTTAGCAGTGAAACCACTCGCTGCGCTCGTGGTTCCACTTTAGTTTTGAACATTTTTTGACGTCATCCATGATTAATAAGAGTACTGACAATGGAAAACTATCTTCAATTTGTTAAATAAATAACTTTCTACAGCAGATCCACGTAGTGGCTATTCTTCTGCTGGCACTCACATGTACACTTACTACTTCTACATTAAATATTTTGCATACATCGCTCAACTCACATGTTGATTTTTGCCGAGGGAGGAAAAACCGGAGAACCCGTTGCAGGGGTGGACACACGGTGTAACCATTGCAGGGGTGGACACACGGTGTAACCATTGCAGGGGTGGACACACGGTGTAACCATTGCAGGGGTGGACACACGGTGTAACCGTTGCAGGGGTGGACACACGGTGTAACCACTGCAGGGGTGGACACACGGTGTAACCGTTGCAGGGGTGGACACACGGTGTAACCACTGCAGGGGTGGACACACGGTGTAACCGTTGCAGGGGTGGACACACGGTGTAACCATTGCAGGGGTGGACACACGGTGTAACCGTTGCAGGGGTGGACACACGGTGTAACCATTGCAGGGGTGGACACACGGTGTAACCGTTGCAGGGGTGGACACACGGTGTAACCATTGCAGGGGTGGACACACGGTGTAACCACTGCAGGGGTGGACACACGGTGTAACCACTGCAGGGGTGGACACACGGTGTAACCGTTGCAGGGGTAGACACACGGTGTAACCATTGCAGGGGTGGAAACACACACACATACTAGTTACAGTCTATCACGTTTGTAAACAAATTTTTATTTGCGACTCTGATATTTTGAGAGTAAAATCCTATATTCTTTGAGATTATGTCTTTACAGTAAAAGGAAAGTTAAAAAGTACTTATGCCGTAGAAGGTAAGAGCAAAGAATAAATCAGTGAAGCAGTATACAGTTACATAAAAAACGTGTTTTGAAATTCTTCCCTACAGTTTTTACAATTACTCGTTCATGTATTTATCAGCACGGTAGTATAAATGTTTACGTGATTTGGATTGCAGGTTTTTAGTAAAAATTATACTTCTATAGCTAGAAGTGTGTTGTCATGCAAAGTACATTCCACGAAGTATCTCCGGGTGTACTTGTACTGCTTTAGCTAGAGTCTCGGGCGCCCTTGAATCATCTCCTGTACTGTTACTTGATCCACTGTCGTTCCTAGAGGAAAACAAAGTGGAACATCAAAAAAAACACGTTTTCACCAGTGAAGCTTCTTTCTCCACAGGGAAGGAAAACTTTAATTTAAAGACGCCAAACATTATCGCAAGACAAAAGACTGTCCTTACTTGGTTTTGTTTGTATTGGACTTATATTAGGAAGGCTTAGAGTAGATTTCGTATGACTGTGAAAACGGCACCGCACGGTCACATACGGTACGGTTACGGTAGGAATTTCGAATGTTTTTATAGACAACACGGCACTGACACGGTCACGACACGGCGCGGTCCGTTTCGCACTCATACGAAATCTGCTCTATTGCAGCGGGTTTTATAGGGTCAAGGAAGGTTCATTATACGAGTTATGTTATACAGTTATAGGCTTATTGTAGGTTCTTGCGTTTGAAATGTAGGGGAACTTATTTTTCGGAGAGGAGACTGGATACGGGGGGTGGGGGTGTATGCAGGGGTGTGCATAACCTTAGGGTTAGCCCTGACCCTT
This sequence comes from Telmatactis stephensoni, assembly GCA_029948255.1. Taxonomy (NCBI): domain Eukaryota; kingdom Metazoa; phylum Cnidaria; class Anthozoa; order Actiniaria; family Isophelliidae; genus Telmatactis; species Telmatactis stephensoni. Next base: position 252,987 of record JALIZF010001648.1, read on the forward strand.
TACTTCTCGATGCTTGTCCAAAAAAATCTTTAGGACGGTTTCCGCTTTTTTTCAACAACGTACCTCCTCGAGAAACCAGTATCCACCCCAGGTTTTCTAAAGTTGGTTTATTACCAGTATTTGGGAAGGAGCAGTAGGGGCTTAGTTTGATGACACACCACTAAAGGGATCACCAAGTCTACGATAACAAATACTTGCCCTTCTTTGTCCCGGTCCATCATGTGGAATCGAGCTCTAAAGGCCACCAAGTGCGCATAATAAGCTGGTGCAGGAATAGACACTGATCGTGTACAGCGTACGTATGTATGACAAAGTTGGTAGGTCAAAGCTTGCAGTTCGTCTGCAGTAAACCTGTTATCATCCCACAGGACATGGTAGTGGGATGGACGACTAGTACCCTGGTAACATAAACAATATAAAATTATAAGTGGGCGTCGTTATCATCATCAACACCATCCCTAGAGGTGCCACCACTGCCTTGTCCTCATTGATGCCCCCCACACACTGCACATTGGATGCTAAATACAAAGTTCGTATAGTCAGCAAACCACAGGCGACATGTATATAATAAGTTCGCTTACACTATACTGAGCTTTGTGGTCATAAGCACCAGCAACATATACAGGCACAGTAATTAGCAACGCTTATCTTTTCACACCTATGTGATAAATGCAATACTGAGTCTGCGCGGTAAGTTGCTTGTGCTTATGCCTGTGTCGCTAGTGTCAACTAATCTACTAGCTTTTCCAAGTGTACCTGGATGCCAGCATGACTACAGATGTAAAAATCAAATTCCGATGGATGAGTGATGCCATGATCAACCGTTGTGCCTGGTGGAATGTTTCCGCTCTTGCCACACTGTAAATTGAAAAAGAAATTCGTTTCATTTTTAGGCTTATGGTAAAAGACAGGACGGGGTAGAGGAAATTACATTTGCTATTGTTGTTGTGTTTGTCAGGGTTGTCGTTTTTGTTGTTCTGAGCTTCACCCGTTTCTCGAAAAGCACGTATTTTTTCTCGTAAATTAACGGGCCCGTAAAACAGCACAAGCAAAACTGGAAGATATGCGTACAAAGGATTTTCCCTTTCTTTTCCATTATTTTGTTTCGTTTCGTTTTGTCTCTCGCGTCAGACTCGCGTACCTGGTCTCTCTCTTCGTGACAAAAGAGCCTTGTGTGGTGACGTTTTTGAACAACTACAAAAGTGATTCCAGGCTGGTAGCCGACCTCTAGACTAATGCATGCTTCACGTATAGCCCTTAACTCGTGCACAAGAACCTAGAACAGACAAGGACAAATAATGAAAATATTGTCATCATTACCATCCCCATCATCACTTAGTGCCATCATCACCTTCATCATTTATTAGTGCCTCCAATAAGTAACCAGAACTTAAAGTGGCTAGCAGTTGGGTGTTTGAAGGTCAAGAGCTCTCCTTAAAAACAGTGTATTTTGTCTAGCAAAAGAAGCCGTTGCTTGGCACACCGTTAACTGGTGCATCATTACAAGAGATATACAAGTAACGAAGTTCTGAGGGACCATCAAGAAATCGATGTTGCAATTGACATGATCAGGACAGTGCAGCCAGGAGATTGTGATACGCGCGTCACGTGATAGGACGTGTCGCATTTGGGCTATTTTTAGACCACCATCGACTTACAGGTGCTGAAAATGTAAATACTTGCCGTGCATCTGCTGTAAGCGCGCACTGACAGAGTTTTAATCAAATTCGAAAAATAGCATGAAGCAACACACAGTCTCGTGTATTGGCTATGCTGTCCTGTTATTATCAATGGTTTCTCATTCATACACTGTTTATCAAACGGGTTCGTTATCCTGTAAGCTGATGATGTTACTTAGCTATGTTTGTTATATCAGTGTTCAGCTGTATTTCCAGGCTATCTATATTCCACCTACTTGTTTGAACTGCCCTTCACTGACTCCATCTCTATAAAAGATTATTCTGTGAGGTTTGTGCATTGTACAGTGATAAAACTGTCTAAGGAGCTCTTTAACCATGGCTGCAAGCTCAGCAATGATTTCCTATAAATGTAAATAATCAACAATCAAAATCCCTTAAACAAACACCAGTACAAGGCATCAAGGGAAGTGGGAACAAAAGAAGGAAGGTTCCTATACCATTGACTAGATCCCTGTGTTATTAAAGGACGGAATTGAGGACGCCCAGACGATGCCAGAGAACACTACGTGAGCCCTGATTGGTTGAAATATTTTAATAAATGTCATATAAATCTACCAGATGTTATTTTTCCTAGTGTCGGTACACAGGTGACGTCAAAATGTGGCGAGAAAAAGAATCACGCAATTCGTCTATTTTAGAGACACTTGTGCACCTTACTATGACAACAAAATATATATATTTTTATGTCGTAATCTCCCTCGAATTAGATACCATGCAAGTCAGAGGCCAATCCCTCATCCCATTCAACCCTAATGCAAGTACATGCCTCTCTAAAACAGACACTAAAGGGCTGACCATGTGTAAGTCTGCCCAATCTTAATAGGAACCTAAACGACACACACGTCACGCCTATAGCTACGTTCTTTGTCATGCGCGTTTCGTCATCGTCGAAATTTTAGAACATGAGAATGCTTTAATTGACGTTCTGGCAAGAAACGGAACCTAAACGAATATGACGCGTGCATTAAAAAGAACGTGACATCCACGAACTACAGACATACCTGACGATGTGTTTGAACACGAACTGATGCATAATATCGACATGGATGTGCATCCATACTACCAACAACCTAAAATAGAACAATTCTGAACAAATATAACAAGACCTCAGCAGCAGTACGGTTAGAGGCACCTTGTCGACCAGTCCACGAACCGACCGACTGTAATGTTACAAAAAACTAATCCTTTTCAAAGTGGTAAATATTCTCAAAGCTTATCCTGGCCAGTGCTTCTCAACAGGAAAAACACTCAGTTCCCATCGCGCTGAAAGATTGCTGTTGTTTTGAAACACGAGAAGAGAACTATGACAGTGTTGTTATGTACACGCCATCGAAGTCTAGGATGTAAGAAGACTGACAACAATCTGACAAGACGGTGGCGAACAGATGAACGATTCGTTAAGGTCCCTACCATGACAAGACTAAAGCTTGGTTTCCATATGATTGCTAGAAAACTATATTTAGCGATCGTAGTAATCATATGGAAACGTTTGGAGGTAAAAACTGAAATCTATATCTGCGATTGCTACAATCACTAGCTAGTGTGCCGGTTTCCATGTGATTGCTGTGATCTCTGAACGCGTTAGTTTTTGCAACAGCGATCATGTGGAAAACCAAGGGTGTTACATACGGGTAATCATAAATACTCACTGCTGCAATGGATGGTCTTTTCTCATCACCGGCAGCTGGATGAGTGACATCAGCACCAAGGAATATGACTGGTTCACGAAATACAGGAGGACTGGAAATGAAAGAATATTTTTGTCAAATAAAAGGGTATATCACCTACACATGAATACTGGCTACATGATGTGAACTTACTCCACTACTCTCCTGATCACCTACACATGAATACTACATGACGTGAACTTACTCCACTACTCTCCTGATCACCTACACATGAATACTACATGACATAACTTACTCCACTACTCTCCTGATCACCTACACATGAATACTACATGACGTGAACTTACTCCACTACTCTCCTGATCACCCACACATGAATACTGCATGACATGAACTTACTCCACTACTCTCCTGATCACCTACACATGAAGCGATTCATGTAGCGATATTATTATGGATCTAATCTCAGAAGCGATGCTGACCTCTCCGTATAAATGGCAATTTTAGTCTAAAACGTGACTTATCGATGAAGAGTATTCTGAGCTGTTCTTATTTTGTATGTGTCTTAGGATAAAAAGTGTCATTTGTACGGGTCGAGAATTCTCGTCTTATCTAAGTCATGTCTAAGAAAGTCTACGTTACATCTTGCAGTAGTCACATGTTCATGTCATTGGCTCGTATCATTTGCCTTACTAAAGAAACCATTTATTTGTTGAAACTCTTGTCATTTCAGTGTATGGATAAAGGAACGGTTACCACAAGTTAGAAAGGCCCACTTACCGAATTTCAGGTGATAAAATATTGTTAATTCCACCAAGTTTGGCATTTATTTTTAGACACAGATTTGAGATTGTCTGTGTGGAAGTCTTGGTTAGATTTCTGGTCTGTATACATTGAGTCACAACGCCTAGCAATGTGTCTCCAATCTTTTTTACTTCAGCTAGAAATAAATGAAAGCAGTTAAAAATTAAATACCAGCAGATGACTTGAGATAAAAGAGTATAAGGCAATTCTGAATACCTGCGTTTGTTAATAACTGCACTGGAATGTAATCAATTCAAGATAGTTTAACAATGGACGGAAATATTGCACATCGTTCCGTGCTTTTCTCTGGAAATATTTCGTCCTGAAAATGCAGTTATTCAGAATTGCTTTCATTCTCTTTTAAAGACTAGAGCCAGACTTTTTTGTGTAAACAAAGCAGTATTTTCTTCTAAAGAAGAAGAAATCTGCACAGAATGGCGCATATGTTGCTATTTTTCCCATAAACGACAAGCTCCCCTAAACAACCAATAAGTTGTTGTACCCAGTGAGTTTGCTTGTGGTACTTTTCTATGACTTACCATATACAGGTGTTTTACCAGGTAAAACTACAATCACAAGCTGAAGGTTGGGGAAGTTACGTTTGAGTTGATTAAATAATGGTTCCACCTATAAGATATACATGAACAAAATAACAAAGAATTGAACAGTGAAAGACGAAGTTGGACATCAATCACTCTATTGGATTCCATTCTATTCGATCCAAGCAAGTGCTTGAAAATAATGCAATGAAATGGACAAGTACTCGATGACATGCTCGGAAAACCGAGTCCCCAGCATGACTCAAACCATAACCTACCAGTTGGACGGTCTAACCACTGAGCTATGGCCCGTGACTCATACACTGTCTTATGGTGAGCAGATCGCAGGCCGCTTATCAGACTTGCATCTCGCCAGTACAATTAACAGCAATCAGACGATGTTTTGATCATGATCATGTACTTATCCGTTTCATTTCATTGGGCAGTTTGCTGGTTTGCTTAAAAAATTCTGTTCGTTTATCAAGTTTTACCATGATGGCTATAAGGTTATAGCCTAGCTTCTAATTATTACTAGTGATGAGTATGTTACAAGTCTACTTTCTTACACTTCCATGTCATAGTTTACAATACAAAATGTGGAATTATTACCTCCTCTGGTTTTCTTGCAAATTTACAGAAACATGGCTGTGATCTGATAGGCATCCCTTGCTCAGAGCTGACTTTCATTAGAACTGATGAAAACTTTCGTAATGCTTCTTCGTTACAGTCCCGCTGGCTAGCAAAACACACCATAGCCCAGGTTCTTATCTCAACTCCATGAAACATTTGCTTGCCCTGCATGTTCCATACACCTGTAAAGTAAACCGTTGAAGCCTGTTTTTCACTACGACGCAAGCACAAGCGCAAGCATAAGCACAAGATATAGAAAAAATTTGATTCTTGTGCTTGCGCTTGTGCTTGCGTCGTAGTGAAAACCAGGCTTAAGTCTTAACTGCATCAGAGAAAGAGTAACTAAGTTAGCTAGTACACAGCCTTGTGAGTAAGAGGTCCTTTGTCCCAGTGTCTTCACCAACTTCTCTCTAGTCTGTGTAGCTTTACTGAGAAAACGCTTGTATCACAACCAACAACGAATTCAAACTTTCAGTTGGATTTTGATTCACCAATCATGGAAAGTGGTGGAACTTCATTCACATGCCCTCAAAGCACCTCAAGGTGGATGGCAAATGATCGAGGGGATTTGCATAAGCTCCATCCCCTTCACACGATCGGCGGATCAGAAAAACTCAAAATCCAACTGCAAGTTTTAAGTTGTCGGTCATAATACAAGCATTTTCCAATTACTATATTTAGCTTTAACCCTAAAACCACCAATTTGTTTTCCAGATATTTTACTGGACATTTTTGACGAATCTTCAAAAAGTCGGGCCTTAATTAAATTTTTGTTCGAAACAATGCTGCTATTCATAAGAAACTAAATGTTATTTTAATGATACAAACAGTTTTAAATATAGCTTTTTTCACTATCTTGAGCATCAGGTACAAATAGCTTGATGGATTTTATGGTCCATTTGATAATTTTGTGGTTGAATATCCTGAGACAGAGCAATAATGGAGAGAAGGGGTAAAGCAGGCACCATCAGCTTCCTGGGAGACAAGCTTCATGCTGAAGGAATCAATGTTATTGTCGTACATTTACAATTACTACAGTACAGTTGCTTTGTGCTGCATATAATGCTGCAGTAGTAGACACAATGCAGCTGCTAATCTATGCAATGTAGCAGGAAAGTCGCACTTTAGGAAAATGACAAAATAAACATGCATACAAGTGCATGAAAGCTTACCTCCTCTTGGTGTGACAGTCTGAGTTTCCTATGAACAAAAACAAGATGTTTATAATTAGAATCTGGTGAGACAGTAGTATCCTGTGTAAGTTTTTATAAATAGCTGCATGACCCATTTTACAAGATACCTACAGAAAGAAAGAAAGAAACAAACCAAAAGAAGGAAGGAAGGGCAGAAGAAATCTAGCAAGCAAGGCAGGCAGGCAGGAAGGAAGGAGGGAAGGAGAAGAAAAAGAAAAGAGAAATTCCTATAAACTGTATAACCAGTGACCAGATTGGATGGTTTGATGTTATGATTCAAAACAGGTAAAGGAAAACTAAGGTGAAGTACTCTATACAACTTACTCTGCCACCTCCATAGACAAGTTTAGGAGCTGGTAACACACGTCCCTTCAGTTCCACCATTTTCTTGCCTATTGACAAACCAAAGTCTTTAACGTAATCATCTTCATCAAAGTTAGCTTTTCTCACCTTTAAAATGGAGCAAAAAGTAAGTAAAATCTTAAAAAAAAAAAACCAACCAAAAAGACTATCTTTATTCAATGAGGGTATAAACATTATTAACGGTGACCCAGTAGTTTACACAATGGCTCTCAGATAAGAATTCCAACAGGCAAGGAGGCGAAGCAGTTGGCTATTTACAAGCATGGTCGAGAAACTGAATTTGAACTAGGGGTTGCCTGGAACAAATTCAGCCTCAGCTAGTGGCCAGAATGGGGATTTGAACTCGGGACCACAGGATTGCGAGACCAACATTCTGACCACTATCTTGACCATTCTGCCTCCTACAAAGATATTTGCCATAGTTTTCTAAAATTGAAGGTGTTTAATGCCATGGGTGTAAATTTTGGATTATACAACACTTGATACTAATCTCGCGATCTGATTGGTTGATTAGAGTGTGTCAATAAGAGGACAGACACACTGCTGATGCATTTCAGCATGCGCACTTGTTCTGCTGCCCCGTTTGAAAAAGATTTTTTAACTTTTATCTCAAATAATTGTTGTAAAAAACGAATTGAAGATGGTTTTGAGTTGTCTGTCCTCTTATTGACACACTCTTGACGCCATAAAATGTTCAAAACTTTGCAGTGAAACCACTCGCTGCGCTTGTGATTCCAGTTGAAATTTGAACATCTGACATCTGCTCTGAAATGTAAGACACACAAACGATATCCCACTAACAACAGATTGTAAGACCATTTTGCAGCCCAAAATCTATGTACAATATTATTCCAGTTTGTAATACTACATACCAGTGAGTTGATTTCTTTTTCTCTGTCAGGAGCAGAACGAGCTGTAGCTCTTATCATCTTTGATGTCTGTCCATCTGATAGTTTCTTGACACACCGCTGCCCTGCAACGATTTTGCACACCTCTAAAGGAAGGTAAGTGTGCTTCTTTTCTTGGCCAACTTGTAAGCATGGTAGGTGTGGATATCTGTGAAATCAAGGACTACAATGATGAATGAAAGAAGGACAGAATCAATGGGAAGAGGGAAAAATAAAAGAGAGAAGGAGAGGAAAAGATTAAGTGGAGGAAATGAGGAAGTACATATAGCAGCTGGAAGAAAACTCTAAGAATAATTGCCATTCTGCTACATTTTCTGCATTGGCACATGTACAAGGAAGGAAAGAAATAGGCAAGGAAAGTCTGTAGGTTAGCAAGAGTTTAAGGCTGTAGGAAAGAATGGATATATATATTTTGTTTTGAGGAAGGAAAGAGGAAGGAAGAAAGAAAGGAAGAAAGGAAGGAATGAAGGAAATGAAGGAAGGAGGAAAGGAATGAGAAAATACGACTTACAACAACATCAACAACAAAAACAACAACAATCTAGGTTTTATTTCAGTACCTCAGTCTTTTTTGATGTTTCTCTTCAAAATACTTGGCTACAGTGATGGGTCTGGTTTGTTCTCCTTCAGTTTGAAGCATAAATTGAAGTGCATTTGCAGGCAGCTTGGTCACATTAATGACTCTGTACTTTCTCTTCATTGTGCCACAGTAATTGATTTCGACTTTTAAACCTGGAAAACAAAACAATGTCAGCATTTGTTACATGGTAGCTTGATTTCACAACATTCTCTGTACTTGAAAATGTGATGGAATATGTCATACACAATAATTATATCTTTAAATTAAAGGACCTGGTTTTTTGCCATCAGTAAGACATATCAATTTTACTGTTTAGTTTTCTACAAGCTTTTGTTTCTTAATAGAGGGTCACCATATACAGTAACCAGTAATGTTGTTACTCTCTTTAAATATAGTTTCATCATGATCATTATCACTATCAAATAGAACTCTTAGCTTGGCTGCAGGCAACAGAGTGCCAAATGATTAACTGCACAGTGTACAAAAATTAATGTTCAGTTGTAATGTTGGTTGCATACTAAGAAAGGAGGGGAAAGTGGATTTATTGTGAAAATGTTTGTTTTTGTGAGTCAGACAAAGGGCTTATAATGCATGGTGAAATAGTTTTATCTTGTACAGTATGGTCTGAAGACCCCATCAAACGAGACATGATGATGACAATGATTAAAATATTTGACAAGGTTGTACTCTAACTTAAATATCAGGGTGCGCAGTCAGCATACCACACTAGGCTTTACCATACGTACTATATTTCATTCTACAGCCAGCCCATCCCTACAGTGACAGACAGTACTTACTTTTGACTTCTTTGGTGAATCGTAGTCTCTCTGAATCACTAAGAGGGCTACCTCTTTCAAGGTCATTATCTGATTTACGCAGAACCTCTTTCATGAAGTCAATGACTGACTGACATTTGTAGAAGGCAGTGGCAGACACTGTAAATAAAGAATGCTACACTGTAGAATAGCTTTTTCTATGTTCTGTTAGAGTTCAGGACTTAGATCTTGAACACTAATGAAGTGTGGGAACACTCAGAAAGTGTGGAGAACACTTGCCTATGGCTCACCTCTCCACACTTCTTGAGTATTCTAGCAAGGTACTTTTTAAGTGCTAGCTGTTGCATGTAGTTATTATACAATTCTCAAAAGAACGCACGCAATATGCACAAGAACACGAAAAATATGAGACCATATTAGGTTAGTAACATTTGAATGGCTTCCCGGTGCAAAGCGCTAATCAAAGTCAAAAGTGGCAATAAAAACATCTTCATTTGTATTGATTTTTGCAGAATTGTATAATAAATATGTTATTGGTTGATTAACCAGGGAATACAGCTGTGAATTTTTACTTGTCACTTACATGTTGGCGTGCCTTTAAGGGTGACTCGTAAAAATACACAACTGTATTAGTTGGTTAGTCAACCAATAACCTATAACTGAGTGGAGCACCAAAAAAGCTGTTCTATTTGTTTTATTATGTAATATTATTTGCTAAATTGTTACATGACGTAAATAATATCAAGGGAAAAAGTTTGATTTTCCTCTGTACAAAAGTTAAATCAAAGGGCCTGGCCCAGCTTGCATTGCTTACGTGTAAAGCACAGCTTTCAACCAATCATAGGGTTCATATCCAATGTAAAATATATAATTTGTTTCAAACTCCTTTTTGATATTTTTAAACAATCAACCCGCCAATGGCGAAGTAACTCGTGGATTTTAGTTAAATAATGAGTTTTTTATTTGAAGGCAAAAATATAAATCAATTAATACAATATGTATTTTTCTAAATGATAAATCATTGCTCTCACAAATCTAAAAATTAAGATTGGGCCCATCTGTAAAGAATTTTGAAAGAGTCATTTGGATAATATTATTAATAATATCAGCTAATGTAGTTTCTTTAGCGAAAAAATAATCGACTTGAGTATGAAAGAACAAAAAAAGATAATGAAGCAAAGGAAAAAGAAAAAAAAAAGAAAAAAAAAAGAAACCGGTCTGCCCGTGATTCGAACAGGGTACCTCTAGACTCGTAGCCAGCAACGAACCACTTGAGCCACCGAGCAATTTAACGTCAGAGAAGGTTATATTTTTATACATATTGTAAATTTATGGCTGTACGCTTAGCAAAGCTATTGAACATGTACAAATTATGAAAGAAGTTTCTCTATGAACCAAATGTCGCTATGAATAAAATAAATTACTCCATAAAAGTACTCATAATAGCCACCAAACTTAAACTCAAATACGCTTTTTTGATGCCGTTTCGGCCAGCCGGGCCAAAGCGATTCCACGGCCATGCAGTTTCTCCAGTTTCAGCAGGCGTCAGTTGAGTTCGTACTGAAATATGATTTCGTTTGCTTTTTATTTCAACATTTACTCTCGTGCTGATAGAGTACAAATACCAAAATGCTTGGATGACTCGTTGATATTGGACTTGCGACGATTTTTTTTTGTTTGAAGACAGCGACTACAAAGTCCATTGTTTTCACATCCGAATATATCGAACAGCTCGATCAACTTGGAGATGCGATGAAAATTATTCCAAGCTGTAGAGGGAACTGAGAGTAGTTCAATACAGAATGTGGCAATGAATAAGAAACTATTTATTCAAATCTATTGGCAATTTCGCCTAACATCCGACACGTACAATCGATCTTCGCGGAGTGCAGACCCGTGTACATGTAACTTACATGTAGAGCACGAGGGAGCACGAGGTAATGTTAAAAACTTGTATTACCCAGCTTAGATCGTGTGCCTAGAAATTGTTGCTTGTACACAAATCTAAAACAGTTACATTACGTTCAAAGCTCTGGTCGCCGAAAATTATTATAGAGTATGAGGGGGAACACCGTACGGCCTACGATACGATACGGTTACAGCAGGAATTTCGAATGTTTTTATAGAAACTATGATACTGGTACAGTTACGATACGGTACGGTAAGTTTCCCACCGTCATACGAAAACGACTCTAACGCAAGTCAGCACCGTATCGTATTATCAAGAATAGACCGGAAGTAAAGTTTGACAGACCGGAAGTTTACAGGAAAGTGAGTGAGTGAGTGAGTGAGTGACACAATAGCTTACTACTTTATGTATGGCACCATTCTAGTTAGACAATAGATAGATTGAATAGTTGTTGTCATACACGAAGTAGTAACCTGACTGATTTGCATATTCGACCCCTCACAATAACTCGTGGATTTTCAATCCACGAGTTAAAAACAAGCATGATGAAGCAGATTTGAAAATGAAGTAGAATTTTATTTTTAGAAAAGCGGTCTACTTGTAAATAACCTGGGAAGCAGGGAGACTATTACTGTGGCATAAAGCAAAGAGGTAAGGCAGGGGTTTGTCAGCTCTTTGTTGGGGGAGTGTTGGTCATTAGTTGGTATTGTTAACCTTGATTTGATTGCAGAAAATCTGTTGATTGTCTGTCAGCCTACTGTTTATGAACCAGTCTTAGAGAGGGTCTGACGTAATCAGTTTATCAACCCAAAATATTGAGATAATTGAGGTACGAATTCATAAATCTTCTACAAAATCCTAACCTGGAATCCAGAGGCAGTTTGTAAGGACAAATATACTAAGCAAGATGTAGGAGGCAGCATGGCCGAGTGGTCAGAGCGTTGGTCTCACAATCTGGCGGTCCCAGGTTCGATTCCTACTCTGGCCACTAGCTGAGACTGAATTTGTTCCGATTTCGATTAGTTCAAATTCAGTTTCTCGGCCATGCTTGTAATATAGCCAACTGGTTTGCCTTCTTGCCAGTTGGGATTCTTAATCCATTTATGTTTGATTTATATGATTTAGTTAGGATTTGTAAATTGAGCTGAAAAGTATGGAGGCCCGTTCTGGTCAAAATTGTACCCAGATTTTTACAATGTATTTTATTATTTTTATATGTAAATATTTATTTTTAGTATATGGTCAAATTAATTTTCAAACCCCACTTAAATTTTATTGACTCTTTGAAATATTTTTTTGGAAAAGTACTAATTATTATTTTTTAGTTCTAATTATTTTTGGGCTTATAGTGAATTAATTTTTGGGGATGTACTGAATTATTTTTTGGATGAACCGAATTAATTTTGGTTCTACGATGGCGAATTATTTTTTGGGGCCGTAGTGAATTATTTTTTTGGCTCCATAATGCATTGTGAACCTGATATTGTGAGGGACTGGTACCAAATGGTCGGCCATATTGTTTGTTTTGTGGTGGAGTTCGTCGAAGATGCATGTCTAGGAACATTGATCTAAACGAAAGAGGTCTTCGTCTCTTTCTAAACAATTTAAAGAGTTTATTTACAATTGGTTTGGTTCCTCGAGAAGTCGACTGGACTGAGGACATGATTGATGAAATATCAAACAGGCTGGAAGATGCATATGCAACGCTTGTACTATAAATGTCAACTTCCGAAACCTCAATTGTATTCACTATAAGAGAAGAGCTGAAGGGACTGTTAGATTCAAAATGCCAAAGAGAATTCGGAGTGGGAACATTATATTTCCGGCGGTGAATGACAAGTCTCCACCTTACATGTGTAAAGCTGTACCAACAGGGTCCATTCTTTGAATACACTGGCTAACTCTCCAGCGTTGTACACGAAGACCTCGACTTCGAAGTGCCCCAATAAATCTTCGCCTTCCAAGATTAGGAGTAAGAAATCCTCCAGCGACAGAGGTGATGTTATCAGCACTGGTCAACTCTTTGTATATGCAATCCAATTGATCATTAGTAACATCAGAATATCCTTCAAGTTCCTCACTGATGCCAAGTTCTTTACGTCTCCTTTGAAGAGTAGATATGCTTACTTGAAGTAGTTCTGCTATCTTTTCCCAAGAAAAGTGGAGTGAACGTAAATGTTCTATTTGTTCTTGAGTAATTATGAAGCGTGGCCTTCCAACCTTAGGATGACCACGGTCATCGAATTCCCGTTTAGTCTGAGCTGAATATGAATCTGTTTTATCATTCCTGGATAACTTGTCACTTAAACTGCTAGTGTAATCATGTATAATGCGAACATAATCTAACAGTCCCTTCAGCTCTTCTCTTATAGTGAATACAATTGAGGTTTCGGAAGTTGACATTTATAGTACAAGCGTTGCATATGCATCTTCCAGCCTGTTTGATATTTCATCAATCATGTCCTCAGTCCAGTCGACTTCTCGAGGAACCAAACCAATTGTAAATAAACTCTTTAAATTGTTTAGAAAGAGACGAAGACCTCTTTCGTTTAGATCAATGTTCCTAGACATGCATCTTCGACGAACTCCACCACAAAACAAACAATATGGCCGACCATTTGGTACCAGTCCCTCACAATATCAGGTTCACAATGCATTATGGAGCCAAAAAAATAATTCACTACGGCCCCAAAAAATAATTCGCCATCGTAGAACCAAAATTAATTCGGTTCATCCAAAAAATAATTCAGTACATCCCCAAAAATTAATTCACTATAAGCCCAAAAATAATTAGAACTAAAAAATAATAATTAGTACTTTTCCAAAAAAATATTTCAAAGAGTCAATAAAATTTAAGTGGGGTTTGAAAATTAATTTGACCATATACTAAAAATAAATGTTTACATATAAAAATAATAAAATACATTGTAAAAATCTGGGTACAATTTTGACCAGAACGGGCCTCCATAGAAAAGCCCTGTTGAGGGAGTCTCAATCATGTATGTATGTATGTATGTATGCATTCAAGGTGAGCTTAAGGTGACAGAAAGGAAAGCAAGAGCACCTCTGGCAGAATTTCCCAGAGGAAAAAGATAACATAAAAAATGTGAAAGGCAATGGGTATATTGAGACAGAATTATTTTGTGCAATTTTGTTTTACTAAATGTTTTGGTGGTTATACTGTTTCCCTTCTAGGATAGGCATGGCCCATACACAAAACGTTTAGTTGTAGATCTAAACAAATTGATGTTACAAAAATTAAAAATGGGAGTTCCACTTTTAGGTTAGTGCCTAATTGGTAAATCATTGATAACGCCCAGTAAAGGACTAGTGGTAAGCACAGCAGCCAATCAGACATAAGGTTACTGAATTCTATTAGAAATAACACTAGCCTGGGCATGGCTCTCTTGCCCTTTTTTATTGCCTTGTACATGTCTATGTCCCCATATGGATGGCCTCTGGATTCCAGGGCCCAGTTGTTTGAAAGAGGGTCAACTTTTGATGGTTTTCTTTAGATTTAACCATGGGTTTGGGCTAACCCACTTTTGGACAACCAGGCCCAGGGTAACATTATTCAGTCTTTGTGTATTTCTTACCATCAATATTAAGCATCATCTTCCACTGTGATGGTCTTATGCTCTGGTGAAAACCAAACCAGACCTCTCTACCACCATCCAGGGAAAGACTGTTCCTGTCAGGGGGAGAGAAGAAAGACCTTCCTACAGGAGTATACTTCATGGACGGTAGATGTCGTAGGACAACGTCAAGTGCTTGGATGGTTTCAAAGGGTATTTGATTACATACTCCCTGTAAGGCTTGATGTAAAGAGTACATGCTTACTTGTGAGACCCACTTGATAACAACCTAAAAGTAATAAATATATATTTATTATTTAGAAATAAATAGATGAACATCTGACATGGTGTACTCATATTGACCTACTATGCCGTAAAATTGCAAAGTCAATAGGAGTACTTTATAGAGCTAGACATCTTCTCAACTTAGATATCATGAAAAAGTTATATTATAACATTATCTATTCGCATATTTCGTACGGCACCCTAATTTGGGGTTCAAATTATAAAACTAGAATTCAGCCCATTCATATTTTACAAAAACGCGCCTTGCGAATTATTTCTTCTTCTGACAGTAGAGCACCAAGCAGACCATTGTTCCAAAAGTTAAAAATGTTAAATATCTTTGAAATAGTTAAATTACAGCTTGCCGAAATAGCTTACAAATGTGTGAATAAACAATTACCTTTTTCATCCTCTAGTTATTTTAAAGAAGTTAATTTTTCACATCAATATAATACAAGATCAAAGAAAAACAAAAATATTTTCGTTCCTCGAAAAAACTTGAATTATGGTCAGTTTGGTGTGGACTATAGTGCAGCCAGAAACTGGAATGAAATACCACTCGAAATAAAAAACTCTTCGTCTATTACGTCCTTTAGAAAAAAATTCAAACACTTCCTTATTTCTTCGTGACTTCTTATTTATAGTTAATATATTGTTAAGTATATATGTAAATTTATTATTCTCATCATTGTAAATATTGTTATTAGACTATTTTCACTAACTTTGTAACCCATTTTCCCTCTCTACTATTTCTTTCGTGTGTTTTTTATAAGTATACCTGGGTGTAGGAGTGTTTTGTCTTAACCCCTTGGGTTGTAACTCTTACTCCCTCCATTTATTATTCAATACATGGTATTTATTATTTATTATTCAATACATGGTAAATAAAAACCTTTGAACCTTTGAACTGTGCATCCATGAGACTTTGCAGGCTTAGTATGCACATCAATGATATATATCGTGTAACATCCACTTTTTTATTCACTTTTTTATTGTTTTCTTTAGATTTCCCCATATCATATCTTTGAGCTTCATTTTGAGCAGGGGAGAAAACAGAAAAGTACTCGGGGAGAAAAAAGCAGGCAATTACTAATGAAGTCCTTACACCTGGAAATATCCCAATTGATATTCGCGCTATAGAAGTTAATAAATAATAAATAATAATAAACCTTGTTTATTTGGGAGTGAGTTTGCCTTCTGTGGCTTGAGTTTCACCAGCAAAATTGTATTTGATACACTACCAAATGTTTTCATTGAGGAGCCATTGTTCCATTTGTATACACATAATAAGTATATACACAAATCCTACATCAGCTAAAGTGTGTATATCTGTTGTACACATCAAATATACACTTGCATTTTGGAGTGAAATATTGCAAAAGAGGAGTATACAAAATATATACAATGGGGGTATAAAAAACGTATACAGCATATTAATAAATTCACTTAAAATACTGGATTCATGATTATTTTCTGACAAATTTGTATACAAAATGTATACACTATTTACTAAATACAAACCAAGTACCATTTATTGATAGCGCATGTCATGTGAATATAAGACATCTCAACAAAATTGTATACAAAAGGTATACACTAATTTACAAGACTCAGAAGCAATTTTAATTCTAGACTTTTGGGAATTCTAGACTTTTCTAGAATTCTAGAATTTGGGAATTCTAGACTTTTGGGAATTCTAGACTTTTCTTGGGAATTCTAGACTTTTAAGAATTCTAGACTTTTCTTTTGGGAACGAAGAGAACTGCTGTCTTTATTCCCAAAAGTCTAGATCCCATGTGGATTTTTGCAACAGATAGTAAAGTGTTGTTTTGAATAAATTAACAAACCATGAGGGTTTTACCTTGGCATCTCAAACGTCAACTCGATGTAGCTGCTAACTTTTGAAACTTACTGAATTATACCTAGTGCAGCAAAGATAACAACACTTGGCAACAGGTATGTTAACATCTTGTTTTATCCCATACCTAGAAAATTTCACGAAACAATTCGACAGAATTTGTAGAGTTCGAGGTATTACAAAGTCGCAATGTTCACCTCGTGGTCACAAAAATTACTCCCCAAGTTTGCTTGGCATTTAGCTTCTCATGTCTCCATGTTTTGTTCACAAGTTACAATTATAGGTATTTGTCTTTCTTATAGAAGATATGGTTCTCGCTGTTTTTGAAATTTTGTTGAGATTTTGGCAGTAGTTTTGACTACATAATTTTGCATCGTAACAGGCAGCGCAAATTTGTATCGCAACTTCTGAGGATTAAATTGGTGCGATACATGTTGTATGTAGTCCTCTATGACTTTCTACTTGATTAATGAAATAGGAAAAAAATTCACCTTAGAATTTTGGATTTATGACCGTCCAATTTTTCTCATAAAGCCATTTTTAAAAATCGTCTGATATCTCGAATTGTTTGATCTAATTCGCAGAAAAATCATTATCGGTACAAATTTCAAGGCTTGTAGACAAATGACTGCAAATTTCTCAGAAATCGGACAAGAAATCGGATCAGTGAAGCACAATATGGCTGGATGGCACATCATACAGTTTGGTGTGAAGATAAGTCCAAACTAATATTATTTCATTTTATTGTATTTTCGAACCTCATAAAACTCAAAAAAATTTAATATTCATTCCTTCATATTTTCTACTAAACAACTCGGGTCATCAACTACAGAGTCATCAACTATATGTTGTTTCTTTCAGATTCAGAAGCTGCCTTGAAAAGACCACAAGCTGCCCAAGAAGATTTTTGTTCAGCACAAGATATAGGCTCAAAGAATGCAATAGCTGTAAAAGGCTAAAGAAGGAAAATGCCAGTGACCATGTTGTGCACAGTTAAGAACTTACTCAGAAATGCAATTTTGATTTCCATATTTGATTTTAAAATTTGCACTTTTTGGCTCCTCAGTTTCACTGTTCATTACTGCAGCAAATATACTTGAATTCACTAGCATGAATTCAAGTTTTGATCATTTCATTAATTAAAATAAATGTATTTTGACATGTTAGTGAAAATTGAATTTACTCCTGACCAATGAAGGTTTATTTTATGATGAATAGCCAAAAAATTATATTTATCATATTATTAAGAACTGTCATTTCTACCAATTGAAAGAAACTTAGTATTTTTAACTGTGGATTTATTTAAAAAATAACTATTTTCTGCTGCGAATAAATTTAAACAGATGAATTGTACATTATTGGTCAAGTTATACTCAGAGCAAATTACTCTGAGCAAATCTTGACATACAAAATGACTGTATACACTACTTGTAAACAGTGTATACATTGTGGTGTACAAATTTTGTATAATTGCTGTATACTTTTAATAGGCACAATTTGGAATGCCATCGATATACAAAATGTATACATTCTGTGTACACATTTTGTATATCCAAATTTTGCCTACATCAGTATTATATAAATACATCACAATGTATACATTGTGTACAAATATTGTATACATTTTTTTATGTCCCACATATGTGCATGGTACACGTACATTTTGCAGTAGTGTTGATTAAGGGGTGCATCATTGTAGCTTTATCACACCTGCCTCTCATCTTGAAACCTAAATACCCCTAGACTGGTATTCTAAACACACCTTAAACTTTTTGTCCTGGTTGTTTTCTGATGGAAGAGCCACCTCAAACTCAGTCTGAAATTTTTTGAATAAAACAACAAATTATAATTCAATGTAATTAGAACAAAACCAAACAAATGATTTTAGCAGTTTGATCATATGCCAAATTTAAACGTATGGGCTTATATACAGTACTTACTGGTCTTTTTCCAAGAGGCAGTGCTTTTCTGCAGTACAAATTTTTACGTCCATCAAAGACAGGTTTCATATCTTTGAATACATGATGAAAACTTCGGACCATTGCTTCAACAACATCTCGATTAACTCTGCGTGGGCATTTATCAGGGTGGATTGACACATCATAGTGGTGAATATCTCCCTCTGGTAGGGTTACAGGTAAAAAGTTGGCAGAAAGTGAAATTTGGCGACCAGCTGAACCGTGATTGGGACGCTTTGGGGGATTAAAAGCACTACCAGCAACTCGGCTCACTGTAGGAAACAATTAATTTTTGAATACAAAAATAATTATTGTACATATTTATTGTAGAGCAATGTCCAACAGCCCACATTAAATACTGCTTATATACAACATGTTAATCACAGTTATTCAATAAAATATCAACACTAAAAGGAATACTTTGAATTTCACGGTTGACAAGTTGGGTGGGGGAATACCCCCTGGGTTTCTTAATTAGCATATCTTCATACTGTAATAGTAAAACACTTCATTTAGAGCAAGGTTGACACGCAATAGTTCTCTAGAGTACGACAATGCTCGAATATTTCTTCCTGTGTCACGTGTATGTATGTTATAACTGTAAGATATATAAAATACATAAAACTACACTAACTTATACATATAAGCTTTATCATAATTAACGAATTATGTCAATTCAAAACTCGTAATAGTTATCTTCTGCTTATGAATTCATACGTATCACACTCTATGGTTTATAATGAGATACTG
This sequence comes from Telmatactis stephensoni, assembly GCA_029948255.1. Classification (NCBI taxonomy): domain Eukaryota; kingdom Metazoa; phylum Cnidaria; class Anthozoa; order Actiniaria; family Isophelliidae; genus Telmatactis; species Telmatactis stephensoni. The sequence goes on from JALIZF010001648.1 coordinate 272,443, forward strand.
ACTATAAGAACTGTGCTTTTCTTATACTGCCTTTCACGCGAACCTAGACAATAAAAACAGCTGTTTTTTATTCCAAGCCTAACGCGATTTGATCAAGCGACAAGTATACCAGTTGATCAATGAAAACTAATCCTTTCTCATCATAAACTAGATATCATATAAATTGCAATTGCAAATCCACATCACATTTACTAAAGACAGTATGTGAAGCTCTAAATAAAAATTTCAGAGACCAAAGGAGTTTAAGTTAATGAAATCATCGACAAACGAATATCATCGAAACCTTATTCGAGATTATTGGCGACCATAATAGTGTTAATAAAACGATTTTTACTAAGATTGTTATTTCTTATTTTGCCTCCATTGACGTACAAGAAGCCGTTTCTCTGTTACGACAATTGACCAAAACATTGGTAGGGTCACACTTAACGGGTGTTGAAAGAATGTTTACAAACGAAGTCACTTAAAACTTCAGCCCAAACTCTTACCTTGTTCACTGCTTGCCATTGCCATTTTAGATGGTCAAAAGACAAATCAAACCTCCCTGTGTTGATTACATTATTCAAGAGGGGAAAACGACAGTAAAAGTAAAGTTATTTTCGGTTGACTTCATCTGACGCGGCCAGCATTTTGTCGGCCATGTTGAACATGTTCGAACACAGGAAACCCAAACATTTTGTATCCAAAGCGAGGGATGCGCGCGCTTCAGGGGTCCCTCTCGCCCCTCCATACACAAACCCACTCTTTCCACTGTGGCAAAGTTGAAAATACACCCAGTTTTTGGTTAATTCGACAAATTAGATAAAAGAATTGACTGAATGACTGATTTAAAGAAAGGAAGGAAGGGAAGGGAAGGAAGGAAGGATTATCCAATAAAATGGCGCTAAAAGGTACGGAGTCGTGCTACATAACTGACATCTAAGAGGAATGCATAGAAAGTGTTTTCAAGCCTAGTAAAAGGACTGCCGACATCCCCTACCACTTGGACAAAGGGAGTACCCCTCCCAGGCTTCGTGGGGACGAATGCAAAGAGGGAGAAGGAAAATATTGTTTCCTACAACACAGCTGGTGGTTCATGATATCAATACAAAAAATAAAAATAAAAAGAATAAAAAAGTCTGAACATCAAATATACATTCATGTGTACAAGCTGATTTGATTGTGATAAGTTAATTACTAACAGCTATGTTTTAAAGTGGCCGTACAGGTTTTTATATCGAAGTGTCTATATGGCCGGCAGCCGGTCACGATCTTCAAATACTACTAATTAGTATATACTAACTAGAAAGAAGAAGAGTATTTGAAGTGAGAGAAGTAAGCTGCACGTTGTCATGTAAAGTTATTCAAAGATTTTGCAAATTTTCTGTGAAATTTACTCTTTCATTTCCTAAATAGTTTTTTTTAGAAACATGGATTTAGAAATAAAAGGTAACTTAACTAGAAAATCTTGATAATTTAGAGAACACTTATACGAAAAAAGACGGAATCAATTTTATAACAATTGGCTTACCTTTAGCCGTCATTGACTCAGCACTTTTCAGCTTTTGTCCATATAATAAACACAAGATTTCCAGAATTTACTGAGGCAAACAATCACCTTGAGATGTCTTCAAAGGACCTCAAATATCCTGAATTTTTGACAAATTTGTCCAACAAACACATTTTTAGGTAAGACTAATTGAAGCAAGCTTGAAAGAGCAGCTGTAGAACTGACAGTCGATCTCTCGCGAAAAAAGGTTCATCGAATCCAGTGTCTGTGATTGATCCAATTCGCCTTTCGTTCTTAAAGACTTGTTTGCAAGGATAAATAAAGTTGTCCTCTATTCAAGAATACGTACTAACATACTAAAATAGGTAAAGACTGCAGCCACTGACAGTATCTGTAGACCAAACGTGTTCCTTGAATCTGCAAACGAGGCAGCTTTTTTCGCGCGCGCTTTGTCACGCTTTGTGCCTTAATATTTCAAAAATAAGTTGACATTTCTAAAAATAATGTAGGTTTTTTTAATCCTAAGTGTTGGGTTGTGGAGTTGGTATATACTAAAACAATTATTCTCTTCGCTGTCGGTGAATAGCGGTTTTCAGGGTCGGATCCAGGATTTTGCAAAGGGGGTGTCAAATAGGCCTCTTGAGAGATGACGTGACATCCAAGATAGCGGCGATTAGTTTTTGCGTAGGGCGCTAGGGGTGTCCGGTGCACCTATGGACACCCCCCTTGATCCGCCCCTGACTTTAGGAATATTTACCTCTACCGCTATTCACTTCCAGTTCAGAGAATAATTGTTAAATGGCCGGCAGTCGACTTCTTTCGAATAATTCACGAATCAATTTTCGTCCCACTTTTCCTTCCAGATTCAGTAATTATAAAGACGAGCTTTTCGAATACGCAGACGAGTGGGAATGGGGACGAGTTAAGGAGGGGAGAAGGGAGAGGAAAGGGAGTAGGTCCCTACTTTAACTCTCCCTTCTCCCCTCCTAAATCTGGTGGGAAATACTCGGCCTAGTGCTCCTCATAAACGGAGTCAAATGAAAACCCAACGCCCTGTCCCTGGTACCTGATTTATGTCTCAATAAATCAAGTGGACTTTGAATTGATTAACTGACGTAAATTTCGTGAATTATTGGAAAGATGTTGATTGCCGGCCATTTAGCATTCGAAAATAACTTGGCCAGCAGTCCCTTAGTTGGAAAAATTTTCAAAGGGACAAGTCATCGCTACTCTGTGGCGAGGAAAGACCCGGCGTTTGGTGTTTTTTTCAATTAATCTAGTGGTTTTTGAATTGATGAATTGCCGTAGATTTCGTGAATTCTTTAGAAGGACGTTGACTGCCGGCAATTTAGTAATTTGAAGATCGTGACCGGCTGCCGGCCATATAGACACTTCTTAGGTTCGTTTTTATATCGACAACATTTGTATTTTAATATCCTTAATAACTAGTTATAATAAAGTCTTTTTGCAATCAAATTTTCTTGAGAGTCTCTTCACTAATAAACTTGCTGCTGTTGCTGCTGCTAAGCTTGACGCCGTTTTCTTGTTGTTTTGTACTGAAAATTACTTATAATCACGAGACGATTGTTGTCTTTCGAATTCAAGCATACTCTCAGCATATGTGAAGATTTCTAGAGTTAGGGGCATTCTATCCCTTCTTAGACAGCTTATCAATTCAATCACCGAAACGGTTCTTATCCTTGGTTCACTGACACCATAGTAACCAGCATTGGTAGTTTAGAGTAGTATAACTCCCATGTGATCCAAACCACAACTGACTTCCTGTACGGCACCAGGTAGATCAACCTGAATCAACAAATACACACGACTTAGTTCCTAATAAACCATAAAATGGTGTTGGTACTTCACTGCAAACTAGACGCCTTCAACGGCATCACCCAGTAATAAGTTTCTAATCTCCAAAAACTCCAACTATAGTTTAGTTTCTAATACTGTAACCATGTAATTCTGTCAGTAATAAGAAACTTGGTCGTATAACCTTGATGTGGTACCGTCAAATAACTAAATATTAGAGAGCTTAGATCTATAAAGCACAAAGTACGAGTACGAATGCGAGTACGAAATTTGACTGATAGAACTTAAAGTTAGTTCTGGAAACAGCAAGTGATAACATGACGAGTATGCGCGAGCCGCTGGACGGAAGTGGCCTCTATTACGGTTTCAACCTGGCTTAAGGCTACCTCTCTCATAAAGAGAGTCGTATATAGTCTCCCCAAAGTTTTTCGGAGCATTACATTCGAGTGCAGAAGTATGAACAGCTAGAAATTATTCTTTCAAAATTATACATTTGTTCAAGACAATAGAAGTTGGAGACATGCGCAGATGTTATCACTTGCTGCTAGTTTTGGATAAATACCATATTTCAAGCAACTTATAACTGTTCTAATCTATTCTGGACAAAAATTGTGCTAGAGTTACAGTCCCTTAATTGAACGAAAAATTATTTTTTGAGCCAGATGAAACAGTCAACCACAGATATCTGTGAAATTTCAATGGGATGACAACGAATTTTACTGAATTTTGTACAACAATTCGTCATCGTCGGCACGAGGTTGCTAATGTTTTGCCGTTTTTCAGGCGTTGTATTACGCTGAAGTTTTACCGCTTCACTAGTAAAGCAAAAATTCAAGTATTTTAACTTATTTAGTTGCTTCCAACGCACTCAGTCGCTAGGGCTGTATCTGTTCTTCGTTGTGCCGATCGAGTTGTGTAGTTAGCAAGTTAGCAGGAATGCACGCTTAAATTTGTGTTCTAGTCAGAAAAGGACGTGATTCTTCTCTCTTCTTCAAATTGGAGCTGATGTGCTTAATAATCAAATTTCGCACTCGTATTCGTACTCGTCTTTTGTGCTTAAGGTCCCTAATCTTCAAACAGTTCAAAATACGGAGCACAAATTGTCAGTTTCTTTGGATCAATGTCTGAAGAGGAACCAGTATTTTTCTACATTTCGACTACATAGTAAGGGCAAACAATAATTGATTCTGTGATTAAGACTCCTACAGAAATTCAAAACTAGAATTAAGCAGCATATATTTGTCAACTCATGCTGATCTTGACTTTCAATTGACGCACATTGTTTTTTTATTACAATTTTGCTTGTCATGAATTGGTTTTCTAGACCAAAATCCTTCTCTTTCTGAATAGAGAACCATGAACTATGGTTCTCTAAAACTTTGAATAACAATAAATCTTTGGATATAACTTTAATTTCACAAGGCATTGCACTGTGTAACATGGTCATTTAGCTGAAACTTCCCCAGGTCGGTTTCACGAGACGGTTTCACAAAAAAGTACAAACGTAGAACTGCTTTCTACTACTGCAACAGAAACTTGTGTCGCGAACAAGTTTCAGGACGAAATTTCAGCGTGTTACACCCCTTGAAACTGGCCTCGCATCGGCGATCGACATGATTTTCAGATAAAAGTTTCAGCGTGTAACAGCGCCATAATTAAAGTCTTCCTTAAGTTGCTTAAGGTGCTGTGTTGCGGTACCGATTGATCTACGAGTTTTATTAAGTTTGCTCTCTTATTAAGGCGGTAGTTCGGGACCCTTGCTACTGCGCATCTCGCGCGCGCATTCGAGCGCGCGCACTTTTATTAGAGAACATTCGCTTGTCCATGGAAAGTCTGGGCACTAGTGAGTCAGCGATTGAAAACCGAAGAAATTCGTTTTTTGGTGAAGAAAAATAGTACTTTATCGACCGGATTCTGCAAACAAATTTATCAAAACATGTTGTGCACCGTGTAAAGTAGGAGAAAAAGCTCGAACTATAAAATTTAGCGAATTTTTATGAGTCGAAAAGGAGCAGAGAACAACGCTAAAATGGCTGATTTTTTGTGTTCGTTTTCGAAGATTTTTACCCTTTGTTCTTCTCTAACTCTTTAAACAATTCGGTGACCCCCTGATTTTATGAATGATTTATGCTCACAATTTTATAAACTTTTCGTATAAAGAAAAAAAGAATACTTCTATCGTTTCGATTTTGAGTAAATTTTTCATTTTTCTGTCTGATCCTCCAAAAACGTGTATTCTAGAAGGCCATTTTTCACATATTATTGTTGATATTTCGCTTCTTTGCAAATTGTTCGGCAACAACTTAGTTCCAAGTGTTTTTCTGCATCCGAGGCTATCATTTTGTTTGCTTTTAAATGCATTTGGTTGTTCCAAAATTCTTATAATTTGACCAGATATCGCGAGGCCATTTTTCGTAAAAAGATCACCAAACACCCCACATCTCCCCCCTCATATCTCAATCTATCAATCTCAATCTCATATCTCAATCTATCAATCAATCTCATATCTTCTAATCTCGGTGACCCCCCATTTTTATTTTACATTTTATTTCCTCCTATGCCCCTCTTTCTTTGTAGGAATTTTGAAGGCAAGTTTATCGTAAAAATTCATGAGTCCCGAACTACCTTAAGTTCGCTCTTCTTGCTCTGCTTACTTTATTACTCTTCAGGTATCTTCTAATCTCTCTAAAAACTATTAACTCTTACAGCTTATTTATCTAGATATGCTCTTTGTTTAAAAGTGAAATACTTTCCTTTTTAGGAATAGAGTTTAAGCTATAAGGATTGACAATTGCTGAGAAGGGGAACTCCCTAATTAATATTTAGTTAGCCTTGAACTTGCAAATGGCAATTACTGAAAAAGGGGGAATTCCCTACTTAAAATCTAGTTAGCCTTAAAATTCAATTACAAATGTGTCGTAAACAGGAACTAAATTAACTTTCACTATAACGACGTCCACGGTCGACATTGAAAACAGTCCTACAATTATTAACGACTAAACTGTTCAGGACTACAAACTTAGATTTATGAAATGTTTAAATCAGGCTAACTTTTGCTAAAAGATTATTGAGTTAATATTAAAATGCTTTTGGGCGTGGCATAACATGCCCCCCCTCTTAGTTTGGTGCACCTCCTGATGCACCTCTAAGCTAAAAACTAGGATTCAAAAACGATAACGCTATCTACAAAGTTCGTTTTTCTACTTACTGCAATTTGTCTACAAAGTTAACAAATTTTAAAATGTTTATAAAGTTAACAAATATCAATTTTTTTTTCTTTTTTGCTTTGTTTTTGTTTTTGTTGTTATTGTTGTTCTTGCTTTGTCTTCTTCTTTGCTTGTGTTCTTCTTTTATTTAGCTGTAAGGGAACCTTACTTAAGTATGAAACGCTTGTTTCTTTATGTTGGTGGACTATCACGTACTTCAAATTTTCTTGGTTTGTGGCAGTGTCTACAAGTCTTAGGTTGTGGTGTTTTACAATGCACGATTACCAATATTATAACGATTATGGTGTTCAAGCCTGTAAAAGCGGCAATGGTGTAAAGGATTATTTCATCCAAGGTGGTAATGTTATCTTCTTTGATGGCATCAATGTTTTTATTGGCAGTGTCAATATCAATATTAAGCTTCTGGTCGTACAAGTCATACAGTTTATTTAACTGGCGTGTAATGTTACCATCTATCTTTGTAGCTTTAGGTATGTTTAAGGAATCATAGTGTAACTGTAGGTTGATGTTGTCTTGGATGTTCCAAGGTATGTATTGCATTGATTGTTCCTTAAAAATTGGTAACGCTATCTCCATTTGCTTTGGGCATTTAGACAATCCAGATCTCATTCCTTTAAAAGTTACATTACATGGAAAATGGTAGATTGTTAACGGTGAAACCGTTAAAGTTCCAACATTTGTTGACAACAATCCCGCTGTTGTTGAGAGGTAGTATCGTCCACCAAGGTTTATCCATGGGTGGAGGTCTTCGCAAGTCTTTGATGACACGTGATAACGTGGATAACTTAACCTCACACCTGAACTCCAAGGAAATCCCAACCACTCGATATCATTAATTATGTGTAGAATATTAGTTGGACAAAGAACAGAATTACTGCTAACAAAACATTTATCAAGAGCATTAGTTGATATTATGTGATTAGTGTAGGGACAAGTAATTAACGCTAGGTTAGTTTTCTTAATAGGCCCTTGAAAACAAGTGTTTGGGATGTTAAATTTGAGTGGGGTTAAGTGCTCTATTGTACAAAAAGACTCTTTGTCGAGTATTTCCGGTACAATAGCTAAGACGTTAATAGTTACGTGATTGTGGTTATGCTCTACGTCTACAATAGGATTAGCAAGAATAAGTAAGTTATTTTTAAGTGCAGTTACTGCGAGCTCAAGTTTTGGATCGCGTCGCAACTGTGAAAGAAACTCTGAAAACATAAACTGCGGCAAATGCGATGCACCGAAGAGAATTTTACTGGTAAGTTTCGTTAACTGAGTCATAACATCTTGGATCTCAAAGTACCTCATTATAACAGAAAAAGCACGGCTGTTTTCAGTGGCAAATTTTGATAAGAAAGCCATGTTAAGGTATTCATCACAATCAACTCTGTTTGCCATCTTTTTCAACTCTATCTTCCATTCTTTGAATGTTTTGTCTATTCCTTTCACAGCAAAAATCAGTCCATTAAGCTTAGTGTTCATGTTATCTGTAATCTTGAAGAGATGGACAACTTTACCATTTACTACATGAATCAAATGTCTAGAGGTATCCATAGCCATGGTAATACTTCTGAGTGTTGACTTTAAATTTTCCACGTGGTTTGTCTCACATGTATGACCAGTGGCTTTGTAAAGGGCTCTAAAAATTCCCATAGCACCAGCATGGCAAAACCAACTTGATCTTGGTTTTCTTCTGACGCGTCGTTGGTGTACACCTTTTAGCCACATACGTTCGTCAGTAGTCAAACTACGACACTTATTTAGTGCCCACAACTTACATTTTTGTAAGCTATTTTTATATCCTCTAGGACAACTCATTCTTGATGGTATTCCAGTTTGGTAGTAAAAATATCTTCTTAGGTAAGTATCGCACTCAATCAGCGTCGAAAAGCCAGGCAAGGACAAAAGTCGCTGTGCCGTTTCTTGGACTTGCAACAGTAATAATTGATCATCCTTTAGTTGTTTGATGTACAGTTTGTTTACTCGAGGAATCCAATATGACGCGTCTTGGTGGTGTACAGCTTTCTTGTCTTGACATCACATTTTCAAAACCAGTGACAACAGTAGCTGGCAATACCAGAGTTAATAGTAGTATTTCAAAGATAAATTTGTAATCGTGTAATACTAGTTTTCAAGGTATTCAAGAACTTCAAGCTTCTTAATGATTTCTCTTTGCACTCTAAAATTTCCTTAAAACAAGCATTTTTTCCCCTTAAAATTCTATCCTGAGACAAGAACCACATTTGCCTTAAAACGATGGTAATTCTACATATACTTATTTTACGAACAACATTTCTTTATCTCAAATTATCTCAGGACACAATTTTGAGATAAAAAGAGCTTGTTTTAAGGAAACGTATTTCTCAAATAAGTAAATGTAGAACATCGGTTTTGAGGCAAATGCGGTTCTTGTCTGAGAATTCGCGCAACGACCCAACCAAACAACTAAATCTGCTTATGCACTGGTGTATCCACCGCGAACGGCAACATGTGCCATTGTAAGAGATGTGAGTGTTCCAAGAAGAAAACCGAATAGAACAGAATTAGAACAGAATTAAACTCCGCATCTTCTGCTTCGCGTCCGAATTTCGAGGTTACCTCGTTTTCATGTTAGTGAATCCAAAGGCCTCTGGGTAATTAATATTATTTCCAAATCTCGACGTAGCTAGACGAAATAAATCGATAAATGGTAAACCTAGAGTCGTGCTACCATAGGTAGCCCGAATAATTACAGGCTGTAGTCACATTATGCACTTTTTATTATTTCTACATTATCATATATTGTAGATAGTACGCAACGCTGTGATTGGTCGAAAGCTGTGTTATTACTGAACGGAGCACAGTTCTGATGTCAGGAGCGTCAGCTCGCCCGCGCGCGCGCCTCTGTTTCCTCCTCGAATTTTTGTACAGAGAAAAATCGATTTTTTCCCTGGATATTTAACAATTTTGCAAATATTTGATAAAACAAATAGAACAGCTTTTTCTCGTGCTCTTTTCAGTAATGTACGACTTACGAAGAGCCGAGAGCGCTCAGGAAGTGTGGAGAGCACTTTCCTACGGCTCGTACTCTCTACACTTCTTTTGTGTTTTCTGTTCGCTGTTCTATTAATGCTACAGTGCTATTGCAGTAATCATTGGACTCCAAACGAGTTGTGCAACTTACTAGTTTGGGAATCCACTGGTCTTCTGTCCCTCTTAAACCAAGCCTTCCAAAGCTTCCACGTCCCCAGACAATTAGTTTTCCTGAAGCTAAAAAGAAAAGTACAGCATTCCAAGCATTCCTATATTGTTTCCGCTGAACTACTCAGAACGCGGCTGAAGCCAGTTATCGGAAACCTTCATTAGTTTCCATACTATGGATACCATTAGTTTCCATACTATGGATAGTCCGTTGTTGGTCGTAGAGGCTCGGACACAAGGCGCCACTTTTCATTCAACGGTGCACGCAAAGGGAGAATTACAATTCCTGCTACTGTTGCAGACGTAGGATCGAGTTTTACATCTGTAACGTTGTCTGCAACAAAATGTATTACAGGAACATGACTGGACGTTTCGCTCAAAGGGCTGGAGCTTTCGTCCAACCAAAAGCAGGCGAATAAAACTTGGTAATGGTGCTTAAGTCAGGTGTGCCTATGGAATTACACCAAAAGTTGCTGTGTGTGTGACACTTCCCTGGAAGTGAAGAGGACGCCGCGCGAGAACGATGAAAACGCGCGAGAACGATGAAAACGCTGTGAAAACAGCCTCTAATAAACATGCGCAAAGGTTTGCTTATCCTGCTTAAAAAAGGACTGGAAATGAGTCACTTGGTCCAGGCTTTTACGACTGTTCTCACGGAAACGATAGACAAGCGTTTTCGGAAATAGTTACTTTGAAAATCATTGTCAAAACGAAGCGTTTTCGGTGAAAACGATCAACATTTTCGTGTGGACTAGTACATGCTCAAAATGAAAGCGTTTAGAAGTAAAAACGTTACCGGGACGGGACCTGATTTACGTTTTCTCCAGGGGAAGGGTTTAGTTCATTGTTATTATTAGAGTGATTTAGCAAACGCGACGCGACGCGAAAACAGGACGTTAGGTATAGATGACGAATAAGCCACTTCACGCTTTCGTCCTCCATTTTGAATTGGGGAAAACGCGCCAAAATTTATAGAAATGTTTTTGAACGATATTGGCTTTGTTATTTATGAATGTTTACATGATAAATATTGGACGACAACAAAACGAGAAAAAGAGGATTTTTGTTTTCATGCAAAATAAAACGTTCGACACGTAAATATTAAGATCATTCGCGAGAAAAAGATTGACTTGAAGAACGTAGTTAAAATACTTGTATTGGTCTTATTTTCAGTCCGACATATGGCACGCATGTCTGCAAATCACTGAAGTTTAAAATTTGAAAATCCGACAAATTTCAGTTGAGTTATGTAAGTCAAAGTGATCCAGATTTCTAATAAATTTTGGCGCGTTTGCCCCAATTCAAAATGGCGAACGAAAGCGTGAAGTGGCTTATTTATCACATTCGTTCGTTATGTGACTACCGTGACAGCGTTGCGATGCCACGTTTGACTACCGTGACAGCGTTGCGATGCCACGTTTGACTACCGTGACAGCGTTGCGATGCCACGTTTGACTACCGTGACAGCGTTGCGACGCCACGTTTGACTACCGTGACAGCGTTGCGACGCCACGTTTGACTACCGTGACAGCGTTGCGATGCCACGTTTGACTACCGTGACAGCGTTGCGATGCCACGTTTGACTACCGTGACAGCGTTGCGATGCCACGTTTGACTACCGTGACAGCGTTGCGATGTCACGTTCAGGACGCCATTTCGATCATTTCGATTGTTTTCATGTCATCTTCTTGACGTCAGCGCGCGTGGCGTCCTCTTTGATGTCGCGTCGTGTTTGCTAAATCACTCTATTTACTCACCTGTTACCATAGAGACATGGTCAAGACCACAATGCACCTGGACAATTTCTTCCTTAAGCCTTTCTATGGACTTGATTTGTTGTGGAGTTTTACTTGATGTAACACCAGGGCCACATCCCAGAACTCCATACCCCCACGTGTAGACAACGCCCTCCTCTATGAAAACGTTCAGTTAGATCTTTTTATAAAGTCAACTATTAATAAGTTTTGTGCGTTTCAGTTGATCATACCTGTTGTCAAAACACAAAATGATCCTGCAGCTCCCACATGTTTGACCACACCCACTTGACATAAAAGTGAGGCTTTTGTTGCTATAGAAACCTGCAAATGCAATCATAAATGCAGTAAGTAATGATGATGGTGATCACCAATAATTGATTTAATCGGACAAAATTAGCTTTTGAAGTAAAGGTTTTCCAACTCAGTGTAAATTTGATGTACTAAATTAAAATCAAGTTGAGGACAAAATTAATATTGATACTGCAAAAATGACCACACCGATCAAAGTTGATGATGATGATGCATGTAATTTGTTCCAACATTACAATCATTTACCTGCTGTTCATCTGTTTCTAAACCCAGCTGGTTGTACTCAGTATTCCCCCAGGAAAACACTTCTCCATCATCTATACACAGAAACATTGGACAATTATGACAAAACAGCTGAAGTTTGAAGGGGAAAGTTGATATAATACATACTTGATACAGCTAAACAACAGTCAGCTGAAGAAGCTACATCCTTAATTACGACCCCATCTATTTGACCCTTGACTTGCTTAATGCATGGCTCATCTTGGAAGTGACCCTGTCCTGTTGATAATAATGCATACATCTTTATTTATTTCATCATTGTTTGTAACATGCTAATTTGTAACTAGCCATGGAGCTAATGATTTGCTTCATAAAAGATGTTAATAAAGGGTTATTAACCAAGCACAAGGTCTGTATGGGAAAATATCAGACCGATATTTTCCATACAGACTGAGCAAACGAGGTTAATAACTTATTATATGGCTTTGAGAAGTCCCACTAAAACAATTGCCAAACGCAAACTTTTCTATTCATCCGTGAAAGCAGTCCTGATATAGCAAATAATAATGTAAGTTATTTAAGGCATGTAGTCGACTGTCAACCAACTGTGTGGCTGTTAGTAGACTGTTAGTCAACTGATAGTGAACTGTTGTAGACTGTCTGTCAACTGATAGTGAACTGTAGGTAGACTGTCTGTCAACTGATAGTAAACTGTCTGTCAACTGATAGTGAACTGTAGATAGACTGTCTGTCAACTGATAGTGAACTGTAGGTAGACTGTCTGTCAACTGATAGTGAACTGTAGGTAGACTGTCTGTCAACTGATAGTGAACTGTTGGTAGACTGTCTGTCAACTGATATTGAACTGTAGGTAGACTGTCTGTCAACTGATATTGAACTGTAGGTAGACTGTCTGTCAACTGATAGTAAACTGTCTGTCAACTGATAGTGAACTGTTGGTAGACTGTCTGTCAACTGATAGTGAACTGTTGGTAGACTGTCTGTCAACTGATAGTGAACTGTAGGTAGACTGTCTGTCAACTGATAGTGAACTGTTGTAGACTGTCTGTCAACTGATAGTGAACTGTAGGTAGACTGTCTGTCAACTGATAGTAAACTGTAGGTAGATTGTCTGTCAACTGATAGTGAACTGTAGGTAGACTGTCTGTCAACTGATAGTGAACTGTTGGTAGACTGTCTGTCAACTGATAGTAAACTGTAGGTAGATTGTCTGTCAACTGATAGTGAACTGTAGGTAGACTGTCTGTCAACTGATAGTGAACTGTTGTAGACTGTCTGTCAACTGACAGTGAACTGTAGGTAGACAGTCTGTCAACTGATAGTGAACTGTTGGTAGACTATCTGTCAACTGATAGTGAACTGTAGGTAGACTGTCTGTCAACTGATAGTGAACTGTAGGTAGACTGTCTGTCAACTGATAGTGAACTGTTGGTAGACTGTCTGTCAACTGATAGTGAACTGTAGGTAGACTGTCTGTCAACTGATAGTGAACTGTTGGTAGACTGTCTGTCAACTGATAGTGAACTGTTGGTAGACTGTCTGTCAACTGATAGTGAACTGTAGGTAGACTGTCTGTCAACTGATAGTGAACTGTAGGTAGACTGTCTGTCAACTGATAGTGAACTGTTGGTAGACTGTCTGTCAACTGATAGTGAACTGTTGGTAGACTGTCTGTCAACTGATAGTGAACTGTAGGTAGACGGTCTGTCAACTGATAGTGAACTGTAGGTAGACTGTCTGTCAACTGATAGTGAACTGTTGGTAGACTGTCTGTCAACTGATAGTGAACTGTAGGTAGACTGTCTGTCAACTGATAGTGAACTGTTGGTAGACTGTCTGTCAACTGATAGTGAACTGTTGGTAGACAGTTATAGACCATGCTATGACCATACCAGAACCCCATACCATGCTATTTCCCTGGTTATACAAATGCATTCTATGCAATAAAAAATGGTTGTCACATAGTTTTGCCTTGGAATGGCTAGATCATGTAGCCATAAAAAGCAAATCTGTTACCTGTCTGTCCATCTGCTCCCCAGCCACAAGCAAAGACTTTTCCAGAAGCAGTGAGAAACAAACTGTGATCAAGACCACATACAACCTTGAATGATAAATATCAGCACTTCAAATATTTCAATACAAATGATATCATAATGTTAATTGACTGGTGTTCAACAAACCTTGACAATGTTTTCTTTTTCATCAGGAAAACGAATTTTCTGAAAATCTTTTATGTGATGAATATTTTTATCTCCTACACCACATTGACCTTGGCTGTTCCCACCAACAGCAAAAACTATAAATAAAGCAGAACCCTCAAGACATTCAATGAAAGCCAAGTATGAAGCAAACACATATACCCTAAACTATCAATTGGCTCCCTGCACACTTATTCAACATTTAATAGGTCCTTGTTCTGGAGAACCAACGACATAGTAGACAGCAATATCTGCCCCCACCAACGATATAGTAGACAGCAATATCTGCCCCCACCAACGATATAGTAGACAGCAATATCTGCCCTCGTGGTATTCATGCTCTACCTCATCTAGGCCTGCCTTATCTTGAGATCCCCCAACCCACCCTCCATGAAGCTAATTGGGCCTGGAAGATCTAGATGATGATCTATCCTCTCTGTGTGTGATGATGTTGGTAAGGTCACAAACATTTCAGTGATATTCCAAATATTTGATAGCAAAAAAGAACATTGTTTTTCCATGCTAATGAAAACCATGACATATAGAGAATAGATTTATTACCAATACAATGAACATGTACATGTAGTGCATTATTAGCCTCCTCCACACGCAACTGTTGGGATTTCTTTTTTTTCTGGCTGGGAAAAAATGGGCCCCATTTTCCTTCCTCCTCTTCCCCTCCCCCCTCGTTTTTCCTCCTTCTCCAGTCTTTCTTGTTTGTTTGTATTCCAAAGGAAACCCAAAAGAGTTGCCTGCAGAGGAGGCTATGCATTTGTATAGTCCATTGCTGTGATGTTCCCTGGTCTTCATTAGCAATATTTGTTCTCCTTTAGAGAAACAGGGAAACAAACAAACCTCCTTCTCTATCTGTGAGTACCATGGTATGAGAATGACCACAAGAAATCTGTGTGATTTTAGTGTCAGGAAATTCTGCTGGTAATTCTGCATGGTAAGGCTTCAATATCACATCTAAAAACAAGAGAGAGAAAACTTAGGCTAAGTTTTTATAGGGTTTAAATTCTGGTTCATAGATCTAAGATAGTTTTGAAAAAAAAAAGAATAACTTTATTTAAACATGATAAAATATTCAGCATACCGGTATTACTTCTGTCATTGCTATAAAAACTTGTGAATTATTTTCAGTGTGAATTAAATGTATTGTCAGTTTGTATGGAGCAAGGAGAAAGCAGCATGAAGGTTTCATAATGTTTTCATATGGTATTGAAGTGGTATAGGCCATATTCTCCACATGTTTGGCTCAGATATCTGGCCTACATAATATTTTGCTGTATTTATAGGGCCATATATTTACTTCAGCTTGGCTAACAAAGGCCATTATATTTGCCATATATTTGATGTTTACTGGCCATTACTGACACGTCTGGCTGTTATAAGGCCATAATATGGCCAAAATCTGGCCATATATGGCACAAATATGAAGCATATATGGAAATCACCAAAAACCAGATTTTAGCCAGATTTCAGTCCGATTTGGGCCTTATTAGGGGCCAGGTTTTAATGAAGTATGTGCATGGCCAAAATATGACCAGATAATAACCAAATAAAAGTTGTATGTCAGCCATATAAAGAACCATATTATTTCCAAATATGGCCCATATATGGGCCATACTAAAATTTTGGTATGGGTGGTGTCGTGAGCAAGAGGTCCAATTTTGATGTACATTCCATGAAGCTTTCATTAGCTTTACTGTAAATACCCTTGAATGGAGCACTGATGGAGAGAGAGGGGGGTGGGGGGGGGGGGGTTAAGTAAGCACACTGTTGGCCTCAAGTTTCTTTGTCAGATGATGACTATTATGAGCTACCGACATAGAATAAGATCCTAATTTGCTTTTAACAACATATCAAATGCAAAAGTTATTATTAATATTAAAAGAGTCATGGTGCAGTCAAATACAGTGGAGTTATAGTTTGCTTTTAACCTAGTGCAGCACTGTTATGTGAGCTAATCAAAATTATTGTATACATTATCTGGTTGTTTTCATAGACATTTCATACATGTAGATATCATGCAAAATAAACTGGATGAAAAAATGCATCTTTGAAAGATAACTGTTAAGAATACAAACCTGAAAAATCATTTCCACACTGGTAAGAGGTATTGAGACCACACATCCAAAGTTTATTTGTTGATTTTTCTGATATGACAGTAAAGCCATTTCCACAACCAATGTGGGAAAACTAAATGAATATTAACATAACAATACAATGGCTAAGCCGTGAGAAGTGAAGCAGAGTACTGAATCAATGATGTAACGCATGACCAAAGGAAGTACAAAATAATGTGTTTTCATGGTCAATTTTACAACAATAAAAATCAATGACCTTTCAATGCAATGCTCTACCATCTGAGCTAGCTATAAAAAGCTATTTTCATGCACATAATCACAGGGGCAGATTTAGGGGAGGGGAGCAAGGGGTGCACACCCCCTCCTGAGACCACTTTGAGTCCTTTTTCTCAATATTTTTCCAAAATATTATCTCCGTTCGGTAGTTTCAAAATTATATGATGGTGCACCCCCTCCTGAAGATAAATCCTGGATCCACCCCTGAGTCAGAAGTCGATTCAAATAAACACTCACTTTTTCAGTCTGCAGGTCTATTTATAAAGTTTGTTCTGTTTATAAAATAATAGAAATTACCTCCTTATCCACAGGAAATCGTAATGGAGTAGAATTGATGGCAGCTGTGCTTGAACCGAGCTGTCCACCATCACCAGCACCCCATACATAAGCCACAGATGACTTGTGAACACAGCTCACTGGCATTTAAATGCAATAAAACTACATGTAGTTAAGGGTGCTGGGACACATCTCTATATAGACCCCAATTAGCTAGGAATTAAACTTTGTGTTTTTATAAATCTGCTCATAATATTATTTGGATTCAAACAGTGAAACTTGTTTGGATAACAACAAATACAAATTTCTTGACATTGATGATGTCATCACTTGATGTCATCAAAACATAAAATTCCTATAATTTTTGCCAATTAATGTTAATGTTAGGTGTTTTCTTGAATACACAAATAATTTCAAGGCCAAAATCTACTTTAGGTTTTTCTTGAAGATGTTATTAAACAAAAACAGTACCACACGCGTTGAGGATAACTTTACACTAAGGGCCACTATATGAACCGGGATGACTTGTTTTGTTTTGTAATCCCAAATAAAAGAAGTCAGCCCAGAACTAAGTTGTACAAAATATACTAGTTAAGTTTAGTCGAACCATTCAAAAATGCACACTTGTGTACACTCAAGTCGTGCAGCCACGTAGCCACTCTACAATTGTGGCTTGTGAGGCTAAATTTGCACCCTATAGTCTATCTTTGCTGATCTTTACTGATCGCTGCAGATACATTTATAAGGTTATTTTCCAGACATTGACCATAACGAGTGAATGTGAGCACTCTCGTACCTCTAAAAATATGTTTCCATTGATGAAACTCCTTTCTTCGAGCTCTGTGATATGTTCTAGCTAAAATGGCACTCACACAGGCCATTTGAAGGCAAAAACACGTTTTCAGTCAGGCGTTCCTTTTTCGTGTCAGTAATATATGACAACTAGTCACTCCAAATGCATTGTGGGTATTGGAATATTTGATCAAAGTGAAATTCTGTGGAAGAAGATACGTAGCGAAAAGTTTTAACTATAATTAAGGTTTGTAATCATTGAAGTTGGAGTTTTATTTTGATTCTTGTGAAAGACTACGCGTAGATACTATGATTGCCAAGTTATTGACATCAATTGCCATTTCCACAGATAAATTGAAGATATATTGGGGCAATCATCAGATAGGCATGCATGACGGCAAATGAATTAAAGAGTTTTCCTTTTATAAATTTACTGTAATATTTACTTGTGTTGTCTACATTTATATGAAACTCATAATCCTTTTCTTTTTATTATTGTGTTAGTCGCAGAAGCCAAGTCATTGTTTTCGGTAGATTTCTTTAAAATTGTTATTATAAATCAGAGTATTAAACACATCCTCTATCAAATAAATTTGTTGGCAGCCGTTATTTCAGCTTAGCAGATGTGAAATTGCTTGTACGTTGGCGTATTTCATATATTTTCATATCACTTTTAAATCATATAATTCGAGTTTTGATCGAAATTTTGAAGCATTTTATCAAAACAAGAAAGAAATGAAAGAAAGACAGAAATTTCTATAATGTTTGTTTCATATTTGCCAAATACTTTAACACAAAGTAACATGAATATCTTTTAATTCTTCAACCAGAATATGGCACGAGGTCAGCAAAAAATACAATCTCAGCAAAAAGCACAAGAAAAGAAGGATAAATTGAAGAAAAGTCATGGATCTACCCAAAAGAAAGCAGCTCAAGCAGCCCTAA
Source organism: Telmatactis stephensoni (assembly GCA_029948255.1). NCBI lineage: Eukaryota > Metazoa > Cnidaria > Anthozoa > Actiniaria > Isophelliidae > Telmatactis > Telmatactis stephensoni. The sequence goes on from JALIZF010001648.1 coordinate 291,028, forward strand.
AATTTTCCTGTCCTGTTTGTAAAGCAAGTATTTCTTTTCACTTATCTTTTTCTTTAGTTGCTTTTTTTACTTATTTTTCATTCATTTCTATTTGTCTGTGTGGAAAGTAAAGGGTGAAAATATTGTTTCTTGATGGTGATTTTACTTCCACACCTTTGAAGATTTTTCACTTTAATAGTAAAGAGCTTTTTGTGGCTGTTTGAAACCCTCCTTGACAGTTTTAGATGATAAACTAAGTTGCTCCAAGTCTGGCGATTGTAAATTAATATCTCCTCTAGTGTAGCAATTGTGATTCTGAATTGCTCTATTTCATTATGGCATCACAATAAAACAATCTACATTTGTTTAAATGCTAAGGATCATGGTAATGATAGGGAACAAATCAGCAACAGCATATTAAACAAAATTGATATAAAATGGAGTTTATGGAAGAAATTAATGGAAGATACCAAACTTTTCAGTTTCATTTTGTTTTTATGCAGACATGTTTCAAACTGTCATCATCCGTGTGATACATAGTAAGAAAAATGGTAACAGCCATCAAATGAAATAGATATTGCTTATTTAATAATATCATTGAAATTCCTATTGTTCTCTGTGATTCTGTCCCATCATAACCAAACTGTGATGTCATAATAAATCAGGGCAATTGTGTTATGAGAACATTACCAAGAAAAATGCAAGAATGAAAATTAAAAAGTGAGCAAGATTTGTAAAACTTGGTTGTGGTGGGTAGGATCCTATTTGTTGACATACATGTAATATCATCAGGGGTAGCTAGCATTGCTGAAAACCAGCTTGTGATTTTTAATTGGAGCCCCCTCTAAGGTAGCCAAATTCATCTTGGAGATTGAAAACAAATTATCTTGAAATGCAGGGAAACTTGTCTTCAGACTGAAGTTCATTTTATGAAATTTCATCTGAGAGGAGTTTGCTACCTTCTAAAACTACATGTATTAACTTATTTTATGGTATTTTATAACTGCAACCAATCAATCAATCAATAACTTTATTTATATATATATAATGGTGTATACTCAAGAGACCACAACACCAAGAGAGTGAAACCCAGCACCAATACCCGCCTGATGTCCGCGGCAACCAAGGCACTGCTAACTTATTTTATCTCTGTTATCAATTGGGCCATTCATTAATTTAGAAGAGATTTCTGTTGAAGATGAGGTTTACATCCAAGATGGTTTTCTGCATCTTTACTGTTATCACATATCATACATGTAGTTGTCAACACTTAATCACACTTTTTCTAACAATTGTTTTCAGTCTCAGATGCCAGATCCCAAGACATTTAAACAACATTTTGAAAGTAAACACCCCAAAAATGAACTACCGCCAGAACTCAAGGATATCTAGATTTGTAAATTATTCCACTCTATATACAGTCACTTTGGGTAAGTTTTTAATATGGCTAGAGCAAACACAGTTAAACCGTGAAATAAAATCAAAGTAAATAGTAACTAACAGTAGCTATTTAGTGACCATAATAGCTGCCTATCACTGAACCAGAACAATAATTATAATTCAATGACACAAAAAGTAATACACAAGAGACCACTACACATGTAATCCAACTTTATTTCAAGTAGCACTAATTCATTCATATGCAAATTTATTTCAAAGAATTCATTTTGTTTTATTGAAATAAGGTTTGATTAGAGTGGTCTCTTGTGTATTATATTACTATTTGTCTCATGAATTGTTCTGGTTCAGTAATAGCCACTATTGGGGTCACTAAATAGTTACTATTAGTTACTATTTACTTGATTTTATTTCACGATTCATAGGTGTTTATTAAACTGAAAATTTTCAATTTAGTTTGATATTTTTATTATTCTAGATTATGAGAAGGATTATCAGTCAAAGGAAACTTTTCAACCCCCCCCCCCCCCAAAAAAAAAAAAAAAATACTGGTACCACATACAACGGAGCTTTAATCATATACCTGTATATAGGTATCAGTAGAACCTGCAAACCCTTTGTCAGGGATGGTTTGAAGGCTCAAATGAATAACATCTCCCCATTTCTCCTCTTCCTCTTCCATCTATATCAGTGGATTCTGAATATGAAAAATTGGTGAATTTGTTAATACATAGAGAGTAGCAAGAGTAGCAAGAGTAGCAAGAAAGACACCTAGTACCTGCTTTCTAAGATCCTGGGGATGGGCCTAAGCAGTATTTATACTGCAGTTTAATTTCTTTCATCTATGTAATGTGTTGTGCTTGCAGATATTAAAAGAGCCTCATTAAGGACTCTGGGTAGAAGTTCAAAGATTACCTGTGTTTTATACAGCCCCAAACCCAGGCCTTCAATAGTTTACTAATAGTGCCCAATATGTGTATGTAATTTAAAAATACAAAGCAATTTTCATTTTGTTTTTCAGATCCCATATTTTATTCCTTTGACTCTATATTTAATATACATATATGTACTGCTATCAACAAGTACATTTTAACTGGATGAAATTCTTGGTAATGGCTGACCTTTCAGATGGTGAACATACTGTAACATTATAGAAAATATTACAAAGAAATGCACAAGCTGATATTATGGACACAGAAACTAAACAGAAGGTTTAGTTTAAGCAAGCAACATGTAGAACAAAAAGTCCACCCAAAATATTCTGCCATTTCAATTTTTTTTCTTTTCTTTCCTTCATTTTTGGTGCAGCAGCTTAAAGAAAATCCAAGTTGTTGTTTATTGCTAATGTTACAAGTTGCAATTCACGATGGATCTGGAAAAAAGTTGACTGATTTCTAAACATTAGATCCTCCATCACTGATCTGTAAAATCTGACTAATTTCTGAAAAGTGGTGTAAACAGGTCATGATGTGCGGCTGACAACGTGCATGTACAGTGGATGCAACTGTTTTTTTCTTTTCAATCTTCATATTCAAAATAATAATGATACTTCTCCCAATTGAAATGTAGGAGAAGATAAATATTTCTAAAAAGTTATCAAACTTAAGCTTATAGAAGGGTTTAAAACTTATATTTGAGCTACCACTTGTTTAGTTTTGAGAAAGAAATGTAAAACTGCTATTAAATTTAGGTTGTTTCAAGTCATAATTGATGATTATCTTTACTGTGCAACATGCACTACTGTGGCCACCCAGTGAAATCTCTTTTGCAAGTTATCCAATCAGAAAACAGGAATTTGTTTAACAAGATACATTTGCACATGAAGGCACTTAGTTGTGATGGGAAAGATTTTATAATTGGTATTTGCAACAAAAATAACGTATGTGTTACCACATTGATTGATATGATTGAAGAAATTTTCACGTCAGATATGGGCAATTAATTCCTGTGGTAATAGTGATCATTGTCTCTGCTTGTTAACAGTGACTGCATGCACTGCCTCATTGAAGAACTTGTAAAACATTACTGGTAATTGGGTGGACACAGTACAGTGGATCATGTATAATTTCTCTTACTTATTCCCATTGATTTTTACAAGTTTCTAAAATATTGATTGACTTTACAGATTTTGAGAATTATACAATTTGTAAATTTTGTTACAGTAGATGATAATATGAACATAAAGTTTTTACCATTTAAATGCAGAATGTGCAGATTTTTACTTTTTTAGTTTTTTAGATTTGTTTTACATTTTTTAGTCCCAGAAAATATCCACATCCAAAGAGCGATGGTCTGTCACCTCTGTGGTCCTGGGTTGATGGGTCAATTGGGGGGTAGGCGGTCATGACGCCCCACAGCCATGATGCCCCATTGTATAGTCACAATGCCCCATTATCTTTTTACAGCAGTAAAAAACTCTTAAGAAATATATATTGCAAGATATGTGATCAAAGTATGTCAAATTCGACCAGTAAGAGATGGAGCATTGTGGTACATACGTTGCAGTGTCATGCAGATGTTCAAAAGGGAAATACTAGATTTTTAGCGTTCTTTTTTGGTGTCAGTGACGTCATCTATACTCAACTCGTGGATTTACTCCATACATTTCTTTGTATTTTATGATTTGAATTATTCTACTGATTTCTGCTCTAATAATTTTGCTTAAGAGTTTTCTTGTAGTTATTGTGTCAAGGTTTAACTGCATGGCCAGTGATCTTCATTGAAAAAAATAACAGATATTGTGATTGCAAAATACAAAGAAATGTGTGGAATAAATCCATGAGTTGAGTAGATGACGTCAGTGACACCAAAAAAGAACGCTAAACTTTTGAATACCAAAATGATATTTTAACTGGTGATCAATAGACCTTTGGAGATTTATTTCACGAAGTTTCTGCAAAATAAAATTTCGGCACCGTTTTTTGATCAAAGCTCACTATAGTTTAAAAGTTCTTTGATATAAGGTAATGCGATTTACAACCAAAACGTGCATAAGGAACTTTTTCAATTAAACATACAGGAGGTGGCAAAATTGTTAAAATGGATATGCATGCAATCCTTAGCGTCATAGAGATGGAATAAAACAGTGCAATAGATTTATGTATAGGGAGGTCTACTATGAGCTCATAGAAGAAATGTGGACATTTCTCGTGATGGAGTAAGACGTAGTATAATAGCTGCTACAGATGTATACTTTGACAGCCGTTCAGCCAACCATATGACAGATCATGAATCACGAAAATCGTTTGATAGGAAACTCATTTCTCGGAAGGTTGCTACAGCAGCGTCACGGGTCATTTTTCCAATAAAATAAATAAAAAAGCACTTTTTCCAGGGTGAATTTTTTAAAAACTCATTTTAAAGTCCATATCTTCACCTACAGAATCTAAAATATTTCAAAACTCATATTAGAATAAAACTGACAAATTATCCATGGATTTTACCGTTTAGTTTTGGAGATTTTTGCCCCAAAAGATCGACCGTTCGAGTGTTGCTCATGATCTTAAGTGTACGCGCGCGCGCGCGCTAAACTATAGTGAGCTAGCCACCTTTATTAAAGGTGCAGTAATCACGAGCAACAAAATCACTCAACTTGTCTCGCAAAATTGCTGCGAAACAAGTTGAAGAGCGATGCTGCCCGTTTTGCCACCCGAAAACAAACTTGTCTCGCAACAAAATAGTTTGCTACAAGTGGAGTGAATCCTGACTTTTGATTGGTTAATACGTTCATGTGACTTGTAAACAAGCTGAATTGCAACAATTGGTCTCCGCTTGGTACAGGAGACGTGCGATAGTTGCGTTTCTTTTGGGTTTACAACAACAACAACAACAACAACAACTTTTATTTACACAAATACAATATTATGTTTACAACAAATATAATATAATATAATATATTAATTACGAATAATTGAATAAATATATAATAGAAAAAAAGGGAGAATATAATATAATGTTAAATTGAGGTTTTGTGCCTAGGGGCTAAGTTAACATAAAAGTTTTCTAGTTAGCCCCTAGTTGTACTTAATATAATACCAGGTAAAATCTGATGAAGTGACAATGGATTGGAGCCTGACGTTGATATTTATAGACTGAATTGTATTTTTTACAATTGATTAAGTAAAAGAAACTGTTTTACTCTTTTTGAAACGAATTTATTAGAAGATTTGATGTCTTGGGGAAGTTTTTTCCATATTTGTGTTGTAATAAAAGAAATAGTTTTTTGACCAAAGTTAGTCCTTGCGGAGGGAATTTGAAGATTCTCATTAACTGAGTATCTAGTACGATAAGGATGAACATTCTTAGCAAAGCAGAACCAATTATCAAATTGTTCTGGAAGCTGACCTAATTTCCAAAGAAAGAAGAATTTGATAATACTAAGCTGGAAGACATTTTCTACACTTAAAATATCCAGCAGGTTGAGCAAAGGCAAAGCACTGTCTGTTTCTTTTCCATAAAGTCTAGCAAAGAAGATTAACCTAATCACGTGATTTTGTTTGACTTGGACTTTTTGCAGATGGCATTTATAAGAACTTCCCCAAGCCACAATAGCATAAGAAATATACGGATAAACTAGGGAGTAATAAATGTCCTTAAGCTGTTGCACAGATAAATAGTTACGTAATTTGGATATGATGCCAGTATTTTTTGCAATTCGAGAACATGTAAATGCTATATGTTTATTCCATGAGAGGGAGCTATCGATAAAAACACCTAAATACTTAATAAAAGTTTTCCTTTCAATTACATGTGTGGAGTTGTTGCTTCCTTCAAGACTGATGCTTATGTTAACGTCTCTTTTTTGAGCAGCTTTTATGATCATAAAGTTAGTTTTTTAAAGTTTATCGAAAGTTTATTAGTATCGCACCATCTCTTAACTTTAGCCAATTCCTGATTGACCAAAAGTTGAAGATCATTGCCATTTTTGGAAGAAACGAAAATATTCGTATCGTCCGCGAATATTCTAAACTTAAGTAGTGTTGAGCATTTTGGAAGATCATTGATGTAAAGAAGAAAAAGGAGGGGGCCAAGGGAGCTACCTTGAGGGACCCCACAATGAACAATTTGCTTAGACGATTCATAGTTTCCAATAGACACGTATTGTTTGCGATTGGTTAGGTATTCAGTAAACCATTTCAGAGGAATACCCCTTATACCATACTTTTCTAATTTCTTCAGTAAAATTGAATGGTCGACAGTATCGAAGGCTTTAGAAAAATCAAGAAAAATGCCAAGAGTGAGTAGATTATTATCAACTGATTTTTTAAGGTTCTCTGTCAATTCAGCAATAGCTTGTTCAGTAGTTCTTCCTTTCCTGAAGCCATATTGAAACTGAAAAAGAATATCATTTTTTTCGATGAAGTTGAGAAGCTGGCGATAGACAAGTTTTTCAAATATCTGGGCAAAAGTTGACAGTATAGAAATAGGTCGGTAATTAGTTGGATCGCATGAATCCCCACCTTTATCTATAGGGATAATTTTTGCTATTTTCATGATATCAGGCACTAAGCCTTGTTGTACGGATTCATTGAAGATCATCGACAAAGCAGAACTTATCTGAGAACTGGCTAATTTAACGCATTTCTGTGGGATACCAATGGTGGCTTTATTATTTTTGAGGCTGGCAATGACATCGTGGACATCATATTCGGTAACTGCTCGAAACATGAAACTATTTTGCGAAATGTGATGAATGTAATCAGTTGGATTTAAGTCGTTATGCACGGGTAGATCCGAAGCTAGATTCCTCCCGACATTAATGAAGTAGGAATTTAGCTGTTCACAAATACGTTGTTTACCAGTGAAACATTTGTTGTCGACAATTATTTTATTTATATTAGTGGGAGATGTCTTATTCCTGTTTACTATTTGCCCAATCAATTTCCAAGTCATCTTAAGATTGTACTTGTTCATTGAAAACTGCTTAGAAAAATACTCTTTTTTAGCAATGTCTTTAATCTTGTTTAATTTATTGTTGAAAGTTTTATAAAATCGAATTTTTTCGCTATCGCCACTTAAAAAGTGAGACTTAAACAGTTTGTGCTTTTTCTTTATAGAAGTCAAAATACCTTTAGTTATCCATGGTTTACTTAAACGTTTCGATCTAGCGTTACTTATTTCGAAGTGGCTCGGTGACCGGCAGCCGGTCAAGGTTTTTAGAATACTCCGTGACCGGCAGTCGATTATTTTTTTAAATTTGAGACCAATTCCGTGATTCTAATCAATCAATACCTACCTATCTTTGCTAAGATATGGAAAAGCTTCAAAATTATCTGCATGAAGTTCTATTTGAATTATTCGTGTGCGCTGGGCTCTCTGTAGAGAGACGTCGACACTTAGAAAATTTTTACTACGATGCAGACTGCCGGACAACAAAATGCCAAAATACTCCGTGACCGGCAGTCGATTTTTCTTCCAAAACACGCTTCAATCCCTCGGATTTTGCTCAATATAACTTAACTCTCTTTGTATCCATGCTAAAATACTGTCGATTTATTAATTAGCAATTATTTGAATGGTTTGAATGATATGCTAATCGATTTCTTAGACTGCCGGTCAAGGTTTCCAAAATACTCCGTGACCGGCAGTCGATTTTTCTTCCAAAACACGCTTCAATCCCTCGGATTTTGCTCAATATAACTTAACTCTCTTTGTATCCATGCTAAAATACTGTCGATTTATTAATTAGCAATTATTTGAATGGTTTGAATGATATGCTAATCGATTTCTTAGACTGCCGGTCAAGGTTTCCAAAATACTCCGTGACCGGCAGTCGATTTTTCTTCCAAAACACGCTTCAATCGCGTGGATTTTGCTCAATATCACTTAAGTCTCTTTGTATCCATGCTAAAATACTGTCGATTTATTAATTAGCAATTATTTGAATGGTTTGAATGATATGCTAATCGATTTCTTAGACTGCCGGTCAAGGTTTCCAAAATACTCCGTGACCGGCAGTCGATTTTTCTTCCAAAAACACGCTTCAATCCCTCGGATTTTGCTCAATATAACTTAACTCTCTTTGTATCCATGCTAAAATACTGTCGATTTATTAATTAGCAATTATTTGAATGGTTTGAATGATATGCTAATCGATTTCTTAGACTGCCGGACAACAAAATGCCAAAATACTCCGTGACCGGCAGTCGATTTTTCTTCCAAAACACGCTTCAATCCCTCGGATTTTGCTCAATATAACTTAACTCTCTTTGTATCCATGCTAAAATACTGTCGATTTATTAATTAGCAATTATTTGAATGGTTTGAATGATATGCTAATCGATTTCTTAGACTGCCGGTCAAGGTTTCCAAAATACTCCGTGACCGGCAGTCGATTTTTCTTCCAAAACACGCTTCAATCCCTCGGATTTTGCTCAATATAACTTAACTCTCTTTGTATCCATGCTAAAATACTGTCGATTTATTAATTAGCAATTATTTGAATGGTTTGAATGATATGCTAATCGATTTCTTAGACTGCCGGTCAAGGTTTCCAAAATACTCCGTGACCGGCAGTCGATTTTTCTTCCAAAACACGCTTCAATCCCTCGGATTTTGCTCAATATAACTTAACTCTCTTTGTATCCATGCTAAAATACTGTCGATTTATTAATTAGCAATTATTTGAATGGTTTGAATGATATGCTAATCGATTTCTTAGACTGCCGGTCAAGGTTTCCAAAATACTCCGTGACCGGCAGTCGATTTTTCTTCCAAAAACACGCTTCAATCCCTCGGATTTTGCTCAATATAACTTAACTCTCTTTGTATCCATGCTAAAATACTGTCGATTTATTAATTAGCAATTATTTGAATGGTTTGAATGATATGCTAATCGATTTCTTAGACTGCCGGACAACAAAATGCCAAAATACTCCGTGACCGGCAGTCGATTTTTCTTCCAAAACACGCTTCAATCCCTCGGATTTTGCTCAATATAACTTAACTCTCTTTGTATCCATGCTAAAATACTGTCGATTTATTAATTAGCAATTATTTGAATGGTTTGAATGATATGCTAATCGATTTCTTAGACTGCCGGTCAAGGTTTCCAAAATACTCCGTGACCGGCAGTCGATTTTTCTTCCAAAACACGCTTCAATCCCTCGGATTTTGCTCAATATAACTTAACTCTCTTTGTATCCATGCTAAAATACTGTCGATTTATTAATTAGCAATTATTTGAATGGTTTGAATGATATGCTAATCGATTTCTTAGACTGCCGGTCAAGGTTTCCAAAATACTCCGTGACCGGCAGTCGATTTTTCTTCCAAAACACGCTTCAATCCCTCGGATTTTGCTCAATATAACTTAACTCTCTTTGTATCCATGCTAAAATACTGTCGATTTATTAATTAGCAATTATTTGAATGGTTTGAATGATATGCTAATCGATTTCTTAGACTGCCGGTCAAGGTTTCCAAAATACTCCGTGACCGGCAGTCGATTTTTCTTCCAAAACACGCTTCAATCGCGTGGATTTTGCTCATACATATATATATATATGATAAATCATTTTATATATATATAGAAAATTGCAAACTTCGCAAATTTCTAACAACGGGGAAAATTGCAAACTTCGCAAATTTCTACTTACGAGGAAAATTGCAAACTTCGCAAATTTCTAACTACGCAGCTGAAAATTGCAAACTTCGCAAATTTCTAACTACGCAGAAAATTGCAAACTTCGCAAATTTCTACTTACGAAGAAAATTGCAAACTTTGCAAATTTCTAACTACGGAGAAAATTGCAAACTTCGCAAATTTCTAACTACGCAGAAAATTGCAAACTTCGCAAATTTCTACTTACGAAGAAAATTGCAAACTTTGCAAATTTCTAACTACGGAGAAAATTGCAAACTTCGCAAATTTCTAACTACGCAGAAAATTGCAAACTTCGCAAATTTCTACTTTCGAAGAAAATTGCAAACTTCGCAAATGTCTAACTACGGAGAAAATTGCAAACTTCGCAAATTTCTAAAAAAAAATTTTAAGCAAGGAAATCTGCTAAATGACCGGTTCTCCGCCCCTGTTTCTCTCCCAGGAAGGAGTAAAAGCGTGAATAATAACCCTACGAAGAGAATACCAAAACATTTTATGCATAAAGGCATATGCATAAAGGCATGAATGTTGACTAAGAGTGATTATCACGAACCATAATCATATATACCCAAAGAAGACAGGTAATGGCCTCCCGAAATATTGTATTGAATTCCTGTACTGATTTTATATATATGTATATCATTATATTTTCCATTAAAGTTCAATTTACTGCAGTAACTATGAATAAAGTAATAAGAAAATAAATATAATCTGCAAAGTTCTCAAATTACCTGTAATTCAGCAACAAAATTGTCGGGGGTGAAAGCAGAATAATTGGACAACCATTATTCATTATTCCCAAACAAGTTTTCTCAAGAATGCATCATTTAATTGTTTCCCATTATTCATTATTCTTTTTCAAAATTTCTGTTATTCATTATTCGTTTTTCATCTTTTCATTATTCATTATTCCTTGGATTTCAAAATCAGTAATTCATTGTTCCAAAGCATTCTCAAACCGTTATTCATTATTCATTATTCTGCTTCCAGCCCTGAAAATTGCAAACTTCGCAACTTTGTACCAATGAGGAAATGTGCGAACTTCGCAAATTTCTACTTATGGGGAAAATTGCAAACTTCGCAAATTTGTAACTACGGGGAAAATTGCATACTGCGCAAATTTCTACTTACGGGGAAAATTGCAAACTTCGCAAATTTCTAACTACGGAGAAAATTGCAAACTTCGCAAATTTCTAAAAAAATTCTAAGCAAGGAAATCTGCTAAATGACCGGTTCTCCGCCCCTGTTTCCCTCCCAGGAAGGAGTAAAAGCATGAATAATATTCATAAGGAATCTAATGATGACAATATTCATATGGAGTCTAAGGACGATAACGATGTTAAAACTGTTAGGTTTTCTTTGCCCTTTAAGAACCAGAGCTCGGCGAATCTGGTGAAGGAGCAGTTGAAATCCTTGAGTTTTAACATCGGTAAACCTATCCAACAGATTCTTAGGCCAAAAGAAAAGAAACCTGCTATTGTTAACAATCAATGCGTTGTGTATCATTTTAAATGTGATCAGTATGATGCTGATTATGTAGGTTACACCTCAAGGCACTTGCATCAACGCATTCAAGAGCATAGGTATTCTGCCATAGGCAAGCATCTTAATAATATCCATGGTGGTATTGACACTTCTAGTTTAAGTAGTCAATTTTCTATTCTTAGCAAATGCCAATCCAAGTTTGATTGTCTCCTGTATGAAATGTTTGTCACTAAGGAACTTAAAGTCCTTATGACACATAATTTTTTATTTTCAAACTTAGTTATTTTTAGAGAGCATAGTGAAGATCTTTTTATCCTGGTTTTTCTTACCCCATATTTTCTGAGATATGAAGGTTTCAAATGTCAAAATGCAAATTTGATGACGTAAAAGGAGGCAACACTGCAAACTTCTCATGGGTTTTACAAAAAGAGGGCTTCAATTCGAGAGCCAGATTTTTTACTAAACAACAGGCTTTGCCAATGGAAATGAGTTACAAATGGAAAAATACAAGTAATTTAAATTCTCTTGTTTTTGTATAATAAATGATTACTCCTCTTACGTCATCACATTTACATTTTGAAATTTGAAACCTTTATATCTCAGAAAATATGGAGTGAGGAAAAACAAGATTAAAAGATCTTTACTATTCTTTCTATCAAGAACTGAGTTTGAAAATAAAATATTATCCGTCATAGGGACTTTAAGCCTTCACTCAATACTCAGAATGACTCCATTCAAGCTAAGCTTTTTATTTGATTGCGTCTCTAGGGTAAACAGCATAACTTCATGCTTTATTTTTATTATATATTCGAGTTCTTTTTCATTTTCATTGCTTGATAATGACTTATGGCTAAGTCGAAACGTCGCGTTTTTCAAACTTTTTTACTTTTTTATCATGTATCGTATTTTATCGCAATGTTTTATAGTAAAAATAATAACCCTACGAAGAGAATACCAAAACATTTTATGCATAAATGCATGAACGTTGACTAAGAGTGATTATCACGAACCATAATCATATATACCCGAAGAAGACAGGTAATGGCCTCCCAAATATTGTATTGAATTCCTGTACTGATTTTATATATATGTATCAGTATCATAACTACAAGAAAATTGCAAACTTCGCAGATTACCTGTGATTTAAAAATTTGCGAAGTTTGCAAATTTTACAAGTCAGAAAAAATATGCAAACTTTGCAGATTACCTGTAATTTAAAAATTTGCGAAGTTTGCAAATTTTACAAGTCAGGAAAAATTTGCAAACTTTGCAGATTTACCAGTTTCAGAGAAATATGCGAACTTCGCAGATTTACCGAGCTTGAAATGAAATTTGCGAAGTTTGCAAATTTCTATTTAGGGATCATTTGCAAACTTCGCACATTTCTATTATCCGGCGAAATTCGCAAACTTTGCAGATTATCTGTAATTTAACAATTTGCAAAGTTTGCAAATTTCTAAAAGTCGGGAGAGATTTGCAAACTTCGCAGATTTTTCGTGATTCAAATCTCGAGAAATTTGCGAACTTTGCAGATTTACCACACTCCAAATTTGCGAATTTTTCCCAATCTGTATATAATATAGTAAATTTATATATAATTATTTTTATACGGAGAAAAGTATTTTGCGAATTTTTCTGCATCTGTACAAATATAGAATTTTGCGAATTTTGCACAAAATACTCCGTGACCGGCAGTCGATTTTTCTTCCAAAACACGCTTCAATCCCTCGGATTTTGCTCAATATAACTTAACTCTCTTTGTATCCATGCTAAAATACTGTCGATTTATTAATTAGCAATTATTTGAATGGTTTGAATGATATGCTAATCGATTTCTTAGACTGCCGGTCAAGGTTTCCAAAATACTCCGTGACCGGCAGTCGATTTTTCTTCCAAAACACGCTTCAATCCCTCGGATTTTGCTCAATATAACTTAAGTCTCTTTGTATCCATGCTAAAATACTGTCGATTTATTAATTAGCAATTATTTGAATGGTTTGAATGATATGCTAATCGATTTCTTAGACTGCCGGTCAAGGTTTCCAAAATACTCCGTGACCGGCAGTCGATTTTTCTTCCAAAACACGCTTCAATCCCTCGGATTTTGCTCAATATAACTTAAGTCTCTTTGTATCCATGCTAAAATACTGTCGATTTATTAATTAGCAATTATTTGAATGGTTTGAATGATATGCTAATCGATTTCTTAGACTGCCGGTCAAGGTTTCCAAAATACTCCGTGACCGGCAGTCGATTTTTCTTCCAAAACACGCTTCAATCCCTCGGATTTTGCTCAATATAACTTAACTCTCTTTGTATCCTTGCTAAAATACTGTCGATTTATTAATTAGCAATTATTTGAATGGTTTGAATGATATGCTAATCGATTTCTTAGACTGCCGGTCAAGGTTTCCAAAATACTCCGTGACCGGCAGTCGATTTTTCTTCCAAAACACGCTTGTCAACCTGTGCCTGGTCCTTAATCAACCACATCCAGTGGAACTGTCTTTTTTCATTAATCATTATGTGAACACTGCATCAACGCCGTTGTCAACCTGTGCCTGGTCTTTAATCAACCACATCCAGTGGAACTGTCTTTTTTCATTAATCTTAATGTGAACACAGCAGCAACGTCCTTGTCAACCTGTGCCTGGTCTTTAATCAACCACATCCAGTGGAACTGTCTTTTTTTAATTAATCATTATGTGAACACTGCATCAACCTCCTTGTCAACCTGTGCCTGGTCTTTAATCAACCACATCCAGTGGAACTGTCTTTTTTAATTAATCATTATGTGAACACTGCATCAACCTCCTTGTCAACCTGTGCCTGGTCTTTAATCAACCACATCCAGTGGAACTGTCTTTTTTTATTAATGTTAATGTGAACACAGCAGCAACGTCCTTGTCAACCTGTGCCTGGTCTTTAATCAACCACATCCAGTGGAACTGTCTTTTTTAATTAATCATTATGTGAACACTGCATCAACGCCCTTGTCAACCTGTGCCTGGTCTTTAATCAACCATATCCAGTGGAACTGTCTTTTTTTTATTAATTATTATGTGAACACTGCATCAACCTCCTTGTCAATCTGTGCCTGGTCCTTAATCTACTACAAAAGTCATCGTTTGTATCAACATGAGCACTTGAATAGTACAGTGAAACTTATCTTTTATCCTTTTTCTTTCCAATTATGATGTGAACACTACGGTATGGTTCGTGTCAACATACGCACTTGAATAGTACAGTGAGGATTATTTGTTATCCTTTTTCTTTCCAATTAGATGATATGAACACTACGGTATGGTTCGTGTCAACATACGCACTTGAATAGTACAGTGAGGATTATTTTTTATCCTTTTTCTATCCAATTAGATGATGTGAACACTACGGTATGGTTCGTGTCAACATACGCACTTGAATAGTACAGTGAGGATTATTTTTTATCCTTTTTCTATCCAATTAGATGATGTGAACACTACGGTATGGTTCGTGTCAACATACGCACTTGAATAGTACAGTGGGGATTATCTCTCACAGTACCAAGTCATCCTTTTTCTATTCAATAACGAATTACAATATGAACACTATGGTATGGTCCGTGAAGCTGTGTAGCTAAATAGCACTATTACGTAATTGAAAAGAAAGGATTTTGTGCTATTTAGTACGATTTAGAATTTCTGCTTTTGCACAATTGTATTCATCAAGTCCAACATTGACTTAAAATTTGAATAGAGAAAGGAATTAGAGATAGGTCTATTTAAGGCTAGCAGGGGCGGATTTAGGGGCGGGCCGACGGGACTGCCCCCCCCCCCCCCCCACCTCATCTCCCCTTTTAAGTGATGTGTATTCTTTCAACAAGACAAAATATAAGAAAATGGATACTGGGAAAGTCCAAGGCATTTCAGGCCGTCTCAGGACGAAGTTTTCCGTCCCACTCTTTCTTTGATTCCTGGATCCGCTCCTAGCTAGTGTATTAACGGTATCCAGAAAAAAATCGCAGAATAATGTAAATACGACTGATTTTTTAAATTAATAACAAAACGAATAAACGACGAATGAATGGTGGATGAATCGATGAATGAAAGGCTGCATAGACGGAAGTACGAAATTGTTTATCCTTGTATTATAGAATATTGAACTACGCTAAGATGAAGTGTCGACGTCTCTCTACAGAGAGCCCAGCGCAGACGAATAATTCAAATAGAACTTCATGCAGATAATTTTGAAGCTTTTCCATATCTTAGCAAAGATAGGTAGGTATTGATTGATTAGAATCACAGAATTGGTCTCAAATTTGGAAGAAAAATCGACTGCCGGTCACGGAGTATTTTGGAAACCTTGACCGGCAGTCTAAGAAATCGATTAGCATATCATTCAAACCATTCAAATAATTGCTAATTAATAAATCGACAGTATTTTAGCATGGATACAAAGAGAGTTAAGTTATATTGAGCAAAATCCGAGGGATTGAAGCGTGTTTTGGAAGAAAAATCGACTGCCGGTCACGGAGTATTTTGGAAACCTTGACCGGCAGTCTAAGAAATCGATTAGCATATCATTCAAACCATTCAAATAATTGCTAATTAATAAATCGACAGTATTTTAGCATGGATACAAAGAGAGTTAAGTTATATTGAGCAAAATCCGAGGGATTGAAGCGTGTTTTGGAAGAAAAATCGACTGCCGGTCACGGAGTATTTTGGAAACCTTGACCGGCAGTCTAAGAAATCGATTAGCATATCATTCAAACCATTCAAATAATTGCTAATTAATAAATCGACAGTATTTTAGCATGGATACAAAGAGAGTTAAGTGATATTGAGCAAAATCCGAGGGATTGAAGCGTGTTTTGGAAGAAAAATCGACTGCCGGTCACGGAGTATTTTGGCATTTTGTTGTCCGGCAGTCTGCATCGTAGTAAAAATTTTCTAAGTGTCGACGTCTCTCTACAGAGAGCCCAGCGCACACGAATAATTCAAATAGAACTTCATGCAGATAATTTTGAAGCTTTTCCATATCTTAGCAAAGATAGGTAGGTATTGATTGATTAGAATCACGGAATTGGTCTCAAATTTAAAAAAATAATCGACTGCCGGTCACGGAGTATTCTAAAAACCCCCGGCCATACCAATCGATAAAAATCGATCATCGGAAACTAATCGAATTAATCGATATTAATCAATATTAATCACTTGATTAGTATTGATTAATATCGGAAATCGATGAAAATCGATACTCACAACCCAAGTTACTCTAATCATATCGATTATTATCGATTTTCATCGATTTTCATCGATTTTCATCGATTTTCATCGATTATTATCGATTCTTACATTCGCCACGGGTTTGAAGCTTATCGATGAAAATCGATGATAATCAATAATAATCGATACTCACACATTTCTGAGTTATCGATTTTCATCGATTTCCGATATTAATCGATTGATTAATATTGATTATTATCGATTTTTATCGATGTTTATCGATTATCGGAATTATCGATTGGTATGGCCGGGTAAAAACCTTGACCGGCTGCCGGTCACCGAGCCACTTCGTACTTATTTTCCTAATTGGGGCACGTTTGTTGCATACTTTTTGAAGAGATTCTATAAGTACCGTCATACTTCGATTAACATCGGCACTAACGAGCTGTTCAAAATCAATTTCTTTTAAATCGTTGGTAAATAATTCGTCGCGAAATTTAGAAAAATCTCTGTAAAATTTATTCTCTTTAACAGTGTTAGATTTGCCTAGGATCGTGCAAAAAATCGGTAAATGATCAGAAATGTCAGCTAGAGATATTCCAGCTTTTAAAACTTTTCCAGGTACATTCGTGTAGATATGATCAATAAGAGTTGAAGAGTGATCCGTAATTCTTGTGGGTTTAGTAATTACTGGCAAGATACCCAAGTTTAGTAGCATATCTAAGTAATCTGAAGTAGGGTTATCGGTATTATAATTTAAAAAATTGATATTGATATCGCCCACTACAATCACTTCTTGACCTTTACAATCTAACTCTGTGAGTTTTTGTTCAAGCGCGTCTCTAAACTTATTTATATCAGTCGATGGATGTCGATAAATACAGGCGATAATCATATTCTTTTGCTTATTGCGGGGGAGCTCTATCCAACAGGATTCACACTCATCCACATTAAGCTCAAGAGCTGGTCTCCTAATGAAATGTAAAGCTTCACTAACATAGAGACCAACTCCACCTGCGGCGGATTTAGAATTAGTACCCAGAAAGATATAGCCGGGTATAGAAATGTTACTAAACGAAAAATTGTTCAACTTGGTTTCAGAAATAGCTATTATACTGGGTACTTGCTTGACAGTGAACAGTATATCATTCAATAAATTTAAATTCTTGGAGAGACTACGGGTATTGCAATGCAAAATAGATAGACCTTTTTGTTTAACATCATTAAAATATGAACCTGTTTTTTTAACACTGCAATACTTTGATTCAATTACTGAGAAATTATCTTCGGATTCATCAGCTCTGTCAGGGCTCTCTAGGACGTCTTCAAATAAATCTAACTTATTCTCAAGCACCCGTCTTGAAGAGTCATGAACCCAAGCACCCGTAGCCTTTAAAAACTCGTTATACGTAAGATTATAAAAAGGAAAATCGCTCATCGGTGACAAAGCATATAAGTAATCAGAACAATTGAATTAACTAAGTAGCGTACGTAAGTGAAAAATAACTTAAGATTGTCTTACTTGAATTAAACAGAGAAATATACTGATACTGACTGGATAAATCGTTCGCTTCCAGCAAACATAGTTCTTCAATGTGACTTGTACGTAGTTCGAGGTCCTTTGGCTGTATGCATTTCAATCCTTTCTTTGAGTGTATTGAGGTCAGCTTGAGTTTCGAAGGAGTAGCTAGTCTTGGATTGAGCGGTTTCCTTCAGATAGATCTTGCCATTTATCGACCAAATAGACTTCCACTTCTGCTCTTTACGCAGGGCATTTACTTGGCCAAAGAGTTTTTTCCTTGCTTGCGTAAGAGACTCATTTACAAAGATATTCTCATTGGAGTGGAGCTCTGGGCGAAGATTAGGTAAATCTTTAACTTTCTTCTTGGCCAGCTTTTTCCTGTTACTGTAGAAGTTATTTTTAACACTTCTACGCGTAAATTTTACGATGAGCTCACAGGGAGCCCACAGCTACTGGTAGCAACGGGAGATTCAGTTAATTGATTTTTTTTTTTTGGTTAATTGGATTACATTAGGAGCGGCCGTTTGGTCTCTTGTACTATGTTACGTTACTTAGTTTCTCGAATTTCAGCGGCTTATTGGATTAGCGTTAAGAGCGGTTAAGAAGCAAACAGCTGAGAGGAAATTCAAATTTGAATTCCGACCAATCCGGTAACCGCTCTTAACGCTAATCCAATAAGCCGCTGAAATTCGAGAAACTAAGTAACGTAACATAGTACAAGAGACCAAACGGCCGCTCCTAATGTAATCCAATTAACCAAAAAAATCAATTAACTGAATCTCCCGCTGCTACCAGTAGCTGTGGGCTCCCTGTGATGAGCTTCGGTGGTGACTCTTTCTTAAATGTGGGAAGAGGGTGAGCTGTTGAAATATCAGAGTCAGATATGGGAGGTAGACCTAACGCCTTACCAACAGCTTTCACTGCTTCAACGCATTGAGATTCGTCTTTGGCGTCGATTCCACTAATCTCCAGGCAGTCTCTTCGCAGGTATTGCGAAACTTCGTCAAGCTCTTCGCGAAATTTCGCAAGGTCCGACTGGAGTAACTTGAGGTCGTTTGTTTTCTTGTTCAGATCTTTCAGGTTTTTCTCTGTCGAGAGATGTTTGTCAAGTATGATGTCGTATTTTGACGAAATAAACTTTGCAGAGGTGGAAGCCTCTTCGAGGCCATCATTAAGCTTCTTCTCCAAATTTTGGGATTTTGCTTCAAAAAGCTTAAAATTATTCTCAAGATTATCTAGTTTCGAAAGAAATGGCTTCAATTCATTCCTGATAAGGTTTAAAACTTCATCCTTGTCCAACATTTTGTAGTGTTTGCTTAGCGCCGTTGAAACACGTCCGCACGGAACGACGGCATATGCGTAGGACGTTTACGTAGTAGTGGAAGATGATGATAAATTGCCAATTAAACAGAGAAAAAGAAAACAAGAGACAAGACAATGTTGCTCATATTACCGGGCCTTAAAGGTGATGTGCAACAACGATTTTCCGCGCAACAAATGTTGCCCCGTAAACTTTTAACGGAAAATTTGTCAATTTGACCAAGCGTTGTGCGGAAAATCGTTGTTCCGAATCGATCCGTGTAATATTAAAGAAAACCTTCGAAAAAAGTGGACGGCTTTTCAAAGGTGGTCCGGAAAAACCCGTAACCCGACCCGGACCCGGAGTGACTGGGTCAGACCGGGCCGGACGGGAAAATATTTGGCTCTTGGTCGCTCGGTCCGTACGGCATGATCTCGAGCCAAATATTTTCCCGTCCGGTCCTCCCACTCAGTCCCGTCAATATGTACATAATAATTGGGTTAAGCTAGTTTATATTTTGTCGTAAAATATGATGACTAAAAGACTTACTTGGCTCCAATTGTTGCGCCCTGCAGTGATGCATTTCTTTGCACTGCAATATTCCCCAAAAAAATCACCCTTCAACTTGCAAACAATTAGGCAAAAATCTGTTTTCTTCGATTCTAGTCATAACAAGCCTATATTGCTTCAAAGCAATGATGTTTCGGCCCGCTCAAAACCCTTTAGATTCCTTTACGAGACTTGGAGTTCTAACTTGCAAAGAAAAATGTAAACTGAAAATCAAATTTGTTCATTAATATCAGCGGGATTCATTGTGACTCAACTAAGCGGAAAGTTTTTAAGCAATGTTGCAATGCAGCAATGCAACAAACCTCGATAAACGGCCTTTAGTTTAGGGCTGTAAATCCTGCAAATCCGTGTGTTTTAATGACAATTTTGCCATAAAATTTCCAATGACTATTATAAATAGAGCGTAAACGCATTCATCGAGATTTCTATGATTTCCTCTCGTGCCAGATTGGCTAATTTCACACAAGTGATTAAAAGGGCGTGTATGATTGTTACAAGTTCTATTCCCGACCAATCAGAAAGGGGTGTTCCCACGGTCAAATAAACAATAGATAATAGGGGAGCAAGGGTGGCCGAGTGGTTAGACCGCTTGCCTCTCACCGCTGTGGTCCCTGGTTCGATACCCGGACGGGGCGCTTCATGTGAGTTGAGTTTGTTAGTTCGTTCTCTCCCTTGCTTCGAGGGTTTTTCTCCGGGTCCTCCGGTTTTCCTCCCTCCATCAAAAACGAACTGGTGAGTCGAGTGATTATTTGCAAAATATTCAACGTAGAGGTAGTGAGTGTGAGAGTATAGTGTCCCCCAATTAGTGCGCGAGCGCTAGAAGACTAGGACACTTAAATAAACAGTTATTTATTTATTTATTTTTATTTTTATTAACACAATCTTTGCAAAACGTTTTAGCGCTTCCTTTCATGCGATTGGATGTCGGTGACAGGCACGTCAAATAACATTTGTTGGTAGGTTTTCACCAACAATTTTTTAATAGACGTGAAAAGAATGCGACATATAATTGGATGTGTTATAAAAGTATGACAGCTAATTGACAGACGAGCCAAAAATTATGGGTTAGCAAACCAAACACAGTAACGTTTCGGCCTGAGGGCCGAAACAAAAATTGTGTATTTGTAACAGACCATAATACTAAAAGAGCGAAACTGTTATTTGTCTGCGCGATACTGTTTTTCCCGGGGGGGGGGGGGGGGGGGGGGGGAGGGGGTACTCCCATATATTTGCTATACGGGTATGTGCCGCTGGATAGGGTATGGTTTTTGGCCCTGCTGTCTTGAACAGGGTATACATTTTACCCAAAATTGTCTTAAACAGGATCTATATGCAACCGATCGGAATCGAATGACGAGGCTAGGGTCGATTTTCTTCTCTTTTGTCTTGAACAGGGTATGATTTTTTCACTTTCGAGTGTCATAAACAGGGTGAGGTTTCTAGAACTCCGGCGGCACACCCCTATCCAAAATGGGGTTGAGTACCCCCCCCGGCTGTTTTTCCTTTCAACTGTAGGAGATTCAAACAATTGTTTTCTTTACGCTTAATTTTTGCAGTTAAAATCTCTCATCGATAATATCTCGAAAACGCTCTCTCAGCATTTGATTTAATTTGCTATTAAAAGCTAAAGACGATGTTGACTATAAGATTACAAGAGCATTTTTTAAGAATAAGCCAAGAACTCATAAAAATCGAGAATATGTAAAAAGGAGAATTCCATTATTGCATTGCCATAGTAACGCCGATCTCCATATAACATACGTCATCATAAAGGTGTAATACTTAATTTACCATCAGACTGCTCATGAACAAATAGTTTTCACTCAATGACGACTAGTAGTTCTACTCGGGAAAACTCGGCGAAAGCTCAACTTTCCATGCATTCATAGGCTACGAAACGAAAAAATAACACACCAAGGAACGAAAATAAACAAACAAACAAACAAGCAAACAACAACAACAACAGAAGTATAGTAGTAACTTTCTACGCATGATGTTTTTTATAAAAACAAAATGAAGAGCTTGGGTTTCCTGTGTTACTTCGGCAATGCATACTGGGATGCCTTGGAAGCACGTGATCAACCGCCATGTTCAAAAGCGGGAAAAACTGAAACGTGGAGTGACTTGTGGCTGAGGTTTTTTTGCAATTATTGGGATTTGTCACTTGTTTCTGGATAATACATGTTGGTAAGTGGTTATAAATTGTATGAGAAATGTTTTGCGTTCGACAACTGTAATTTTATGCCGATAAATCACTTGAAGTAGCGATTCAACGTAAGGCGATGGCGCCGAACCTAAGCCTCTGCACAAGCATATTTGGAGAAAAAATTAAGGCATTGGCACCTATTCTCGGACACTTTACCTTTTTGAGGGACACTTTACCTTTTTCGAGGGACTGAGGGAAGGAGACACGAGGATGTTTTCCTGGAGGAGCTCTGTATATTAAGCAATGTCGTTGTAGATTCTAACAGTTGGAGAGTTTTGTTTTCTGTGAGAAAAATACAAACTAAAAATCACCCGTCGAACCTATTCTCGGACAGTAATTTCCCTCCCCCAATTTCAGTAAACATGTCTATGCTACAACTTTGTTCGTTTTTATTTCAAAATACATGGCTTGCAGTTAATGTCAAATAGCAAATGACATATAGCAATGATATTATATATCTCTTTATATCAAAGCATATGAAGTAAGAAATGGAGATGAATAGAATAAAAACCATACATTCCCATCAAGTAATGACACAATGAATACATTGATGAGACAGTCCTTGGTATAAGTTAGCAAGGGTTTTTATACCGTTAGTGATATCAAAGCAAACTGTAAACTTAATAGAAAGCTACTTTGCAATCTCTCCTATAGTACAAGGAATTTGAAATTCAGCGACAATAAAACATTCCAACCAAAATATTGTTAAAAGCAATGAATTGATAACACTTCTCAAGTAGTGCATTCAGACTGGAGTGTGATTGAACAAAGTAAGCATTAATTGCAAAAGTAAATAAAGCAGTTTATGAAGAATTACTTTCACACATTTGTTATGGTCATAGCAAGTCAGGGGTTTCAATAGTATGCGGCTACCGGCGGTATAGCACCCCCTATTTTTCCTCTTACTACCGGTTATTTTGTGTCTTAAGGTAGTTGCACTGGCTATTTTTGAGTATTTTTTTAATGAATTTTAACTAATAAACAGTAAGCTCTATAGTAGTGTGCTTCTCTGGATAATTTTTTTTCAATGAATTTCCTGCACGTTCCTTCCTTGATTTGTGCTTAAAAATTGTGGATTTTACCGGAAGAGGAAGTGATTTGGCAAGACTGGTTGAGAAGGAAGATTGAAATATGAAGCCGGAGGAAGTAAAAATGCTTGCACGTGTTTCACACCTTTCCCCTTCCAAGTTTGTCTTGAACATGGATGCCATCCAAGAGAACACATATCTTATCTTTGAGTTGGAATTTATAAAAGCTGGGTAAGTATTTCTTAACATAATTTTTGTCTGATTTATTTTTGGCTCATTTAGTTCTCTTGTTGGCAGATATAAAAGTGCGCCACAAGGTTTGGTGAGACTTCTAAAGTCTTACCAACAGAAGAATAGCGAAACTGGAGATGAAATGCGAC
This sequence comes from Telmatactis stephensoni, assembly GCA_029948255.1. Lineage (NCBI taxonomy): Eukaryota > Metazoa > Cnidaria > Anthozoa > Actiniaria > Isophelliidae > Telmatactis > Telmatactis stephensoni. Next base: position 314,705 of record JALIZF010001648.1, read on the forward strand.
ATTGTATTTATAAACATATTTGGTGTGTTATGTAGGTACGCTTCATCTTTATTATTCTATATTCCATAGAATACTGCTTTTATTTAACAAATGGAGTGTACTGGCCTGCTTGGAGCGCAGCGAAGGTTGTTTAAATTTGGTGTACTACGGGCTAAGCCGTTGTATCTTATTGATTTATACCCACGTATATTCTTCTTATAAATGTGTTTCATTTCCTAGTACGGTATTAAAATTGGCAAGACCGTTGTGAATGGTAACGGAGAGCCAACCTACGTGTATCCCACTGTTTTGAAGAACATTGTGCACGCTGTTGTTGGTGGAGATATCAAGGACTACAATGACCCCACTGGAAAATGCGTAAGTATATTCAAAAAAAACGATTTATTGTTTTTACGATCTTCTCATATAGAAACTAAATGCTTGATATAGAAATGAATGTCAGCTTGCATTTCAGATGAGCTGCTTCAAGCAGATAATTTTAAGTTCTAGTTATTAAAGTGCTACTATTATCAAATTTTGCCTATTTTATGAATGCTTTTGGTAAATTTATAGAAAGAGTCACTAATACCTATACAATAACTGTGTAAAAGGAAATTTTGAAATTCCAAATAAAAGTGCGATTTTGAAGCCGTTTTTGGAAGGTTTCTAATCAAGTGCTTGCAGGTCTCGTCTCCAGATCCTCCTCGGTTGAGCGGACGGAAATGACGTCATTGACTTAACCAAAACTTTACAGATTCAAGGCGATAAGCGCAGAATATTGACCTAGAGACATCTTTCTTTGAAGTATATCTAAAAAAAAATATGTAAAAAGTTTAAAAATGACAGCACAAAGATGTGTTGTACAAGGATGTAGCAACACAGCAAATTTAAACAAAGGAATCTCGATCCATAAGTCGCCACTCAACAAAATTGTTCGCGCAAAGTGGGTCAAATTTGTAAACACCAAACGCCGTAACTTCAAGTCATCCGGGCGATTTTCTGTCTGCTCCGTACATTTTGAGAATTCTTGTTTTACAAGACAAGTGCACATTCCAGGATCTGTAAGAATACTTTATCCTGATTCTGTCCCGACTATTTGGAAACCACGGCAGGATGAACCCGAAGTCCAGGTCAGAGATCTGACAGAGATCACCGGCAGGTACGCTAGCTGTCAAAACAAATACCATGTGCTTTTGTAAACGATTCTAATATTCCCTTAATTTTTAAATGTTAGGCACTAAAAGTCATTTTAAAGGGGACCACTCAAGATACAAATGAAGATGAAGCGACAGATCTGATAGATACGAGAGATGTGGATGAAGGTGAAGGCCGTATAAATCCCGAGACAAATGAGTCAGCTTCACTTCACGTGGAATCTGGCAATGAACAAGAGAACCCCGCGATTGACAATATCGAGGCAGGAGAAACTGAAAGTAATCCAACAGAAACCGATCCAGAGCGTATTGAAAATCCCAATGCAGAACCTGAACCACCATCTAGTACAGTTCCGGTAATAGTTTTTGTATTTTGCTTAGCTTCGTGTGTGATGGCGTGCTAATATTTCGATGTAATATGGTCTCAAGCGTTTGTCGTATTTACTTTTCATGCGCATATTTATCATATATTTAATTTACAGGATGAATGTTCCAAATGACACTCACTGCAAAACACAGTAAAAAAACTCAGAAAAGAAAGAAACAATCTACGGGCTGAAGTAAAAAGACTGAAAAAACGCCTTGAAACTTCGCGGCAACAAGTATACACATTCTTGTACAGTACCGCTCTTGAGTAACGTAACCTCTACTCGCGAGTACGAGTAGCGAGTACGAGTGGTGACTCGAGAGTCTTTGATTTCTGAATATTCATGAATTACTTAACGACTCGCAACTTTCGAGTACGAGTCACTCGCGAGTCAAACGAGTCAATTTATTTCTAAAGCACAGGTAGATTGTGTAGAAATCAAGAGAATTTCAAGATCAAAATGAAAAGCATTGAACAAAATGAATAACCCCCTAGTTACGGGATGGTTTTCAAAAGAGAGATCGCAAGGTGGCCAGATCGCGGACCCAGATCGCAAGGTCAACAAAACAGTTTACAAGTAACGGTGATTGTTTTGGTGGTAACTTCCCGTCCATGTCTAGCTCTTCGACGATGTCGATCAACATGAGATTTTGGATGTTCTTGATGAAGTGGTCAAAATAAAGCCGAATAAAAAGATAATTGACGCACTGTTGCGGTTGACAACTTGAAATAAACAATGGCGCTTCAGATCTGGCATTCCTTTTGAATCATCTTTTCTTTGGCTTATTTTCAACAGTTATTGCTCATCCATTTAATGATTGAGTTCCAAAGTCATAAATATAGTTCTTTATAAACGTAGGTCCAGAGGAAGTATCAGTTTATTTTCAACTCTTTATTTTTAAGCGACAGATAGGGTGTGAAAAAACACACTTTCGATGTGAAATCTACAAGTCCCGCCGAATGTTATCGGAGCGAAAATCTCTTCTCCAAATTCTTGTTTTTTTGCTTTTTCTAGCCGATATTTTATTCAGAACAATAACTTTGGACATTTTTGTAGATAAATATTTGATCATTTTTTACTTAACACAGACTCATCTGTAGGTCCGAACTCGGAACTTTTGTTCCATGTACCTCGCTAGTAGCTTATCGTGTTCGATAATCAGACGAGTCGCCAGAACTTTCATCATGCAAATTTGACTTTCAATTAGAACAACATTTAAAGAAATTAACAAGTCATTTCAATCACTGCTTTAGATAACAAGAAATTCCTAAAACAGTAAATAAAAAATTGTTTTGAGCAAATTTTCACAAGAAGAAATACATCACTGTGGTAGTCAGGTCACGGGGTTAATTAATAAGCACGTGGGAATGCGATTGTCAAATCTTTGCATAACCAACCAAAATGTAGAAAACAATTTTTAAACCTCTTCAATTAAGCGGAGATTTTTGAAAGCTTGATGTTAGTTCTAAATAGGAACTATATATTTTATACGGGAGAGAGTTCTACATGAATACGGGCCGTTATAACAAACACTAACAGATCCGACAAACAACTCAGAAGGAGCCGCCGAAACTTATCTTCTTTGGAAGTTCTCAGGTTGTTGATTATAAGTCTACATTCTTATAAGACATCAGTTCGATTGCATAAAAGTTATCCAAGACGACAAGACAAGTGATTTCACTCGTTTGACTCGCGAGTACCGAGTATCGAGTCAAACGAGTCCCTATTGTTTGGTTCAAGCTCATTAAAGACTCGCGACTGCGAGTCAAAACAAAGTACTCGATTGACTCGCTACTCGTACTCGCGAGTGGAGGTTACGTTACTCGAGAGCGGTACTGTATACACAGAAGACCAATGTTGGTAAGTTGCATTTATGTAATATAAACAAAGTGTCTCGCATTTCATAATTTTTTGTCTTTTAAGGTACTCAAACTACAGATGACACTACAGAAGTGATAGAACAGCCAGAAGATGATGTTGATTGCGACACCGATGACTCTGATGTTGAAATGGAGTCTGATGGTTTTGAAGATCCTGTCTGGACAGACAGCGAGCCCGAATTCGAGTCTGGAACTGTGGAGGAGGAGGATATTAACTTTGAAGCTAGCAAAGTAAATACACGGTAACTACATAAGCTAAGATTGCCCCAATATCGTACTTCATGGCTGAATATACCCACAGTCATTCTATTGGTAAGGTTTCAGTGTAAATATATGGAAGGTTGTGGCATTCAGCAATGAAGTACATACCTTAATATCACCTTTATGGAAGTCAAACTTAAAATTAAAAAACTTTTCTTGTACTAATATCATTCATTTGAATTGCAGGTTAGACATCCAGGGAAAAAATTTAAGAGAAGAACCAAAGGGGATTGTATTCATCTCTAAACTCCTACAATTATTCCAGTTCTGTCATCTCTGCCTTGCACCTTCACCTTCTATCACTCTCAAACAGATTGGTACCATGGTAGCCATTGAAACCCTGTGCTCAAAGTGGCAGAAGATATTTACATGGAATAGTCAACCTTTCATGATGGGAAAGTTTGCTGCAGGCAATTTATTACTGAGCTTTGGGATACTGTGTGCTGGTGCCTCAGTAAAAAAGATGCTGCTTGTTTTCAAGTACATCAACTTGCTTGTGTATCATGAACCAATTTATTACTACCATCAGAAACACCTCTTGATCCCAGCAATATGGAGGTACTGGCAAACTTATCAGTCAGGAATTGTAGAGTCATTAAGTGGAAAAGAAGTGATATTGGCCGGTGATGCCAGACATGACAGCATGGGGCACTCAGCAAAGTATGGCACGTACACCATCTTTTGTTGCAATTCTGGGCTTATAATATATATTGTTCTAGTTCAGGTATGATAAATAGTAATTCTGAGAAGTTTTAATTAACCTGTGAAAAAAGTTGTGCCAACCATCATACTGTGCCTCATTATCAGATAAAATAGGAAAACAAATGGAATTCAGGTGATCATGAGGAAGTCTTAAATATGCAACACAGTGAATTCACAGGTCAATTAAAAGATAAATCTAAAAGATGTACACTAAATACTTTTTGATACTTTAATACCCCAAGAATGGTTTGCAAGTCACATCAAATATCATATTGCTTTATAAATACTAAACTGATGAATATCTTCTAAATAATTTATTGTAGGCTAATGAGGCTGGAAGTAGCACAGCTATGGAGTTTCTTGGTCATAAGAGGTCATTTGATTATCTGCTGGGTACAAGCATGGTTATCAAGTCATTCATTTCAGACCGACATACTTCAATTAGCAAATGGATGAGAGAAGAACTTCCTGCAAAATGTCGAACCCTTGGAAAGTCACAAATAAATCATTTTTTTGATCTTTGGCATATTGGGAAAAGTAAGTAATGAATGCAACTGAATGTAATGTCACGTAACCCTTTTAGGGAGAGGGGGGGACTTTTTGAAAATGTTTAAAATGATGCCTAAAGTAGCCTGTGCACAGCCGTTTCCCACCCCACCCCATATGGGGAAAAGTGTTTTCCCCATAGGGGAAGGGGTGGGAAATGGTTGTACACAGGCTATGCCTAAAGGTACTGTGTACTATCCAGGTGGTTGTAGCAAGGCACAAATTTTACCTCTGAAAGGTACCAATTCAAGGTAATATTCAAACACCTGTTACTTGTCTTGTAAAGTTATTTGAGGGCATATTATTCACTTAAGACCTTATACTCAGGTACCAGCTTAGTCCTTGGTACTCCATTTATATTCCAGACTTACCTAAGGTACCACATAATTGATTTCAAATGGCAACCCTTAGGGTACAAAAAGCATATCTATATTAGGATTAGCTCAAATAATAATTTTCACCATTTCATTTTTCTATAGAAATAAATAAATTGCTCAAGAAACTCAGCAAAGAGAGTGGTTGTGAGTTGGTTGGTCGATGGTCTAAGGCTTGTGTCCGGCACTTTTACTGGTCGGTGACAACAACAAAAGAGTTGTTGGGAGATGTAAAATTGGCCAAATTCCATGCATTCTTGTACCACATCTTAAACCAACATACTAACCTACCAAATAGATTGTTCGACAAGTGCTCACATGGTCCAGTCCAAACACAAAAGGTTTATTTTACAAAAGGCAAGGACATTGAAAATGAGTTTCATATAAAGGTCAAATTCGATATAACACATTAAACTTAGACTTCAATAATTGATTTACTTTTTATTCAGGATCAGAAGCATATGGGAAACTGTACAATGTATTAAACAAGAAGAACATTGTTTCTGCTGTTAAAAAAGCATCACCTGTTGGACAAACTAGTTGTTTAGAGGGCTATCACTCTGTCGTCAACCAATTCGCTCCCAAGATGCTATCTTTCTCTTACCAAGGCATGCTTGTACGGTAAGACATTGTATAAAGGTTATTAGTCAACTAGCCTATTTAAGTTCTTTCTTCACCTGCAAAAGAATGGGCTACCTTGAGTTGGTAGTAGGTTAACTTTTTCCAACCTTTCTTTTGTGGGTGAAGGAAAATCACTTTAATAAGGCATGATATTTTACATATCACTTGTACTTGTCTGGGGCTCATTAAAAATACAATTTAAAGTGCTAAACTCATTATGGTCTCCTTTTACATGCCTTCTTGCTTTTGTGGATTAATAATTTGGCTTCTGGTGGGCATTGTACAACAAAAGTGTCCAATTTGTTAATGCTCATTGCAAAATTGACATTGATATAAACTTCCGTAGGACTGTTCTAGCTGCCCTTCACTTCAACAACAATTTAAGAAGAGAGACGAAATTGGATGATAATGGACAGCCAAAGCTCAGAGTGACATACCCCAAATACAAGTATGGGGAAGCTACAGTTAGAGAGGCAAGAATTCCACCAAATTTTGGTATGGCCTTGCGAATTACTATTATTATTGAATTTTGTACACTGTAATACACCCAAATCCAAAATTAATTCAAAAACTAGGCTTGTATTGCCTAAAAAAATATTGTTTATCTTGACAATTTCCAAAGTATAGTGACACTACACTTATAAAAAGAGACAACCAATAAGTAATATTGTTTTTCTTTCATTCAAGAATATGTTACTGAAATTTTTGAGTGTCTAACAACAACACCTAGAGCTGAGTTAAAGGCCATAAGAGAAGAACTAAACAACAGAACACCAGAGGCAAGGTACCACATGATGGACTGCGAAGAGAAAGATGATGCTATAGCTAAATATAAGTCACGACAACACAAGCAAACTGTTATTGTACCACCAACATGTACTGGTAATTATTCGTATTCTTATTCTTATTTATCCACATAATTAAAAATGAAATTCTTACTGTCTTATTAGTTTACTATCATTGAGACAGATCTTAGAAATGATCAAAAACAAAGGATATGATAGCCTGACTTTATTAGAGCTCAATACTTTTTTTAATTTTGTAGAAGCTGAATTACAACGTCTAACTGGAGGAGGGAATAAAACAAGAAAGGCTCCGACTTGTAGAAAGTGTGGAGCTCCAAGAAAAGGCCACAAAAGGGGGGTTTGTGGACCAGTGCCTTAAGAGATTGGATAACTTTCAATCATATAATTTTTTTGAAATCTTTGAACACAAAGCCCAAAATATTATTTATAACTTTTTTTATAAAGACCAATTTCACTATTTTATGCTATAAAAATATATATTTATAAAACTCATATTTGAAATAATAAATCCTATATTGCCATTATATTCTTGAATACAAATTCGACAATCCACAAAACAGTGGTGTACATGGAATTTGCCCTAGCTTATTTATGAATAATCCATTCAAAGGAATTCAGTATGAGATGTACAGTACCGCTCACGAGTAACGTAACCTCCACTCACGAGTACGAGTACTCGTTCTAACGAGTATTCATCGTTTACTCGCGAGTACGAGTCTTTAATGAGCTCAACCAAAACAATACATACTCGTTTGACTCGCTACTCGGTACTCGCGAGTTGAACGAGTCAAATAACAGTTGCCGAGATATATCGTTGAGATCGCTCTCAATTACTGGAATACAACTTGTTCATAGGTCCTTTCTATTTAGGTAATAAAACGACACAAAGTTTAAAATAAATAATTAGTAAGGCCAAGCCATACAGCGTATTTTTCGTGTACTCAATTGCTGCCGTAAAGCTGGATTAGGATAAATCAGTTGCCGTTCTTCTGCCAAGCGAAGTAATCTGAATTTTCTGATCGGTAATGTAACATGACCAGTCCTGTCGTATTTTTTGTTTACAACCAGTTGGAAATTACGTGTTGTAATATCCGCGAGAAAATCCCATGGCATCTTTCCTCAGAATTCAGCATAGCTGTTGCAACTTTCGAATTACAGTACCTTTGCATTAAATGAGCAAAAAAACTTACTTAAACCCAAGTAACCAAAGACGAGACTCATCAACGAAAGAGGTGGATAGAAATTTGATGCCAAATAAACACAGAGGCCGGTCCGATAATTTGCTGATAACACACAATATGGCAGACACTTATTGTTTACTAGAGCAGATTTCACATGGCTCGGAAATGGCTTGACAACGAGAATTTCAAATGTTTTTTTGACTGTACTACCAGTATCATAGTTTCTATAAAAACATTCGAAATTCCTGCTGTAACCGTATCGTATCGTAACCGTACAGTGTTCCCACTCATACGAAAACCACTCTAGTATTGACTTACGCACGCTAGTTTATTTGACTTTTATGCGGTTTGTAATGAGCTATCTAATCAACCATCCTGTTGACTATGTATACTTTTTAATCCAAAATAGATGATTGGATGGTTCATTACTTTTTATAAGACTATTTGACTCTAAATCAGGAAATACATCTTGTATTAATTTGAAATCTATAACTTTATTTACAAATCGGTACGTTGCTATTTACAATTCATTGTTCTTGCCCCTGGGCTTTCTCCTTAACATTTCGTCGATTCTTGAAACACACTCTTTCCACACTCTTTCCTTATCTCCCTCCCCAACCTCAAAAAATCTATAAACAATGTGTTTCACAGTTTCTAACTTGGCGAGATTGAGCTGTCCTTTCCCCCTTGTCCCAGTACAGTTCTTATTTAGACGTTCTTCAGGCGTGTACAATCGCTTTACGGCTCTAGTGGCAAAGTGACCCACAGATAAGGCAGATTCTTTTGCTCTCACACAAAACGCTTCCAAGGACTCATCTACAAGCTGTTGACTTTCCGTTACTTCTGGTCGTGGTACATGTATGTTTCTTTGCGGTGGCTTAGGCTGTGGTGGCCGAAGTCGCTCCTCCAGGCTGTTCAAATGCATCAAGATGGCGGCTTGATTTTGAAGGATCTCCTCCAACATCATTTCAATTGGGCTAACATCGGAAGGAAATAGCGATCTTCTACCCATTGTGGTGGTTGGAACATTTAGCAGAGGAGTGAGGTCTGTCAGGACTGGAAGTACACCAGGTGTCGACATAACGGCTGATTGCTCGTCTGTGGGTTGGTCACATGGTGGGTCTATGTCAAGAACTAGCTGGTCGTCATCATTGTCATCTGGTTGTGGTGGCACGACTGGTGTCTGTGGTGGTACGGCTGGTGTCTGTGGTGGTACGGCTGGTGTCTGTGGTGGTACGGCTGGTATTTGTGGTGGCAGGACTTCTTGTGGCCCCTGACCGGAACATAGTAGCTCTGGAAGTTTCTGTGAAATAAATAGTACAATATATAAATTTGACTGTAAAATACTATTGTAAAGAATGCCTGATGGGTCGATATTGCAAAATACAACTAAAATATATACTTGACTTGCTAGTGCTTAACTACAAATTTATAAAACACCATTTTCTAGTGATATAAACCCAGAATCATTATTTCCATCATCCTAGTCATTTGGTTACTGCAATTTTCATTTTGACGGAAGCCAATTTTGCGAAAACCAGTCGAGTGTTTATGTGTTGGAGTTTGCATAAATTATGAAAATTGCAGTAACGTACGTCTTAACGAGTGGTCGCACTTAAATGACAGCAGCCACTACAACTTGCAACAAGAATTAAACTTCTTTTTACCTTTTTTTTCTTTTTGGGAGGGGCCTTTCCATTGTCAGCTGCAGGAGGTTCATTTTCTTTGTTGGCAGATTTTCTCTTCCTCTTTTTGGGGGCTTTCTTGGGCGGCAGCTCCTCCTCGTCAGAGCTCTCTAGAAGGGGACCGTACACTGGATCTTTGTAAATTTCTCTCCAGGTCTTCTGAAGCTCCTCCTTTTTATCTGGTGAAATTTAAAAATGGATATTCAGTATATAAATGCAGTAATATAGTTCAGTCTTGTATTACATGTATAATGCATTTGCAATTACAGGCTGCTATGGCATTATAAGTATCAAGTATAAATAAGTTATCATAAATTATCTTCCGAGATACTAACCATTAAGTGCTACGACTTCTGCCCCATAGCCCTGCCATTTGAGTTTACTTCCTCTTTTGTGAGATCCTCCTAATTTTTTTGTTTCAACTATCAGCAAAGTTTTGTCAGAATTAAAATAGACCAGAGCAAAATCTGGGATTTTTGTTAAAGTTCGCAGAGTCATGTTTATGTTTTCTAGTTTCGTTGAAATGCGGTGTCCAGGAGTTGGATGGACGCCTTTTTATAGCCAGGCAGAAAAGTGGGCGTTTTTAATAAATTCCCATTGGGTAATCGTTGACGTAGAGAAAACATTTTGAGAACAATGGGCCAATTTACAAATAGGTGCAAGATTTACACGTGTTGCACAACACAAAAGCTTTGCGGAAAGCAACTGACTTGTTTACTAGTTTTTTCTATTGTGTTATTGATGCATTGTTTAATAATGGTCACTTTAATTTCACACTAATAAAAGGACACTTAGAGCCTAATTATGTGAACCCAATAGGCCTGGTTGAGCTGGCTGACGTCTTTTGTTTTCTTTTCGCTGGGGCCTACAGAACAAAAGAAGTCGGCCCAATTAACCGGCCGGCTCTGTTTTGTAATCTTTAAGATTTGTCAGTTTATTTTTTGTTTATTCTTAGGTCGCATTTCGCAGAGTCATGTTGCCGTAATTGTTTGTGTGTTTTGCAGCTTAATAGGATTAGCTCTTTATTGTTTTAGAGTCAAATACATTAAAAAAGTAAATACAATACAGTCACTCTCCCCTGAGTTTGTCCAGCGTATATAAAGAGCCAACCTTGCATTGTTTTATTCATTCAGTGGAGAACCTCAAAGTAGCTTCATCATGCCACACTTAACACCATCGTTAAAAATGTTAGTCATTCGTCTTCATAAGGAAGGATTCAGAAACTTTCAAATTTTGTCAATTTTAAGAGAACAACACGGGTTTCAGATCAGCCTTCAACACCTAGCTACGTTTCTCTGGAGATACAACCAAACGGGCCTTCTCTCCACTCCTAAGGACATCCACCGTGCATCCAAGGCTTCTAAAGAAGTGCTTAATTTTGTGGACAGGAAGATGGAAGAGAATGACGAGACCACATCGAGGGATCTTCTAAAAGCCCTGCTCGAAACAATGAACGTGCGCATGTCTGAGGCCACTGCAAAGAGAATTCGTCGGAAGTTGGGCTGGTTGTCTACAGGATCAAAGTACTGCCAGTTAGTTCGCCAAGTCAACCGTGAAAAGTGCCTTGAATTTTGCCGTCGCCTACGAGATAACGAGACCTTCGACGATGTAATTTTTACAGACGAAAGTACCATTGCCATGGAAAGCCACTGCCGACTGTCATTCCGCCGCTGGTGGGAGCCTCCGCGATTGAAGGGTCGTCCAAAGCACCCCTTCAAGATCCATGTGTGGGCTGGTATTTCACGCCGTGGCGTAACGAACATTGCACTATTCACTGGAATCATGGACGCAGAGTTCTTCATCGAAGGAGTTCTGAAGCCACACCTTGAGCCCTTCATCACCTCAAGATTCCCTCACAGTCATCGTTTTATGCAAGACAACGACCCTAAACATACCAGCAAGAAAGCCAAGGAATACTACGAGACATCGATTGTCAACTGGTGGCCCACTCCTCCAGAAAGCCCCGACTTGAATCCCATTGAACTTGTATGGCACGAACTGAAACATTTTCTGAGAAAGACGGTGAAACCAAAAACAAAAGACGAACTTGTACAAGGCATACTTACCTTCTGGAGAGAGAGAATGACCGTTGTCAAGTGTAATAACTACATTGACCATCTAGAGAAAGTCATTCCGAAAGTCATCGAAAGAGAGGGACGAGCTTCAGGGTACTGAAAACTGACAGCAGCAACAACAACAATAACAACGGCTCTTTTCAGAGCCACCCAAATATACAAAAGTCATGACCAGATTGCTTGAAATAAAGATATAAAGTGTTTATGATGTTGAGTTAAATAACTATTTGTATTTTTTATATCTATATCTCTTATCTTATCTCATATCTACGTGCTAATTAGCGGACATTCCAAAACGGGAACTGAGTAAACACCGGGAATAAACACAGTTTTAAGCAGTAGAATTATACTTAAAAGTCTCTCATTTATTTCTCGGAAATGTTTGTATAACATTTAAAAAGACTATTGAATGGAAACTTTGTTATGGTGAGTTAATCAGTCGTTAGAGAACTGAATAAATTGTGAAATTAGCAATAGACAAGACGGCAAGAAATTTGCACGTGCAAAATTATTCCGTGACCTTTTTGGTTTAACTTTTGTTTGCCCGTGATCAATAAAATAAGTTAAGTATTTGGGGCTTTCTATTCATGAACTTTTCTGAACCATTTATACACTATACTGTAGATCGATAATAACAAAAACCGGGTAGTCGTAAAAACGATTGCTGTGCCGTGAAAGCGAAATTGACAAGTCGGTTGTGTATGATGATTAGAGTGGTTTTCGTATGAGTGCGAACACTATACGGTTACGATACTGTTACAGCAGGAATTTCAAATGTTTTTATAGAAACTGTGATACTGGTACAGTTATGATACGGTACGGTAAATTTCCCACTCATATGAAAACGACTCTAAGTTTGTTTTACAGTACTACACCGTACTTCAAAAACAAAGCAATCGTATGCCCTGTATTTCTAAGTTTGACTTGACTCGTTTGACTCGCGAGTACGAGTCACTCGTTAGTTACGAGTATTAATGAATATTCAAAAATCCAGGACTCGCGAGTCATCAATGGTACTCGTTACTCGTACTTGCGAGTGGAGGTTACGTTACTCGTGAGCGGTACTGTAGCTAAGTGAGTTATGAGAATGAACTCATTGTAAAACATGAGTTACCTTTCGAGTTATTTTACATGGAATAGAGGGGTTTTCATAAACCCTTGAAATAAATAAGTGTGTATTAGTTTAATATCTATTTCAAGGGTTTATGAAAACCACTCCAATTTGTTAGACACTGTTTCTATATTCTAAGAAACTTGATTTCTCATTGTAAGTTACAAGTAAATAAGAAATTGCAACAATAAACAACATTCGTTCAACTTAATTCTTCACCTTGAGATACTTCTTCTTCATTTTCCTCTTCCTCCTCTTCTTCCTCCTCTTCTTCCTCCTCTTCTTCAAACCCTTTATAATTTCCATCTTCACTTGGAAATTCTTTTCGGATCGCATTATAAACACATGCTGGTAATGGTGTCCTATTTGAACTCCCCAGGCAATCCCAAACAAAGCGAACCATTTGTCTGTATGATACTGCTCTCAGATATCTAAAAATATGATTAAACGAAATGAAAAATGTTAAATGAGTTAAATACAAAATAAACATTATACTTGTACTACAGATTTGCTACAAAGCTGACAACTCACTAACTCGGACTCTGATTTCAAGCCTTGACTGAATAGTGTTTGGTAGCTTCTCTCGTTCTTGGTTTGCAGGCCCACTCCGGCAGTTAATAGAACCCAACGGTCAAGACAAATATTGTTGAACCCTGGATGAAGAGTTATGCATGTGTCATCCAGCTCGACTTCCTCCATTTTCCCTCTGACACGGTCCATTTCTAGACAGCACATGCACTCCTCGCTTCTTACAAGTAGTCCCACTGAACAACGAGAGCATTTACACCTGTAAAAAATAAAACAAAACCACATTAAACAACAACTTCAAGCACCGTAAACAGAAAAATAATAATAGGACATATTCCTTACCAAGACTGTAATTCAACTTCGCCCTCAAATCGCATTCGAAATTCTTCTTCTTCTTGTTTTTCGGCAGCAATGGCGTCGCTGTATGCTTGCCATTCAACATTGGTTGCAACTGGCTCTATCGCTTCATCAAAGCCTAAAAACAGATCATGATTGCCTTCTTCGGAGTTTGTGATTCCTGAAGGTTCTTCAAATTCACTTTCTAGGGAATTGTTTGAGTCAAAACTCGATTGAAGCTCACTATCGCTTTCACTTGAAGACATGTTGCCTTGTAAATAAGACTTTCGAGTTAAGCCGATGACGTCACGGATTATAATAATGGGTGTTACCGCTGATTAATTACTGCTGGCACATATATGCAATAAAAAACATGGCGGACAGAAATCTTCAGTATTAAAACTTGAAAATCTCGTAACTGACCGCATCAGTAGACACGAAAGTGGACATTTCGTATTTCTCAACTAATCTATTTTCATGTGAGTCGGGAGAAAACACCAGCAAAACCGGCAAAATTTGATAATAGTAGCACTTTAAACACTCGCCAAAAAGGACAGCTTTCTATTTGTCATAAATAGCCGAATATTATATTCTGAACCCATTTGATGTAATGTTGCATTTTCATGGATGTTGAAAAAAAAATCACTATAGTTTGATGAAGGTTGGTTGATTGAAAATCATTATGGTGTTGATAAGACCTTTCCCATACTGTTGCATGTGGATGTAGATTGTTTATCAATGTTGATAATTGCAACGTATATATCAGATGTGGACTTGTTATATTTGAAGTTTTATCAAATGTTTTTCAGGTGTACAAAGTGACACTAGAGGACCTCTTCACAGCAAAATGGCCTGCTTCAAAGATAAAAGAATATTGAAAATCACTATTTGTACAATTTTATTAATTCAATACTCAGTTTACTACCATTATCGTTGAAGTGCGACCTGTAAAGTACAAAGTCTCGTCTGAAAACAAGCATTCAGTCTGCATCAATCAAATAACACCTGAGAGACAATTTTACTCTCAAATAAGAAAAACCTGACTCGTATTTATTGAAAAACCTTTACTTTCATTTAGAAAGCTTAAATTTTGTATTTGTATTTTCCTTAGTAAGTACAAGATAATTTCTTGGTTTCAGTGTCAAAATCGCTGTTTGTTTTGGTTGAATGATTTGATTGACGTCCGTGAGAATGCTAGTTTCTAGACTGGACTTTGAACTTCACGGGTCGCACTTCAGCGATAACGGTTGTAATTTACTACAGTGAAATATAAAAAATTGCATTCTTTACCAATGATTGAAAAACAAGCTGCTTTTTTGATACTATGTTTGACTGTTATGATATAACAACCTGTTCAAACAGCAAAAAATTATCTGTAATCAGCACTCACTTATTTCCGGCGCCCACCATGGCGGCCACAAACTTTTTGCTCTGTTATTTGCTGATATTTTTTGTTCTATATTATCACATTTCATTTAATATTTGTGATTCATTTACGCTTTCAAATGATTGTCTCCTTAAGCGACCATATTATCAAGCTGGATTCACGTTAAGTACTCCTTTTGTGGTTTGGAAAGTTTTACCGTTATTTTCAAATTGTCGTCTTTCCTCCTCTGGTTTCTTTAAGTCAAGAGTTTGTAAATCATCAAAGCATGGACTTATTTCTCTCTATATTCCTGGTCATGATCCTCCTGTTGACATAACAATTTTTATGGATATTCACACAAATCCTGGCCCTACGAATGGGACTGATCTAACGTCTACTCTACATCACAGATTTTCCGTTAATGACTCATTTTCAACTGATCTGCTCTCTCATCGCATTGTTTATACTCGATCTGACTTATTCAATCTACGAAAAAAATCATCGATGGATATCTCTAGTAATATTTGCTTCTCCAGTATAAAGTCCCTTGGCATTTTCCGTTATCGAAGTAAACCTCGTGGTAAATGCAAACCGGCGCATAGAAAATCAAAACACAATCCTTCAACTGCCAATCTTCCAATAACAAGTCTACTGCCCGATTCAAAATTTCTTCACTTTTGTGTGTTAAATGCAAGGTCCGTGAACAACAAACCTCTACAAATTAAAGATTATCTAGTTGAAAATGACATTGATATTTTTGGAATTACTGAAACTTGGATCAAAGCTAATGAAAATTCTGATTTTATATCTCGGGAAATTTCCCCTACTGGCTATCTCTTTTCACAAGTACCACGCATTGATCGTTCTGGTGGTGGAATTGGCATTCTTTATAAAAACGCACTTAAGGCTGAACATTTACAATCAATTCGATTCAAATCTTTTGAACACATGGAAACGTTATTTTACTTTAGTTCCTCTTTAATTCGAACTGTCATTGTTTATTGTCCTCCTATCTCTGCAGCTAATGGTCTTAGTTATAATCTGTTCTATCATGACTTCTCTACACTGTTGGAGCGCCTGGTTTCTTCATCTGGTAAATTAATGATTGCTGGTGATTTTAATTTTCACGTTGAGGACAACTCTGACACTCATGCCAAACGTTTTCTTGATCTGTTAAACTGTTTTAATTTATCAGTACATGATGTCATGACCCCTACTCACAAGAACAAACATGTATTGGATATTATCATCACAAGATCTGATGAGATGTCATTGGTTAAAAATGTTAATATACATGATCCTGTGTTATCCGATCATTTTGCAGTTCACTGTAATCTGTCAATCCACAAATTTAAGCAGCAGACAAAAATCATATCTTTTAGAAGAATTAATAAAATTGACAAGGATCAATTCCATCAAGACATTACTAACTCATCATTACTTCAATCTCCAGCCGCTGATCTAACTGAGTTGTGTAATCAATATGACTCTGTTCTATCTACCATTCTTGATAATCATGCTCCAATCTGCTCCAAAACTATTACTGTTCGTCCCAAAGCACCTTGGTATACTAATGATATAAACGAAAATAAAATTACACGTCGTCGTTTTGAAAGACGTTGGCGCCGATCTGGTCTAACTATAGACAGGCAGATGTATGTTGATCAATGTAATGTTGTGAAAGATATGATTTTCAAAGCAAAAATGAATTACTACTCCAATTTGATCTCTGACGCTGACAATAATTGCAGTGCATTATTCAAATCAATTGATCGTCTACTTCACCGTTCACCTGAAAGATGTCTACCAACCTGTGATTCGTTAAATACTTTGTCCAATGACTTTGTATATTTCTTCAAAAAGAAAATCTTAAATATAAGAGATGGATTACCTGCTATTGTTTTTATGAATAACGATTTGTTTCATAAGTTTGATCATCCTACACTTGATTGCCAACTAGATAAACTTTCGCCCACTACCTGTGATGAGCTCCATAAACTAGCCAAGAAACTTGCGTCAAAATCGTGTTCTCTTGATCCTCTTCCTGCTAATCTACTTGTAACAGAATTTGTGACACTACTTCCAATCATCTGCAAGATAATAAATCTCTCTCTGGAAAATGGTTATGTTCCTCCTGCCCTAAAAATGGCTGTTTTAAAACCTCTTCTCAAGAAATCGTCTTTAAATCACAATGTTCTTGGTAATTACCGCCCCATATCCAATCTAAAGTGCATTTCAAAAATTGTAGAAAAAATTGTTGCTGATCGTCTTGATAATTACCTTTCCATGAATAATCTTCATGAACCCTTTCAATCTGCCTATAAATATTGCCATAGCTGTGAAACTGCCCTGGTCCGTGTTCAAAACGACATTCTACAATCAATTGATAAACGTAAATGTGTTGTACTGCTTCTGCTTGATCTGTCCGCTGCTTTTGACACCGTAGATCATGATATCCTTCTAAACCGTCTTCAAACTAAATTTGGAATTCGTGGCAATGCCCTTAACTGGTTTAAATCATACCTTTCTGAACGTTCTCAGTTCGTTTTGCTAGATGATGCAAATTCTGATACACTGGAATTAGACTGTGGTGTTCCTCAAGGTTCCGTTCTGGGCCCAATGTTATATCTTCTGTATACTTCTCCTGTTACCAATATTCTTCGCCATCATAACATGTTGTACCATCTTTATGCAGATGACACACAACTTTACATACCTTTTTCTAACAATGATGATGCTGACATCACCCAAACTACCACCAGAATTGAAAACTGTCTTAATGATATTGCCAAATGGATGACGATAAATAAACTAAAATTAAACACTGATAAAACTGAACTGCTCTTTCTTCATTCAAAAACAACCACCCTGACATCCATACCAACCATTCAATTTGCTAATGACATTCTTAAACCTTCTGCCAAGGCAAGAAACATTGGAGTAATTTTTGATTCCACAATGTCTATGGTCCCTCAAGTCAACAGTGTATGTAAAAACGCCTTCTATCACCTCCGGAATATTGCTAAGATCAGAAAATACCTTTCCGTCAAAACAACGGAATCTTTAATTCATGCTTTTGTAACTTCCAAGATCGATAATTGCAACAGTCTTCTCTTTGGCCTTCCCAAATGTTTGATCTCAAAAATACAATCAGTACAAAATGCTGCCGCTCGAATAATTACTTTATCACGTAAATCTGATCACATCACTCCAATCCTGATTGACTTACACTGGCTACCTGTATCTGAACGCATAAAATTCAAGATTCTCATGTTTACATTCAAAGCAATTCACCACATGGCTCCATCCTACATTTCTGACATGATTTCACTCTACAAACCGTCAAGACGTCTCCGCTCTTCCTCTGAAGTTTTACTTAATCACCACAGCTACAATATGAAAACCTATGGTTATCGTTCTTTTTCTGCCTGTGCACCTGAACTATGGAACTCTCTTCCGTCCTCTTTGAGAAATGCAACTGATCTGGACTCATTTAAGTCATCTCTTAAAACTCTACTTTTCAAGCAAAGTTATAATTTGTAAAGTTTAAGCGCATAGATCAGGATTGTATATGCGCTATATAAGTATATATTATTATTATTATTATTATTATTATTATTAATTATCTGTAATCAATGCAAAAAAGTGAAATTGTTTCTATGCTTGTAAAGACCTGTAGCACAATCACACTGCACATTTGTGTAACAAAGGCTATTTTTTGGACAGTTTGAAAACAAAGCCAATACTGTCTGAATATATTTGATACAACATAGGAAACACAACTCAAGCATTTTCTCAAAGTTTGTGATATTTATTAACTATTTACAGCTATTTTATGAATTACCCACAATAATACGTGCGGGCGTGGCAATTCACAGTATTTCTTGTTTAAATGGAAATATATTCTAAAATAACAAGGGTTTTTACACAGAAGGTAATTGCTAACTTTACAATGATGTAATGATCTATTTATAGCTTACTTATTAATTACCCATAATACCCTGCAGGTCCAGTAATTCACAGTATTTCTTGTTTAAATGGAGATATCTTCTAAAATTACGGGTATTTACACTGTAGGTAATTGCTTACAATGATGCAATGATTTCTTCATTTACATTCAAAGGGACCTGGAAGGCATTTTTCCTCTTCCTTTTTAGTTCACCACATACGTGACGTATAGTTCCAGATAAAACCAAAGCAGTTTTTTTCTCATCAAGCTTATAGATCATATCAATAAGATTTTCCCTGATGTAAAAGTTTCCCTCCAGACCAAGTGAACCAATGGGGAATGAAAGGCCATAATCATCAGTGAAGGCCTCCTCCAGCTCCACCACCCCATCACTGGTGACTTTGAGGAGGTAGTACTCATAGTCAGGGTCATCTGCAGCTGCAACGGCCACAATGCTTCCCTTGGTGGCAAGATCTGCAATTCTTACTGCAGTATCTCCTAGTATTTCCTCAGTCTCCTCAATGGCTTGCCTTGTTGTAGTAACAGATGATTCTCTTTCTATTTTGACATCCTTCCAGTCATCCACCCACTCCTTGTTTGTGCACTTGTCCTCCTCTCTAGTTATACAGTCTAAGCAGTAGCATGTACGCTTCCGGACAAAGACTCTTCCCTGCTGCTTTGTTGTCTTTACAGCATGGATCTTTCTTATCCCCTTTAGCTCTTTGAAGTGTCGATCTGGCCGCTTTCGAATTACAGACCCTTCACCTTCTTTTGGGACATAAAAGAAGACTCGTCTTGCTAACCCAATTGCCTTTGTCCAAGAGGTAAATGTTGATGCCGAGGTAAAATTTGTATTCAAGTAATCTACCATGTCCTTGGCATTACAAATGACTGCTGTTTTTCTGAGGACAGCCTGGCTTACTTTCCGTTTCACATTTGAACCAGCAGCATCCTGCTCACCCTTAGCATGAGAGGTTTCAAAGTAGCTTCTCTTTATTTGGTAACCATAGTCAGCAAAACAGCATGAGAGATCCCCAATACAATGGCCTGACTTGTACTGGGCAGCACACCCATCTGTGAACTCATGCAGCAAGTTAACACACATTTTCAGTTCATCCTCCAGGTAGCCTTTCACCAGTTCTTGGGCCCTGTGTACAGAGTGGTAGTCCTGGACATCATTATCTGAGATCACAAAGAGGTGTTCTTTGATTATGTTGGGGTTATCTTCCGTACTTGTTTTGCCATCTATGGATTCTACTGCATGACGATACAGAATGGTAATATGGAGAGATACCTTGGCAACATCAAAATACTCAGACTGCAATTCATCCTGTTGCCTACAGCTGTACCCTTTAGAGTAATCATGCACACACAACCTCATTGAGAGGGAGGTGCTCAATGAGGTTGTCCATTTGTGCTCTCTGCCACTTTGCCATAAAGGAATGATATGAGTAATCTTGTAGGAGGCTCTTGAAGTACTCAAATAGTTCTTTGGGTGGGGTACTTTTGCTCACCAATGGGATTTTCTTCTTTTCCTGACCATTGGACAGGAATTTGCCTGTAGGAAGGTATACATAGCACTTCCAGGTGATTATGTCATCTGCTGAATCACTGACCTCTTCTGGAAGCAGTTCAAACTTATTTACAACACACTTGTCACATTCTCTAGTCATGATCAGAACTGATCAGAATTCGCGAAAATGATCAAAAATTCCCTAGCCCTTCCCGGAAAGTAGAGCGAATTACAATGCATTGTGGAACATTTTCAAGATGGCAGCAAAAACAGATCGTTTCTGGTAGAAATGATAGTCAAAACAGGCGTTGTAACTCAGGTTCTATTTATCAACTGTGAATTTCATTCAAACACAGGAGAGGCTAAATGGTTTTCCTTTAATTCTGTAAGTTTATTTTTTCAAAAAGTGGTAAAAAGGCCTTGCTTTTACGATTGCTTTACTGACAAAAATTCAGTGTTTTTCCATGCGCAGAAAGCAGTGTGCGCGGACAATAGTAGGCACCAACCTTAATATGGTATCCGACACAAATTGTGAAAATTTCTTGCACGACGCATGGTTTGGCCATATTTTAGAAGGTGGCTGGCTTGAGTCATACTGCCCTTGAAGAAACCCGAAAAATGGACCGTAAAGTCGAGCACATTAAACTCCCTCTCTTAACCACGATAGAATGACATCCCGTTTTGGGTGCTGTTCTAAAATACGTTCCCACCAGACAAGGTTAGCATGGATGCCCCCCGCTACAAATTTTTCTGGGTCTCCTAGACGCAACGTAGATAGACCAGGAGTGTGTTCCATTTTTAAAATATCTTCTGGAGGTAAATACATAGTCTCTCCCCCTGGACAGAGATCCCATCCCAAGTCACCCATGAATGGTTCTGAGTTTGCGATTTCCCACACAACAGCAGCTTAGTCTCAAACTCTCGATCATAAATTCCCACTGATAGTCCGGCTGTTATTGACCCAAATTGTTCGTTTTGTGATAAAAGCATGAAACTTGGCCAGATTACTAAGTTCACCAAGACAATCATTTTGTGATATGGGGCCAAGCAAAATAGGCGCTCATAACCGAGTACTGCGCATGCTCCAAAATGGCCGTGCATGGAAACGAGGCTGAACTAAAATGTGGAATTTAATGGTCTATTCTCCATCTATATTATAGTTTCTTGGCTGAAATGTGTTACTGGTAAGTTCATGCGTTAGTTGTGACCCCAAGAGATGTCACGTGATTTGTCACGTGACCGTGGGATTTTTATTTTAGTGATTTTTTTTGTCAAAATTAGTATATTAATATTCAACTTGCTTAAAATGAAAAGAGATGCAAGTAACTTTATTTTCCAGTGTATTTTCTCTTTTTACTGGCATTCTCCGCCACATTTGCAAAGACCGGTACACACTAAATTAGCCTTCATGCATTTGCAACGTCCCCGGCAGGCTATTTTACATCCACAGCGAATCAGCTCCTGACAGCTATCCTTTACTTGTTGCAGGGATGTCCACTTTGGAGTCCATCCCTCGTCAGCATGCTCCCACCCCCAAATTGATGGACATGGAATGATGGGTTGCGTGAGAAGAGTTTGTCCCCATACATGGCTTCCTTGTAGAACTGCCCGTTTCACGTGTTGTGCAAGAGCTTCTCTTGTGGGAGGGATATTTTCAAGTGTTCTTGATTTCTTAGAGAACAAATCTTGTCTTGCTTGATTAACTGTGGCTATGTTGCTTGTTCTGTCATAGAGAAGTACAGTGAATCTTTCAAGTGTTTGCATGCTTTCATCGTCAATAGTTTCTGGCATTGACTTGAGCTTCTGTAGGACTGGTGTTAGTCCAGGGTACACACTCCAGATAGCCCAGGCGGTTTTCTTTCCTCTCCCGCAAAAAAAGGATACGGTATCACAACCGGTTAGAGCGTGGAAAAGGGGCAAACATGACGCTTTTTCTTGACCTAGTGATGCAGCAATACTATGAGCAGCAAGGATCTGTAAGTGCTTTCCTAATCCATATGTAACCCAGAGCTCATCAGCTGGAATGATATTGGCTATTGATACTGCTAATACAACTACATCAGCATCATTTGATTTCACCATTATTCGACGATTACCACATAAACTTGCATCTAAAACATGGATCATCATTCTGGTGTCTGCTTCTTCGTGGGTGCACGGGTCAAGGCTGGCTATGTCTAGTCTGTTCATTGATGACAACACATGCTGTCCATAGGTGGTATAGATCTCCTTACCCTCTGGAATGTCTACTGAGATAATATTTTCTGCCAACAGATGGAAAAGCTCGGTCTTGTTTTCACTTACTTGAAGGAACCCTTTCCAGTCAGATGGAATTCGAGTTGTAAGAAGAACTTTTCGTCTCTGTCCTAAGCCCCTTTTGTCTCGTGTTACCCGCTTCAGGGAGTCTTCAATATATACATCCCACACAAGGTCAATTCTCTTTACTGATTGGATCTATAGAAGTTAGAACAGAAAATGTGTTTATACTTAATATTTATAAATGTATTTGTTTTATGAAATTAGTTGCTTACAATTAAAATTGAATTACCTGTCTAAGGATAAAACGGGCAAACACATCGTTGAAATATTCTTCAAATGTACGTGCTGTCCCTGGAGATAGCATCTGAACGAGCACTGCTCCATCAAAGACGATTGCATCGACGATTGCCTGTTGCAGCTGTTCTGTGGTGACAGTTTGTAAGCACTTCACCAGGTCTGCTTTTTGTCCCCCTCTAAGCTGGCCCCTTTCAGCTAATGATGGTGGCCAAGGCTGATTTTCATACTTGAAAAACTCTTCCAGATTACCATCTCGATTCTGACAGGCTATGTATAGCCTTGAAAACAGAGCACAATCTTCTTTCAAAACTTGGATTTTTGTCCCTTGCTTTGAAGGTGTCTTCTTGGAGGAAGTGCTGAATGTGGCTAAGTTGTTTTTGTGAAGGACTTCTGACACTGGTTTGCTCCTATCTATAAGGCGTTCTTTAACAAACGATTGGTATTGGTCTTCTCCAATTTTTACAATGTTCTTAACGGTGTGAAGAACATCGTCATCCATGATATTTCTAGAATGCAAGGACATCAATTCTTTTCCATTGTCTTCAAACGGATTGTTCAGTTCTTCGAATGCTGAAACAACATTTAGAACATCATCTACGAAGGTTTGCTGGACTCCAGGTCTCTGCTTGTGGTGTCTTCTGTCCTTGTCATCGTGACAGCTTTCGAATTCTGCAATCATTCGTGAAATTTCTGGCCCTGCCACCATCCATCTTCGTAGAGCTGCGGGATCTTGAGTCAAGCCAACAGCTCCACCTTCTCCTTTTACTAGTGCATTTGCCTGTTCGTGGGCATGGTCTAGGGCAATGGAAGAAAAAGCATGTTTCGTCTTGTGCACTACGAAGGAGCCTTTTGAGAACTTTTCGAAAACATCAGGATGCTTGTGAGGAAGATTGTGCATGTCTCTTATATGTACTGATAGCCATCGTCCATAGTTGAAATGATCGAGGGCGAACAACCAAGGGATAATCTGTGTAAGGCTGTGGACATACAGTGAAAAGTTAGCTTCCCTGATAGAGCGCACCAGTTGTAGGCAACGTATTTGGAAATCTAGGACTCTTGACCAGTAGAGAAAGAGTGGACTGTTCCTTTTTCTGTCCTCTAGCCAATTTGCAAAAGATTTTGCATTCTCTGTGTTTGTCGTATGCAAATCATATGCTTTATGTTGCAAAATGTGGAGACTCGCCGCAGTTACTTGGTGAGCGTGTCTTGTTCTAGTCAAGTGACTGGCAGAGAGAAACGACTCTGCAACACCTTCAGTTGCAACGCTGGCGTTAGCAAGAACTTCTATCCATCTGCTACCTCTTAGCCATTTACCTAGTGCTTTAAATGCTGCCATTTCGATATGCAGTGCTCCAAGCATCACAACAAATTGATCTTCACTATGAGTATTAAAAGTCCATTGAATGTTCTTTGCGAGAGCAAACAATGGTTGATCAAATACGATGACAGGTGTTTGCGCGGGATTGAGATGGTTTACTGTATTCTTCACAACATTCATAGAGTGTAGTATCATGGCTGATGAATGGGCGTTTTCACTGAACATGGGCAAAAGGGCAGTAATAGCTGGCTCATATGACGACAATGACACTTTTGATGCACGGTATGCTGCCCAAGATATATCTTTATGTTGATCACTGACGTTATCTCTTTTATACACTTCTCTGATATGTTCAAACCAGTCTTGTTCTTTTTCGTCCGTTATGCTGGATATAATTGGATTGGTTAACATATTTCCAGTGACTTTTGGAGCGCAAGGCTCGATTGCTGGCAAAACTATTGGAGGGACTTCTTTATACGTGGCTGGAAGCTGTGCAACTTTCTTAGAAGTACATTGGACAGATGGATCAAATGTGTCTATCTCTTGAGGGATACCGTGGTCTTCAGCTGTTGGATGCTGAGTTAGCGAAATAGCTGTTCCATGAAAGGAACCATGTGCAGTCGTCGAGCTAGGATTATGGTCTATGTTATCCATAGCTCCTGTAGTGAAAAGTTCTTTTCGCAGCAAAGCTGGACAGACAACTTCCTCTTTTTCATATCTTGAGCAGACACTGTTAGCAACATCAGTAGTAATCGATAAAAGCCTATCATAAGACACAGAAATTCCTAGTTGGTAAAATGCATCAACAAGCAATTTATCCCTTGTAGCGCCATGGATCTTGAGAGCGTTATAAATTGGAAGTGGACATTCTTTTTCTTTTCTGTGATGTTTACTTGAGCTTGAGCATTCAGATCGTCGTCGATCTCTTGCAACACTATTGAAGACTATTATTTTTGCAATCATCAGGCATGCTTGGTCAGAAGACCGTTCAACTTGCTGTCGGATAATGTTTGGACCTCTAAGAATGATATTCACCAGTGTTTTAAGGGACGCAGGCACTGAGTTTTCTTGACATTCTGTTGGAAATGTACCATTAAATTTGTTGTTTATCTGCTGTATATCTCGTCGAATTATTTTTGCAGCTCTTGCTAGATGACACGCTTCCGAGTCACCATAGTTTGTTGCTTGTCTTAGTACACTTCCAATTTCCCCATGAGGTGCTAAAAGGACATCTCGACCTTCTGTGTGTGCCGATAAGTTCGGAAATGCTGCCAGTATTCTCTCTTTTAGTCGTGATGTATTTACTCTTCCTTTTTCTGCCTGACGTTCTTGTAACTGATAAGAATACAGTTTAGCAAGGTCGGATAACTTTAAGACGACTAATTGATCACAATCTAGCCTTTCTTCAATGTATGCTACTAGTTCTGCAAAAGCAAATTCCTCTTCCTTTGTTCTGTGATTAGAACGAGTGTCTTGCTGACTGAGCAACCTTTGTTGCCTTGCTCTGTTATATAACGTTGTTAAGCATTTGGCATGGTACTTGGCCTCGATGGCTACCATATCACCGGCAGATAGTTTGGCAAGGAGATTACCATCTTTCAAAAGTATAGCACATTCTCTAACCTTTCTATCTATCTCAAGTGTAGATGCTGCGTGGAGGTGTGAATACAAGTCAGGTTTACCACAGAAAAAACACACAGTTGATGACTTCTGAGTGGAAGTACTATTGCAGCTAAGCCTTCGAGACTTGATAGGGCTTGTGCATTGTTCTGAATCTTTATATTTTCTCTTTTGAGCTCTCTTTAACTTTGTATTATTGAATACATCTCTACAAGTCTTATGCCAGCATGCTTTTTGGTTATTAAGTGTCTCCTCAATGCCTTCATCGAATAACTCCCTCTTCAGTGAAATAGGTAAAACACCCAAATGGTTAAACTCGTTGATGTTTTGAACGAATGAATTATACCCAGCTCCTACATTTGTTCTTTTTGAGTTAGCAGGACATTGCAGCTGCTCTGTTGAGTTTTGTTGACAAATAATGCATTTTGTCCAATCCATGTTGATTATTATCTACCGTTGAAGACAAAATGTCAATTTAGTATATTTTGGCCCAAAAATTGCTGTTTAAGAACTATAAACTACAACATTCAATGTATACATGATTAAAAAGACAAAAATCAAAAATAGAACTAAAAAAATAAGGTGTGATACGATAAAAAGAAAGAAATATTTACGTACCTATAACGTCTGCAAGTATCCGTGGGCGCCGCCATCTTGAAAACCGCTATAAACTGGACACTAGTGCCCATACCTCTTACGAAAATAGAATTATCAAATTTAAACAGGACTTTTCCTGTTTGAATTTGATAATTCTATTTTTGCAAGATTCAGTTGTTGTTGTTGTTGTTTTGTAATTTTTTGAAAAACGTTTATAAAAGTAGCTTGTTTCAAAATAATAAAAATCCCACGGTCATGTGACAAATCACGTGACATCTCTTGGGGTCACAACTAACGTATGAACTTACCAGTAACACATTTCAGCCAAGAAACTATAATATAGATGGAGAATAGACCATTAAATTCCACATTTTAGTTCAGCCTCGTTTCCATGCACGGCCATTTTGGAGCATGCGCAGTACTCGGTTCTGAGCGCCTATTTTGCTTGGCCCCATATCACAAAATGATTGTCTTGGTGAACTTAGTAATCTGGTCAAGTTTCATACTTTTATCACAAAATGAACAATTTGGCCTATTTTTGGTCCTTAGCAGCTGGACTATGAGCGATCTTAACGTTTAGGAAATCGTCTACATGCCGTCACTTGATCTGAAGAAAAGAAAAGACAAAAGGACCGCTCAATGCGCATTCTCTAGTAGAGAAATCCCTGGATGGGATCCCTGACCAGGAGGGAGCAACTACCATGCCCACGTAAAAGTGGCACGCAACATCTGATATTCTGGCAGCCCAGAATATAAGGCGAACCCATGCGAGTTACTCTCCCCGATCCAGGCAGAAAAAGAAAACAAACGAAAACAAGAAAACAAGGTCTAGAAGTAACTAAACAGTCCAAAGAATACTTCTCAACACACGCTAACTAGACTTTATTAGGACATCGACATGTTTATTATAACAACTTGCTTGATTGTACATTTCACAGACTCTAGGAATTATGGGCCTGGCCCCTGGCCCTTCCCCTTCCTCTCAACTGGGCATAACAATTTCTCTGAAAATGCCCAAATCCGTTACAAAAATAACATTGCACTTGGTACGGCTGTACCCTCGCTCTCCCCCTACCCATTGATTTATCTCGCTGTGCGCCAACTTTACTAGCCTTATCGACCTTAGACATTTTATTAAATACTTCTTCTTGATCCTTATCTCCCAGCAACCCTACATTATAATCCCTAAACTGCTCGTTCGGGACAGATATTTTCTCTCTTAGTGCTTGAAGTGCTGCCGTAGTAACCAGCTTTTGGATGCTTAGCCTCTTTAGCTACCAACTTGAGGTTTAGTACTAAGTCCAACACCACATCTTTCGAAAATGGGACATCTCTTGCCCGGACCATTTGAAAGATTCTGGCCAACACTGCCTCTACCGTATCCAGGTGTCCTTTTTCCAAACCCTCTATCCTTCTACAGAGCGCCTCCATATTCGGCAGATCCTACAAAGGATACACAATTATTTTGCGGTCACAGACCCAACTACATTCAACCATTCATATCTCTTTTTGTTTTAATCGTCAATCAAGTCATAATCTGTTCTGTTCCTTCTATATCAGATCCCAATGACAACTTTAGCTCAAAACCAGCATTACCCCACCCCCCCTAAATCATAAACATAGGGTTTAAAAGAACCCTAGAATCACGATCACGGACCTCCATTTAACCTCGTAATTGCATCAATTCTATTATCCACAATGTTTAGCTCAAGTGTTGTCCGTCTTTTCACTTATATAAGTAGTCACGATCACGGACTGACATTAAACTAACATTCCGTGAATTCGCCGCATTAAAGTCACATTGCAGAAATTCCCTGATACCCAATCGTAGTCATGGTCACGGACTAACATTAAACTCCCTTTGCAGAAATTCCCTGATACAAAATCATAGTCAAGATCACGGACTAACATTGAACTCACTTTGCAGAAATTGCCTGATACAAAATCATAGTCACGATCACAGACTAACATTAAACTCACTCTACAGAAATTCCCTGATACAAAAATCATAGTCATGATCCAGGACTAACATTAAACTCCCTTTGCAGAAATTCCCTGATACAAGCTCATAGTCACGATCACGGACTAACATTAAACTCACTTTGCAGAAATTCCCTGATGCAAAATCATAGTCACGATCACGGACCCCCTAAGGCTCCTCATTGCGTTAATTTCCATCGAACTGCTTATAGTCACGTTCACGGACTAACCTGTAATAAAATATCTCCATTAAAGGATTCCCATCCAAGTTTTTGAGCTTAAACCGTTACTTGCCGATTACCGTCACCGTTATGGAGTACTTTCCCTCACTCTCAAAGATCTCATGACTACCTTAAACCGTCCCTTCAATTGTCCAAAACCCCGGAAATTCAACATTACTTACTTCAGGCTGGCCGGCGGGTTGATCGATCTGATCATTGTTTGCTTGTCGTACAATTTGCCCAACAGGCGGATTAGCTGGCGGAACTGCTGGCGGAACTGCTGGCTGGATCGCTGGCTGAATTGCTTGATTCCCTGGGTTTCCTGCCTGAATTGCGTCTCTGACTGCCACAGGATTTGCCACTGGAGCTTGATCGTTTTGGCTATCGGCCATTCTCTCCCGATTCTTGAATTTAGCCGGGGTGCAGGAGATCTAGAACTTTGAAGCGATTCTGTCTTCGTGGCCCGACTCTGTTTACTCGCCAAGTAATGTATGCAAGAGCGTCCTTTTGTATTTATATCTATTCGCAACCAATCAGGGTTGCCCTATCTTCCCGCCATACACATTCCTCCATGAAATGGGTTATTAATTAAATTCCTTCACCAGAATATACATTTTTTGCTGTTTTCTTTATGGCACGGGCTTTTGCCATCCTATTTTTGAATGCGGAACTTGAAGGTGTGGCTGAACACATATTTTCCGCGGTGTTTGTGGAATTTATTTCCTGTGTTACTATCAATTCAGCTCTTCGTTTTTCTCGTAATCGTTTAACTCTTTCTCGGGTCTGTTCTCTGATTTTTTGTCTTCTTTCTTCTGCCACTATTCCATCTTCTTTTTCTTTCTTGGTAATATCTTTAAGATTTTTTTTCTCTTGCGATTTCTTTGTCACATATCTTGTATTCAGCCGTCGAGTTTTCTGATCTCGGCTGTCACTGACTTGAGCTATTTTACGCTCATGATTTTGCTCGTAATACTTTTTGTCTGCCGCTTTCTTTTTCTCTTTCTTCTGCTCTCTCCACTTTTTCATCTTTTCAGCATTTGAAGAGGATTTCTTTTCCATATTCATAAAATTAATCGCTTGACTGCTTGACTGCTTATAAACAATTGAGCTGCGCTCTGTGTTGTGTAACGCAACTTGTGACCTTTCCTGCTATTTATACCACGTGCTTTTATTGTTTTCAGCCCTTGTTATTCAGAAAAGCCCCCCAAATGCAAGAGGAGTGGTTACACATTCCTTCATCGTTCCTTGTACGTTTTGAGCCAAAATGGCTGAATGTGAGCGACGAGATGCAAAGTTTCTGCGGCGAACGGAGATTGAAATGTGATCGTTAAGCTTGGATAAACACACTTTTGGGCTAAAAAATGTTTCCGATTTAGTATTTGTAAGATTTCTTCTTCTTAAATTCTTCTTACACTGTAAAAACCTATGGAACTGGAAGTCTGGGAGATGAACTTTGTTTTTGTCAACTGATAACGGCAATGGGCGAACTGGCTGCTAAAACGATGGCTTCAGAACTGGTAAGTTACGTTTAAATTTCTCCGATAAAAATGCGTAACAAATTGGTTTCCGAAATACAAAATTCTTAATTTCTTCCTTGCTTTGGGCCTCGCGCACGATGTTGGTGCACAGCAGCGTAACAAAATTACGACAAAAAAGGATCGTGCCCAAGGCACGCACGATAATCGGGCATTAATGCACGATGCACGATCACTGATGCTCGATATTATCATCGAGCCTTCATCGAGCATAGATCGAGCTTTTATCGAGCATAGATCGAGCCTTCATCGGGCATAGATCGAGCCTTCATCGAGCATAGATCGAGCCTTTATCGAGCATAGATCGAGCCTTCATCGAGCATAGATGGAGCCTTCATCGAGCATAGATCGAGCCTTCATCGAGCGTAGATCAAGAATATTGAACTCCGACATGGAACTATCGTCCTAGAATTGTCCTGCCAGTTGTGAGTCAATCGTTTCATGCATAAAATGCTTAGGTAGGGTCGGCAAAATCCAATGTTGTTGAGAAAATATTTTTCCAACGAATAAATGAAATAAAATATTACAGATAATTAAATAATTGCCAATGTAGTTCCAGAAAAAAACAAGGATATTATTGCTCTGCGAGCCATTCTCCTTGCTTTTCATCAACTGCCATGGAGAATCGGAAAAATGAAAGACGATACGTAGGTGAGATATTGGACTAGAACCGGCCAGCTCTCCAATATCCCGGCCAACACATAGCGCTACACTTCCCTACTTGTTTTTGGAGTTCATTTGTCATTAAGGACGTTCGCGGTCATTGTTCGCGCGCACTTTTACTGAGCTGGCTACGCGCGCTCAACTAAATTCAAGATGGCGGCCGTAAAACAATATTTTTTTTTCGATAATTTCTCTTTTTCCTTTTTTTGAAGAAGAAATTGTTCAAGCTTGTAGGAGAAATGAACATGATGGCAATTCAAGGTTGAAAAAAATCATTTGGGTTGAAAATGCGCAGAAAAAAGAAAGAAAAAGACAAAAAAAGGAACTTACGAAACCCAGTCTCCACTCGGTTTTCAAGATGGCGATGGACTCGGCTTGTCACAGTCATCACGGATCCAGTATTAGATGGTGAATATCTCTTCAAAATTAACGGTGACCCCCATATTTGATTTTCTCATTTTGAAAAGCTACTAAATGTCCACATTCTGTTAGTTTTTTAAAATATCGACATTTATTTTTCGTACCAAAAAAACTGACATTTTCTTCCTAATTTTGAATCACACATTGTGCAATCGTCCTCCTTAATTACCTTTCAGTTCACGGTCGTCGTAAACAACTCCGCGTGCTCTTCCTCGACGTTTTCTTTTCACCGTTCTCGCATACTTTCATGATTCTTCTTGATTCTTCTGTATTATCATCGAGCCTTTATCGAGCATAGATCGAGCCTTCATCGAGCTTAGATCGAGCATTCATCGAGCATAGATCGAGCCTTTATCGAGCATAGATCGAGCCTTTATCGGGCATCGATCGAGCCTTTATCGAGCTTAGATCGAGCCTTCATCGAGCATAGATCGAGCTTTCATCGAGCCTTTTAGCCAAGGCACGATGCACGATACAATGTGCTCGATGCACGATAGTCAATGCTCGATGCTCGCTAAAAAATGCAAACATTTTAGTCATTTTTTCACGTTACAACGCTAGAAATGATTCCACTACTCATAAATGACAAAGATGAACAGTAAATGGAGAAGGTATAGTTTAACTATAGCTAATTTGCCTCTGCAATCACTTAATTGTTTTAGAAAAAATAACGTATTCGGCGTGAAAATGGAACTTGTGAAAATTTAGTTTTAGTTATAGTAGGCCACAAAACCGGTCAAAATTAACGCGATCTGTTTTAAATTTTTGTCTTATATTACTTTCTTTGAAATTATATTAACCAATTTGAAACCATTTCTCCAGTGCACGTTAAATTCTCTGCATCCTGGAGAAAAAACAAGGAATTTAATCATTTATTTGTAAAGTTTGGAAGCAAAAGGTAGCGTTCGAACGAAAATCACGAAAACCTGTGCACCAACATCGTGCGCGAGGCATTTGGGGATCCTTCAAAAATCACTTATTCTACATAAAAACACTATGGATGAACTTCACTCGGAAATATTTCTTGTTTTTTAGATGCATCTGGTAGCCTAAAGTCCGACTTCTGAATTATAGGATGTTCTATGGAAAATCAAGCGTTACACTCGAACTATGCACAGATAAACATTATAGTTTGTACTCCTGTTCTAATTCTAATGAGCACCAAAAGACGAAATTTTATCTAAAGTGTCTTGATATACTTCTAAATAATTGTGTGTAATAAAATTGTAAAATTTCTCTCTCTAAGATTGAAAAATTCTCTGTTGTTATTTGTGTTGTGCAAATTAGGTGCCACGCGTTACACACGAGATTTTGAACTTTTTCAATACATTTTAATTGTTATTCCTAATATAATTTATCAGTTGTCACTATATCTTGATATCACGTTGAACAGTAACTATTTTAGAATAGAACTGGAATGTTTGAGCGAATTTTTTAATTTCTACATAAAGATATTGGCAAATATATTCAGGCAAGCGGAAATGTGCACGGTGATCATGCTACAGGTCAAATAATTACTTTTGTTTAGAGCAAACGCAGGAAAACCGTGCAATAAAAACAAACTAAATACTAACAAATAGTATCTATATAGTGACAAAATTGTCAGTATCACTCTACCAGAACATTGTTTATAGAAATACGCTAGAGACACTAAGTATAAAAGAGAATTGGACCATGCACAATTGCTTTAATGAGTTTTGCTTTAATGAGTTCATTTCACAGTAGGTTCTGAGAACAGCAAAATTATAATTTTATTAGACAAAATTTCAATTTATTTGAACATATAGGTATAATATATTA
The DNA here is from genome assembly GCA_029948255.1 of Telmatactis stephensoni. NCBI lineage: Eukaryota > Metazoa > Cnidaria > Anthozoa > Actiniaria > Isophelliidae > Telmatactis > Telmatactis stephensoni. The sequence goes on from JALIZF010001648.1 coordinate 347,850, forward strand.
ATTATATTGCTACATTTGTCCAAGAAAATGTAACCATAAGTTTTAAGCCTTTCATATTGTTTAGATAAAAGTTTCCCGCAAAAGGGACAAAAGTTTTGTGGTCGTTAGGTTATAACAAGAATTACACAGTTCTTGAAGTTCTTGTTCCGGTTGGCCATGGTTTCTGCTCAAAGCGAGAGACAGTGGATGTGGTGGTGCCATTTGTATATTGTTATTGGCTTGCTTATTAAAGGATAGTATGCCTGGTCTTTGTAGGTCTCTTTTTTTTGTCTTCCTTTTTGGCCACGTTCTGAAGGATGGTCTTTAAGGTGTTGGTATCAATGGAAACTGCACTGATTTTCTTCATATTTTCCGCCTCAAGCTTTTTGGATACTGAGGAAAAACTGGAAACGGTAGATGTAGATGAAGTGGTGATAGGTGAAGATGTTTCAGCAGATGCACTGAAAATCTTGTCTATTGCTGCTTGTAAATCGTTGTTCTCTTCTTCGAGAACAGAGGCAAGAAAGGAAACACTTATATCTGGCAATAATTCTTTTAGCTTTGAAAGGTTGTCGTTTAATTCGACATCTTTATAATTCTTTGGTATACACGCAGCCATTAAAACTTGATCTTTTGATAAACCTATCGGCGCACTTCTTTGATGAAGGTGAAGCGATGTTTTTAATGCCTGAAGTGGGGAAAGATTTGGATTTGTTTGGACAATTTCTGCAGAGAATCTGTTTAGACTTTGGTAAAATTCATGGTGTTGCTCCAGTTGTTTGCGTCTTTTTCTAAGAAATTGAAACATTACTTTTTTCAAATGAATTTCAAACAAGCTTTTGTGATTATAGATGAAAAGTCCTTTACCTTGGCATTTTTCTTGCTCTGTACGGCATTGTTGCAGAGTTTTCGCGTTCATCTCTAGATTGGCTTAATACATCATTGCAGTCATTTCTGGGAAAGATACTGAAACTTCATTAGTAGAAGGTGAGCGCGTGGTTGTTGAAGTTGCTGCTAAGTTATTTTCTGCTGCCTTACGCACTTCTTTGGCGTTTTCATGGGAAGCACATTTTGCACAACAACAGAGTGCATACGGACAATTTCACTTGTGGCCTCTCAAAATGCTGATTTTACCATGAAGTCGACATTTTACACGTGTGTGTTCGGCCCGACATAATTGCTTGCACTTAGTTATACAGTACCGCTCTCGAGTAACGTCCCCTCTACTCGCGAGTACAAGTGGCGAGTCATTCGAGTACTTTTTTTTGACTGGCAAGTCTGAATAATTAATGAGCTGACCCAAAACAATAAAGACTTGATTGACTTGAAACTTGATACTTGCGAGTCAAAACGAGTGAGTTGTAATGTCTTCCCAATCACTCCAGTTTAATCACCAGGCGATGACATGTATTGTAGTCTATAGCTACAGTTGTGTAATGTATTTTTTTACTTTTAGATTCCTGGAAGTGCTAGTTAGCATAACATGTCAGCATCAAAAGATATGTTGTCATCTTGACTGTACCGTCGGACTTTACTGGCTATTGAAATCTTTCTTTCTCTTTGATTCTATTTAGAAGTTACTGTACATCAAAACTGTCAAACATTTCCGTTATTAGAGCGATGTTAAATGAAATTGTCTTTGTGATTTTCGAGAAGCACGCAGCGGTTAATTGACCCAGTGAACTCTTTGATGTGTATTTTTGTAATTAGTCACAGCAAGCTTATTTTGAAAACATCCAGATTTACAAAGTCTCTTGCTTAAGTGGGAGTCTCTGTTAAAGATGCCCACCGATTTTGACTTTCGAAATAGATTTTCCTGGCACTCTATTATTTTGAAGGTCTGACCTAAAGAATGACTAACTTGAACTTAGTTTGCTAAAAAAATATTTATTTATTTTTTTGGAGTCCGCCAAGCCTTCACTCGGCACAATGGCCATTTTGAAGTCAAGCAGATAGCAAAATACCAAGATATTGACATTGCCGTAAAGAACTAAATTTGTACTTAAATGTTTTAACTTTTATATGAATATGTTCCTGTATCATTCTACTTTGTTAGGCCACATGACTTTCAAAAATTACATTTTGTTTTTTAATGGTAGCAAGAAAATTCTAGACCCTTCTGCACACGCTGTGTTCGACATCACCAAACATCTCAACTTAAAGGGCTTGTTTCAAATTCGTGGGACCTTATTCATTCTCTTCCAGTATATGCGCATAAAGTACTAACGTTGGCCAATACAAAACGCTTATAAAATTTTTCTGCACTCAATTTTCTAGAAAAATACAAGAGCCCAAACTTCAGGTAATTTGAAAATATGTCGAAATTCACCATACATTATATGGAATTTTTTAAAGATAACAGCTAGCATATACTACCTTATTTGGTCCTGCATGCAGCTTGGTAGTCGTGGGAAGCCGTATTCAATCCACTTTAACTTAAAAAATTACTGCTTGACTTTCGAGCAGCCAGGGATTCCAGGGCAAATTCGATGAACAGTCGCATGGTGACGTAAAAACTTGGTGGTGGTTTCACTGGCTTCTAATTTCCATGCAAAGTTCGTTCTGTGCAATCTTTAAATAAAATAGTCATCTTCAGAGATGCAGTTAACCATACACAAGACAAAACTGGCATTGATCTATCAAAACGAGTCAAAATGCTGAAGACAAAACTTGTTAGAATTCACGAATGTGTTTACATTGAGATCACTTGTTCCCAGTCCACCAGTATTTAAGTACAGGGGGAGGGGGTAGAGGGGAGCTTTTGCAAAGCAGGAAGTTAATCAAAAATATATTTTCCTGTCTTTTCTGCAATTAGATTCTATCTTCAATTATGAACAATCTGTAATCAAGATTATTTTTTGCCTATATATTTTTGTAGCATAAGATGAATACACAGGTAGCCCAAATCATATATTGAAGATTTTATAGACTAGGCCGGTATCCCAAAAATCCTGCTATTTTGCCTGAAACACATCACTCTTTCATTTATTACTTTTTCCCTTCAAGTATCATCAGTCAATCACTGATCTGTACCCCCGATGTATGTTATTTGGCCGGCTACTCCGTCACTGATTCATATACAGGTACCTAGCCTTACAAGGTTACTGGCTGTAGTTGCCTATCGTTGCTTTTTAAAAAAGCAAAGAAAGAAATGGAATATAACTGCTCTTTTGCCGAGCTAATGCCGAAATTTGGATGTGGAGAATACCGCGATACTTTAAAAAGCTCTCAGAGGTTATTAGATTGTACGACAATGTCAATATCTTGGTATTTTGCTATCTGCTTGACTTCAAAATGGCCATTGTGCCGAGTGAAGGCTTGGCGGACTCCAAAAACATAAATAAATATTTTTTTAGCAAACTAAGTTCAAGTTAGTCATTCTTTAGGTCAGGCCTTCAATATAATAGAGTGCCAGGAAAATGTATTTCGAAAGTCAAAATCGGTGGGCGTCTTTAACAGAGACGCCCACTTAATTTTTGTGGTTACAGGCTTGCTTGCAAAGCCGTAACCTCTATGTCATAGAGTGTGTAAGCGTACGTGTGTAATTCAGATTTCCTGAAGTTAGCCTGAAGTCAATAGGCGGAAAATATACAAACTTGATGCGAGGCTTTCTTGAATTTTTTTAGTCGATCATCACTTTTAAAATATGATCCATTCATCAAATATCTTCCTTTTATAGCCAATTATGTCATATCATTAACATCTCAATTTGAGTAAAAGATTTTCCACGTTTTTCGGAAAACATGGCGTCCTATGGCGTCTATGAAGGCATTCGGAATGCAACAGGAAACCCAAGCTTGGGCAAAAGCGCTGACATTTTACTGCAGTCTTGGCTTTTACATGTGCTCCCTAAGTGAACAATGATTGCTCTTTGTTTTTCTCTTATAACCAGGCACAGCTTTCACCAAATGTGCCAGAAGTTTGTTTTTAAGGAATCTTTCAGAGGTTTGGGTAGTTTACGAAAGGTTTTGACAAGAAAATGATCGTTAAAACAAGCTGTTTGTTCAACAACAACAGAGGAGCTACGTCTACAATCGATCCACTGTTGGCTAGGAAAGATAGGTGATCAAGCACAATCAAACTAATATACCAGTTCTTACCAGCTAAACTGCAGTGATACTACACCATGAAAGTACAATTCTAAAAACATATATTGTTTAGGTTATTGTTATCATTCTTGTTCTTGACATAAGAGAGACAATTTGATGAATGATGTTATGTTTCACTTTGCTGTTAATTTTTTAATTAACTCTGAGACTGCACCATAATAATATTCTAAAAATATTTATCTTATCATTCTTGTTCTTGACATGAGAAAGACAATTTATATACAGATGAATAGTTCAAATTATATTTCAATATGCTGTTCATTTATTTATTTGTCTTGATTAATTTTACTTAACTCACTTAATTCATTCTTTTCTTTTGTTGTGTATCTACTACAAACTACTGAATAGATAGAGTACGTTTCATATGTCTGTATGAAATACGATCAAAGTTATTTTTGCCTATTTAGTTGCTATCACCAGCATTGAACCAGAACTTTCTTATAATAGCAATACACTGGAGACATCAAATGCAAAAGAGAATTGAGTCAAATGACTTTGCATAATAGCTTTTAATTATTTTATTACTTCAAATGAACCTTCATTGTTTCTTTCAAACAGGGGTCAGACTGTTTTTGGACAGTCAAATTGTTTTTGGACTGAGATTAATAAGCAACTTTGCCTGTCAAAGCTGCTTATTAAACAACTTTGCATGTCAAAGTTGCTTATTAACCAACTTTGCATAAGGAACTTAAAAAAATTGACTTTCATCAGCTGCCATTACAGAAAAAACTGTGAAGGACAAAAACTCACTAAAAGAGATTGGCTCCTCAAACTAAAAGTACACTACAGATAAATTTGAGGGTAAGCTCCAACATGAACCCAAAGGTTGACATGGTTTTATCTTTTCTGCGAAGATATTTTACATAGTTCACAGCCACTTGGCGAAAGACGGCGGGGCCCTGCAGAAACTTACACACAGCTAGTTTGTATGTTTTCCAGCTTCAATAAAACTAGGGCCAAAGTGATCAATAATTTTAAAACAAGAAGAAAATGTGCCTAGATATCGAAAAGGTTGTCAAATTTAGATTTACTCTTTGATCTTTTTATAGTTTTGAAGTTCTCTGTGAATTTTACGGCTGGATTTTGTAATCACGAGTGAGCATTATTAGCCCGGCCAGTCGACGCCAGACAAAGCGAAAACAGCCGCAAAAAACAAAACAAAACGTAATCTTTAAAAAAAAGCAATTTCATGTCAAATTTGCTAAACAGTTTGCAAGTCAAAGCAAACAGCCGTAAAAAAACCCCACCAATTTAATGTCAAAGTTGCTTATTAAACAACTTTGCATGTCTGGGTTGCTTATTAAACAACTTTGCACTTCAAAGCTGCTTATTAGTAAGCAACTTCAACATGCAAGACAAAAATCGACTTTGGTCAGGTTCGTTGTTTTCAAATCAACAAGAAAAATGCAATAAATTTTCGTCATCATGGAGCGAAGAATGCATGATGATCTGAAATATATAGATCTTGGTTTATTCCGCATGATTTTTTTGTGTGGTCAGTATTTTCTTTTCCTGTATATATATTGTTTTATTCCAGTTTTGGGGCGTTTATGTAAAAGTTGTTTTTATTTTTAATGTAAAAAACACAACTTTTATTGAGTCTCTAAAGAAAAGACTACAAATAATATATCGGCCGATCAGAGTTTATTTACATTACCAATACAACCAATCACAAAGCGAGGAATTGCCCGATCTAATTATACATGTGCATTAATTAGTAGTTTGAATGCGTGATTGAATTTGAGTTTAGTTGGAGATTATCCTGAACTTTTTCAAGTTATTTTGCAGGTAAAATATTGAACAACTATCACACAAAGTGAAATTTTAATGTAAAGTGAAATGAATGCTGAATTTTTCAATTGAAAACCAGAAATGCTAACAGCTAGCTGCGATTGTGAGTCAGTTGCTGATATTTTAGAATGGATCCTTTAGAACATTGTCGATTAACCATAATAATAATGATAGCTTTTATTTATACACGATGGAATTGCAGCTGAGCTGATGTGGTTGTGTGTTTAAATACACTGACAAAATTACTGAAAAATACAGTGAGTTACGAACAACAAATAGGAAAACATGCACCTATTCCAACACTGATTATATTCAAGCCATCTTTGACAGCTTCCTAAAACTTTCTGTCTTTATTTAATTTTTGTTGTTGCTGTTGTTGTTAACCGTCCCAGCCATCGATATCTTCCCCTGGGAAAATGGGGCGTCGTATCAACTGTGGACTGGCTACATCTATACCTTCCATAATATATAAACAAGAGAATCATTCATGGATCTTTTTATTTTTAGTTCCAGGTAGAATGAGGTAGACATGCAGGCAGCTATAGTTCACAAATTCCAGGATATGTCGGAGAGATACAGCCACAAAGAACCAGCCTTTAATAGACAGCAAACAATTAAGGAGGAGAAATAGCAAACAAACTTTAATCAAATTATAAAACTTCAACAATAAGCTAGGGGCAATAAAAACCAACATTTTCAAGGAAAAAGACAGTATTCAAAGTTAACAATGAGAATAATCAATGACTATCTAGTAATTCCAATCATTGATAAATAATTGGAATACCAAGGCCTATCTAGTGATCGAACTATCAATAATATTGGAATACCAAGGCCTATCTAGTGATCGAACTATCAATAATTGGAATACCAAGGCCTATATCTGATCTAGTGAACTATCAATAATATTGGAATACCAAGGCCTATATCTAGTGAACTATCAATAATTGGAATACCCAGGCCTATCTAGTGAACTACCAATAATTGGAATACCAAGGCCTATCTACGTGAACTATCAATAATTGGAATACCAAGGCCTATATCTAGTGAACTATCAATAATTGGAATACCAAGGCCTATCTAGTGAACTATCAATAATTGGAATACCAAGGCCTATCTAGTGAACTATCAATAATTGGAATACCAAGGCCTATCTAGTGAACTATCAATAATTCGAATACCAAGGCCTGTCTTGGAGTTTTTGACTAGAAATTGAAATATCACATGACTATGATTTTATGAGTTGGATGGCAATGTAATATCGATAGTCATCTACATCTTCCTAAAAAAAAGATAATATATCAAAATTAATGTTTGAGATACTATTCTCAAAAATGTCCACAATATGAAAAAGTCATTTTGTCATTTTCAAATTAATGAGGTGTCTTGACTTAACTCTTTCGTCTTTTCCTTTGTTTTCTGCTTCCGATTCCGAATCCGACGCTAGTGTGAACCAGCCTTTAATGTTCAGTGAATCTGATTTTTTTCTCTCTCTAAATATGGCCAGTTAATTTGTCCTTTCAAAATCTGATTTGGCAGCTGTCATTTAGCAAATTTGGAAGGACATTGTCCCTTGTCCTGCTGTTATTTCAAGCCCTGAGTTCACCCTCCACCAGATAGTTACATACAAAATTGACAAGTACCAGTAGTGTATTTCCCTATAAATTACTAATGTCTATATAATAAATAGAAACATGTGAAATGACATTTAAAAAATATGACATTACCTTCAAGAATTCCAGTTTCGAATAATTGTTAATAATCATTTCTGCAAACTATGATAGCAATGAAATATAATACTTTAAGGTATCATAATAATAATAATTAATAATAATTTAATATTTATAACGCGCATATTTCATATGGATATGCTCATATGCGCACTGCTAAAACAAACCTAGTAATAAATAAAAAATAATAATTAATTAATAAACTAATTAATTAACAATAAATAATTAACTCCTAATAGAATAAAAATTTAAAAACTTATAAAACCTAAAAGGTATGGTTCAAGATATTAAAAATCTAATCTTAAAGGCAAGCTTGAAAAGAAAGGTCTTAATGGCCGATTTAAACTTAATTAAAGAATTCTCATTCCTAATTTCTAAAGGGAGCGAGATTCCAGAGTTTTGGAGCAGAAGACTGAAAAGCCCTATCACCTAATGTTACTTTTATATTTTGTACTAGCTGGTTCTGACAAGTAACTTGGTACTTTGTAAGTTGTACCTGGACGTCTTAGAATCAGAAATTAGATCTGACAGATACTGTGGTGCTAAACCATGTAAACATTTAAAAGTTAATAACAGGATCTTAAAATGAATTCGATACCTAACAGGCAGCCAAGTGTAATTCAGACAGTACAGGAGTGATATGACGGAACCTAGGATCGGACCTACAACAAGTCCTGGCTGCCGCATTTTTGTACTCTCTGCAGTTTACTAATCTGAAACATCAGGAAGGCCATACAATAAGCTATTACAGTAGTCTAATTTACTTGTTATGAAAGCGTGAACTAAAGATTCTGTTACATTCGAGATAAATACTTTCTAATCCTACGGACATTGTAAAGATGAAAAAATGATGAACTACAAGTTTTCTTAATATGTTCATGCATTTTTAAGTGGGAGTCAAACCAGGCTCCCAAGTTCTTTACAGCAGAAGACGATTGTTCAATTTCTAGATTCTCCGAGTCGTAAGTTTGTGATATTAACTGTATCTAGCTGTCGTTGAGTACCAATCAACAAGAACTCTGTTTTATCCGTGTTCAATTTAAGTTTGTCAGATAACATCAATTTATGTATATCCAAAACACACGCTTCCATGGCAGCTACAGCTAATCTCTCATCGATGTCATCACCAGCCTTGAAAGCCAGGTACAACTGAGTATCATCTGCGTAAGAGTGAGCCTGAGGAAGATGCTTAGAAACAATTCCAAAAAGATTACTTGAATACAGTAAAAAACAACAAAGGTCCCAAACAGCTACCTTGTGGAATGCCATATTCCAAGTCGAACAAATCAGAAAATACACCTTCAATGTTAACACGTTAACGTATGTTTGAGAGATACGATTAGTTCAATCCCAGTTATACCAAAATCAACTGAAAGACGATTGAGAAGAACACTGTGATCGACGGTATCAAAGGCTGCACTAAGATCAAGTAACGCGTTGGCTATCCATGTTTAATAAAATATCGTTTTTGACCTTAAGATGTGCAGTATCTGTGCTATTTCCCGGACCGGGTAGGCAGATTGAAGAACTGGTAAAAGACCATTATCACTTATATAGGTGTACATTTGGTCAGCAACTGCTCGTTCTGCAAGCTTCGATACAAACTGAAGGTTGCTAATAGGGCGATAGTTCTTGAAGACTGTATCAAGCCCATCTCGCTTCAAAGTTGGAATGACAAGAGCCTCTTTCCAAGAACCAGGGAATTCTCCAGTTTGTAGAGATAAATTTAACATCTTAGTCAGAGGGGGTAAAAATTCCTCCATGCAGGAGGACGGGTAATTTTTAGAAAGATAATCATCAGCATTCAATTCGAGACAAAGTCGAGTGGCGTGACTGTTGTTCTCGCCACATTTTGACGTCTTCTGTACATCGATTAGAGTACACACACATGGAAAAATGGAATCTTGCATACTGAATACCACATTTTGACTCTTCTGTGCATTGATTAGAATAGATTAACATTAGAAAAATGGAATCAATCTGTTTTATATAATATTTATCAAAACATTCCAACCAATCAGAGCGCGCTTAAGATCCGATGATGTCATCCATGTGTGTGTACTCTAATCACACATGACTCTCATCCAATCAAAGCGCACAATATACCAATTATTATATAAATCATCTGAACATGAGGTCTAACCGATTTACACGAGGGATGTTGGTTAAAAAAGTAGTATAAAAGCACATGGTTAGAGTGTCCTCACTTTTTCATTGGAAACTAATTAAAACAAAACAGACCATAACTTTGTATTACCTTGAGTACATAGACACCACAGCGTACAGCATCTTCTTGTTGTGAGTGGTCGATGTTAATATGCTGCCATTTGGAAGAAGGCATTCTTGCCTCCAGGAAAGTTCTGTAAACCAATAAGTGTACATGTGTTAGTAGCTTTTAATAAAATGTATGTCAAACAAAATTACATTAGGGGTGGTGACTGTTTTATTAAGATTAGTTCACAGAACAAGAAAACTGAAGCTTTTAAGAATTTAGGCTTGGGTGCCAGCAAGGAAATACTAGATGTGCAAATAGCTGTAATAGCTAGGTTAATTTTGAGTGGAATTCTTTTTAATTTTCTTAAATGTACACATACCTTATGCATTTTACAGCTAGCTTGGGGACATTTTCCGACCCTAAAGGGTCAACCAAAGAAAAAGTACCATTTGCAATTTCCACAACCTGTTGAACAAAAATAGTTCTTTACCTCCCTATAAAAAGTAACCTCATGTAGGTTATTATAGGCAGCTCAGGTACAACATAATGATGTACTGACTCACTGAGTTGTCAACCAACCACCACCACAAGTGTGTCAATAAGAGGACATTTATTGGAAAAAAACAATGCAATTTGTTTATCAACACAATGATGCAGTGTGTGTGATGTATGACATAAGTATTGGCAAAAGAATAATGGCATGTAAAAACGCTACTCATGATTGATTGACTGCCAGACCAATACTTGGCAACCAATTAATGACAAAATGATTCTGTGATGCTTCAGAAACAAAACACACAAAACAGCAATGTACTTGAGGTACACTGGAAAATACAAAAGTAGATAATACTGCAGTCTACCAAAAACATAACATTAAATATGATTGAGTGGACTACTGTATAAAGGAAGGGTAAATAATACTTACACCAAGGCTCCAATGCATGGGTGTGAATTGGGCAGGAAAAAGAAATTTTGAATATTTTGACAGATCAACCTGAAATATATTGTTTAATATAAAGATTGTTATTAATTGTTTTTTAAGTGTTCTCTGAAAGATAGTGATAACTTTAACCAATCTTCCTTGAATTGTCATACACAAAATAGAGTAATTTTGTCAAATGAGAAACAAGGCATTAATTCATATAGTGTACAAAACATGCAGAACACAAAGGTTAAGAATTTAAAAGTTAAAAAATTGGACCACCATCATTTTAAAATGATAACCTTTTTTCTCCATGTGCAGTTGCCTTTAGAAATTGTCTTCATGAATTTGCTGTTAGCTGTTATGATGTTTTTGCCCTGGCAGAATAAAGTAGTGCAATAGTCAGTAATTATATACAATTATAAAATATTTGAGATACAACGAGCACGCTGATTGGCTGGCTACCATGTTTATATCAGAGGACAGAGACATGGCTCGCTCAAAAAACGTCGAAAATATTTTATAAAAGCAATATAAAACGATCGCTTATGTCTCTGTTCTGTGATATAAACACTCTTGAAGATGTAGAGCACTCGAAAAGCAAGAGAAACACTCGGCTACGCCTCGTGTTCCTAAGCTTGCTTTTCTCTTGCTCTACATCTTCCATATGTGTTTATATCACGTGCAGTACAGAGACATGCGCGTGCGTTTTATATTGCTTAAATATAATAATAAATTAATATATATATATATATAATTTTCTTACATTGTTATTGGCATTCTGTTCAAGAAGTCGGACGAATAAAACTAAACAAAATCTAACTAAAAATAATTGTTCTTTAGGTAAAATTTATTTTCGTGTCGACATTTGGATATTAGTTCAGATCATTTATTCAGTAAGTTGATGCTGCTGTGTTTGATGATCATCAGTTTTTCCGTAAGACAAAGGTTGCATCACTTACTGGAGTTATTGTACAGGCTCGCTCTTGCCATGATTGACCATTTAATTGAAAAGTTTATATTGTTGTCCTTTAGGTGCCAAATATATTTAGAGAGCTCAGTGCTATTAGTGTATTTTCTGTGTCGGAAAGTTAGTTTGTGTTGCGTATATCTCTGTTTAAAAGTTCCTTCAAATTTACGTCGAGGTAGTTTACAATCTTTAAGTTGGTTTGAATAGTGATGTTTAATCCATTGTTCTTAAAGTGTCTTGTGATATTTTTTCTAATTCTTTCTGCTTGAGGTCCTGAGATATTCTTAAATACAGCTAGTCCGTCGTCTCTGTACAGTCCAATGTTTTCTTTTCCATAGACATTACATAAACCGTTGAGAATATATAATCCTACTAGCTCACAAACCTCCGCGCCGTCATAACTGCCCATGGTAACATCAAAGGAACTGTTGTTTTTCTTAATCCACGCTGTGTTGTTATTAAATAAAAGTGATTTTCTTGAGTGCATAATTATGTCAATGTCGCGGTCTGATATGTTAGGGTATCAGGATACCCCTAGCGACCGGTGTGCGTTCAACTCAAAGTTGTGCCAAAACTTTTAGTCTAAACCCCATTAAAGTATACATTTTTAGAAAGCTGAATAAATGTAGAAACTATTTATATTATTTTTATCGTAAAATAATTTTTTCCTTTTAGGTTAGAGCAAATTATTCAAATTTTCACCGAGGTGTCTTCGCGGAGTTCCCGGTCAATCAATATTGATCCGAAAACAATGTTTACTATCTTTCTGAGATCATGAAATATCACTTGTCAAAAGTGTGCCTCAGATTTTTGATTAGTTGCCCCGTTGTTCTGTTATATGTTCCTAAAGTTACAACACCGCCAAAATAGCTGTATCTGATACAAAACAGACGATAACTTTGGAATGGAGCAAAAAATCGAAAATCGGAGACACACTTTTAGAGAACAACTATCGAAGACGACCTCTGTCAAATTTCAGATGAATCCATTAAAATCCCTTTGACCGGGAACTCAAAATACACGGCTAATTGAATGTAAATTCACTTCAAAATGTCTTTTGGAGCCAAGAAGCGGGTTTGTTGACACAAGGGGATTATAACCCCTCATAATCTTGCCCAATGACAGCTGAAGTAAAGGGCAACCAAAATCTCATTACGTTTCCCACACAAATGGCGGGAAGTCAAGGCAGTTTGATCCCATTGAACTTTGGCTCTTGTTGAATAATCTTTTTACAAAGGTTTTGATAGTTAAACAAATATATTCTTTACCGACAAGCTCTCTTGATGACAGGTCAATTGACAAGTGATGTCAACAGATAATTGACAGGGATTAAGCCGGAAAAAAATCGCTATTAAAAATCGCTAGTGAAATAATTTTTGTGGCTACAGCCTCAGAGGCGAAGCCACTTAGTCATCGGGTCGTGTCCGTGCGTGCGTAACTCCACAGGAAGCCCAATTATAAACTTCAGAACCAATCATTGATCGACTTTGAACGAATAGACAATGATTGATAATGATAAACAAAGGACACTTTGAAATAAAAGAATTTCGATTCAGTGTTAAAATAAACAGAAACGAAAAGATTTTGAAAGCGAACTGCCACCTGAGTCTGTCAAGAAAACAACAAAAAGGCGTATTGAGTTTACCACCGATTGCATGGTATGCGCCCGACAGATAAAAGTTCGTGAAGATTCTCTTCCGTCAATTGACTAATTACTTGAGGCAAAAATTTGCTGTGGAAATTCTTACAATCAAGAATAAAAACAAGTACAAATTCATCTTTAAAAGAGTTAAGTTAAAAATTGTCAAAGAAATAATTTATGTGAACTTTTTTCCGTAAATTAGGCCACTTTGCACACGAGACTTCAAAGCCATGACCGACAGTGAATGCTACTCAATTTCAAGCCTAAGATATAATTAGGTATTATATCGTTAAAACTAAATAATTAAATGACATAAGCACAGGTGTTTTTGGCTCAATTTTCTATGTAAAGGAATATCTCTATATACCTGTTTTATATTCCAATCGTCTGTTTGTTTACCAATTAGAAGTGACTCGACCGATTGTGTTTCGAACGCTTTTATGTCGGGCGCGTAGCAATAAAATTTAGTGGCTGTGAATATTAATTCTTTTTGTTACATTATCTTCTAGGGAAAAAATATTTTTCGCATTTGTTTGACCGCTACACTTTTATGTTACTGGAGTTACAGCAAATTGACAATAAAAAATTATATACAAAAAAGCAACCTTACTAACCATGTAAGCGCTCAGTAGTCCGATGTAAGAAATTTCAGTAAATAGCCAGTATTTCAACATTGTATCTCATTTTTATTGAAGCTTTTCTTTCTATCCCATAAGGCTGTAGCCACATGCACTTAACAATCGCCTATTTTTTCACCAAATCATAGCTTATTGTGTATTCTATCAGAAAATGTAAAAAAGTAAAAATTGACCCTTTTGAGAAACTTTGGGGTACCCTGATACCTTAATGTACTGCTTGGCAAAGTTGATAGAGTTTGTCAATAGCTTCTTGGTAATAGATGGGTAGAAATTCTCAATGTCGAAAACAGCAAAGGTGTGGTGATTCTTGTTTTGAATATTGGAATACCAGTTAATTACAGAGGTGGAGTTCTTCCATTGGTTGAGTCCAGTTTCTTTCCTAACGGTAGTATTAATGTTTTCGAGTATCTGTTTGCTTATTCGTCCGGTTTCACTCTCGAATTTCACTTTGAACATCGCTCTACGATGATGTATCGAGCACTTTTTAACTGTGTTAGCTACAATTCCTTAATATTACTATATTTGTCAAGCACCTATAAGAATCCAAAACCTTTTTAGAACCAACTTCATAATAACAGTAAATATGTAAATAACGGTATTTGAAAGTGATTTACCTCATCATTAAGAAAGCCAGGTTGCCATCCTTTGATGAAGGTTCTCAGGATGAATTCATCCTTTTTTGGCATGTTCGGTTGAAGGGTATTTAGGTCCTTCCATGTTACCAAACCAACTTGTCTGAAGTATGGCTCTGGTTGTGACCAGATTGCTTCAACCTACATTAGTTAAAAAAGAGGGAATGAAACTAACATCTTTATTTGAGAAATGGAATTTAAAGTTTTGTCAATTCTCAGTAATAAATTAAGGGTACTGCAAGTGATTGTGAAAAATGGTGGTATTTCAAATATAAAATATTTTTAAACCCCTTTCTTGGAACAGTGACATACATTATATCAAACAGTTAATGTTTGAAGTAGCATGAACCATATGATACATTTAAGGATTTAATAGAAAACGCGCGCGCATGTCTCTGTACTGTGATATAAACACTCTGGAAGATGTAGAGCAAGAGAAAAGCAAGCTTTTAGGATCACGAGGCGTCGCCGGGAGTTTTTCTTGCTTTTCTCTTGCTCTACATCTTCCAGAGTGTTTATATCACAGTACAGAGACATGCGCGCACATGTTTTCGCCGTTTTTGTGCAAGCCATGACTCTGTCCTCTGATATAAACATGGCAGCTACCCAATCAGCGTGTGCATTATATCTCGAATATTTTATAATAAGCAATGTAAAAGATGTAATTATGAGATATTTTTGTGTGTGTATTGTAGTCTGATATTTTACAAGACAGTCGTGTGTGTATTTTGCTGAGCCTTTAGAAAAGGGAAAATGCAAGTTATGAGTAAAATGGCAGCCTGTAATGCATGAATTAAGGTACATAATGAGGGATTTATGATATGCTGTTTTGTTTTGCATTTATATCAAGTTTTTTCTTCTGAAACTATTTTTGTCAACCAGCAAATGTCCTGAGTAAAATAAATCATACCTCTAGCCTAGCAAAGGTTTTGAATGCACCTTTCAAAAGGTGTTTCAATTTCATCCATGTTGAAAACCATTATGCCATCATTACAGGCAACTGGCTGAATTTCTAGAAAAATTTGTTTGATAGGCACTTCTACAATTTGGCCAAGGTAAAAAGCAGAGGGGGATGACCCTTCAGACGTATATCCCACAACCACAAATGATTCACTCTAAAACAAAGGAAACAAACATTGTTACCACCATATGCATTGCTACGCACCCACAAACTTTGTTGCGAATGGCAATTTTTAGCTGTCAATCAAATCAAGTCTGCAGGCCTACGTAGAGTTGCAGTGTACCATTTTTGACTTAATTACTATAACAAAAGGTAGTGAGTTACTCTACGTTGGAGGATTGTTTATGTAATTATTTGTTGGTGCAAGATCAAAGCAAGGATGATCAGTGATGTGAATGGCAGCCAAAAATTGCAAATTGCCATTAGCACTATCAAAGTTTGTGGGCGAGTAGCAATATTGCCTACTGTGGTAATGCCACCCCTGGTGATTGTTAAAATGATACTTTATGCTGTATGTGTGCTTGTTATATGTATTTACTGTTTGATTTCAACTGCCCATGCATGCTTAGGTTGACACGTGTTTTGGTTTGTGTGGTGTTGTGAAGAGAGCTGTGTACGTGTTCGTCTAATTCTATTAACAGTAATTTTATGTTATATATTTTAACAAATTGTCCATCAATTGGATCCACAACTATTTGATGATGAGATGGAGTCAACTGTGGTAAATAAGAAGACATGGCAGGAGAAACTATTGTAAATTTGTTTTCTACCACTCAAAAATTGGGAAATGTGCAGTTGTGGTATGTCCTCTTATTTACCATGGCTCTTGCTCTGAAATTTACAAAAGGGGTAAAAATATGTACAAACCTCTGAGTTTTTCATGTTCCTGAAGTCAGGAATAACAATAGAGGCAGGTTCCTTAAACAACAAACAGACATTTTATATTTCAAGATAAAATGAAACTGACTGAGATAAAATGGTACAATACAGGAGTTTGACTCCCAGTCAAATTCAGCACCATGAATTCAGTCTTTAATTAATTAGAATGTGTCAGCAGTTGTAATTCCATGTGCAAATGGTTCTATAAGACCTTCGCATCTTCTCAGTTAAAGATGTTCGATGAAGCCTTGTCTCTCCCTCCCCCACTATCACTAATCATGGAGGGATGCTATAGAAAATGCATACCACTTTCCAGGAAGAGTAGGCTGTGGGTAAAGTTTAAATGAGGATTAAGCTCCCCTCTTCTGTAATGTCCATATAAGTAATGATATCAAACATATCAACCTCAATTTAAATTCCCTATTTTAAACCAACCTCGGTTTCTTCTGAGCTAGCTGGGAATATGTCATGATCCTTCCCAATAACTTGTTCTTCTTCTTCAGACACCTATCAAGTTATTAGAGTTGTTCCGCATAAAACCAAACTTCTACTGTGCAAATATAATTGTCCATTATATGACCGTAGATATGCTAATTTTCAAAATGTTTAGTCAGCCGTAAAAGTCATTTAGCAACACTGAGTTGACAAAGCAGTGATCTGAAAAATCTACCAGTAAACAACTATTTTCAGTTCACTTTTACATTTTGGTATTTCTTTAGTTCTTCTCTACCCAGAACCACAATGCCGACTAAGGGCCTGATTATATGAAGCGGGCTGGCCCGTTTCTAATATAATCACAACAACCAAACTTTTTGTGTGTTATAGAGAAGCCGGGATCTCGACAATTAAAGCAATCCAACCCGCTTAACCTAGTCAGCCCACTTCATACAATCAGGCCCTAAAAAGAAAGGAAAATGAATTAGAATTATACAATTTCAGTACTTTATGAAAATTAAAGTTCTTCGAACAAAGAAATGTGTCTCTCTGTGAGGAAAGTACAAAGTTCTATAACTGCTGGCAACAACCACCTTGGATGACGCCATATTCCGGCCACGCATTTATAATCTTTAAAGTTTTTAAAAATGTGTTCTATGATTATTCACTTTTGAGAGAGTTTGCGATTGAAACGGCAGGCTTTGTGTTTTTCCCTCTGATTAGGCATTCTCCTTATCTGGTTTTGCCTGAAAGGTGTTAGGAGTGGTGGAGTGTCTGGATACCCTTTGTCAGCCAAGAAAACGACATTGGGTGGTACGTCTAGAGCTAGGCCCGGACCAATTTGTTCCATCAATCGAAAACTTTGCGCATCGTGCATGCTGCCCAGAAATCCAGCCTGGAGAAAACGAATATGGCCACTGTTGTCGCAAACCATTTGTGTGTTTAGCAGATGGAAATGCCGATGTCCACTGTAGAAGTTCCTTTGAGGCTCTGTTGCTGGCCTGTAGATTTCATGAGGCGTTACGTCAATCACCCCCACACAATTAGGGAAGACACTCCAATTGTTGCACATAGAAGCCCACTCTCTTAGGGTCGGCCAAGTTACTGTGTTATGAAAATGGCGCCATAGAACACAGATGCCTTGATACAAAAGAGATGAAATTGTTTGAGGACTGACGTCAAACATCAAAGCAAGCGTATCGACGTGAGGATATTTTCTTAGCCAAATCAAAACTAAGAATATCCTATTTGTGATGTTAAGCTTGTACCTTCTAAATCTCAGCCTAGGCCTGCCTTGCCTAGTGATTTGGAGAAGACCAGGCGTAGCGCGATGAACAATGTCGAGGAATGACTCTACTGTCTCACCTGTGTTTAGCCAAAATAGATAGCATTGACCAGAAATGAGAGAAAATACATCTCGTCCTCCAAAGTTATTTCCGTGAAAATTAGGCAGGAGCCTATCACGCAGAGGCAAGGAGCACTGGGTGGGGTTTACCAGAGATATTATCCCAGCAAGAAATTGAGTTAAAATTATTCCTTGCATTTGTGGTGGGCCAACTAAAATTAGACAACAATTGATTTGCTGGCAAATTGAAAGCAGCAAGAAATATAGGCGTAAGTAGTGAACATTTCGTTGAATCATTTCAGTATACTGCTTGCAATCAAGCTGTGTTTTTAACTCCAGGAACTTCCAATTATTTGACCTCAAAACAACATGACCACTGATCAATGCTTAGCGGGAAGACAAAGGAACAAAGTGGTAATAAAAAGTAATTCCAGATTCCATAAAAAATATAGGGATCTAAAGAGATTACATCATATAGCAGACATGTTTGTGGTCAAATAATCAAATCTTTGCTCATAAAAATATGCCATTGTTCTTGTTCACAATAAATGGCATTCATGAAATCCCTCTAAAATTGTCTAAAAATTCCAATAGCAGCCCCAGTTTTCCATTGGCGTTATACAAATGACAAATATATCTCCTCCCCCGGCTCTACTTGAATGTAAATCTAAATGAAATACTGTATTAAACTCCCTATTGGGACTTATAAATAGAAATATATCTCCTCGCTCCTCCCCCTCTATAAACACAAGAAGTATTTATCACACTTTTGCAATGGGTAAGGTTGTGCAAATCTTTTCTTAGTCATTGTGAGTAGATGTATAAAAGCCTGATCATGAGCTCCGCTCATTCTCTTGTCGTTCCACGAGTGTAGTCAGTCATGTCAGAAATCTGGAGACCTTTTGAGGATACAGAGACCGAACAACAATCATCGTCGTCATGTAGTACTGCAAGGCAAGACAGCAAACGAATGAAAGTTAGAGTTGGAGAAATGGAAACAGAAATTTTAATAGACGCGTGTATGCACAGTATGGAACAAGGATGGAAGGCAGTCCTCCTTAGGGCTAGAGTCCTCATCGTGGGACCCTTACCTGGGACCATTTTTTTTACATAGTTCCCTACCTAGGACCTTTTTTTACGTAGGCCCTTACGTGGGCCCATTGCCTTACGTGGTTCCCTTACGTGGTTCCCTTACCTTACGTGGTTCCATTTTCCTTACCTGTTACCTTACGTGGTTCCCCAAAGGTATTTCTTATAAAACGTACAGAGTAGGAGGTTTTATGGGGTGTTTTGGATGCCATAAAGCCAACCAATTATTTTTATATACTACCTTATGCATAGAGGACCTCTTCCTTTCTATCTCAGTGAGTTTTTTTTTACACGTATTTCTTTTCTTCTTAGTTATATTCTAACGCCAAAAACGTAGAGGCACCTATTGTATGATAAATTTATTATAAAACATACAAGATAGGTGGTTTGAAAGTGTCATTGATGTGTTTACGATATAAATTACAATGAAATACCACCTATGGTATAGAGGACTACTTCCTCTTTACATCAGTAGTGTATTTATCAAAAAATTTGCCTTTCTTCTTTGTTATTTTCTATTCAAAAAGACGTAGAGAAAATAACAAAGAAAGGCAAATTGTTGCATTGGCTCTTCTCACTACATGCTTCTGTATGGTTGTACGCCATTTTTCTTTTTGAGGAGCACTAACATAGAAAGATAAAGTGCATTAGCTGAGGACATGTTTTTGGGTTTGCTTTAAACAGCTATACCTAGAAGCTGCTCACACTCTTTTTGGTCCAATGACTTTTTAGTTGGTAGTGTTGGGTTGTAAATGTTAACAAGGAATTCCAAGAACGAGGCCAAAGCCAGGGAGTAAGCTTTGAGACTCCCTGGCTTTAAGCCCCTTGGAAGGTCAGGTCGGTTGCCTTTCTCTGCCTCTTCATATTCTTTATACATGTCGAGATGCTTTTTGAAAAACAGCCAAACCTTGGTATGGTTAGCCCATGGTGCACATAGGTTGTTGTCCACTTCTTTAAACAGAAAAATATGTATTGGATAAAATATTAGACAATGTAAGTCGTGCTACTTACCAGGTGATTTGGCAATATCAAAGGCCAGTGTGTGCACCTGTTGAACTCTCTGCATTGCATCCTTTTTATCTTTACCTCCTCCGTCTGGGCCTTCTAAGTGATCAACGAAGGTCTTAAGAGCACTACTGAAGCTCGAAGAAGTTTGAAGGTATGAAGAGAGAGCCGATTGTGAACCTAGACATAAATGTTAATGTAAGTTCAATTATAGACTATCTAAAAGGACAGTGTTGTGCCCTCTTACTTGCATCTAGACTACAGTCTGACGCTGACGGGGAATAATCGTCTTCAAGAACATCTAAAGGAGGAACATAGTCTTCTGAATTGTCCTCTTCCTGGTCACTCTCGATGATAGGGTCACGAGCTAAGAATGCATTGAAATATGTTGGTATTGGCGAAACACCTATGCTATTCTTATTTATTTGTTCATACCTTGCTTTCGAGAGGGGCGATTGCTTTCTTCTGGAGCGTCTGAGTCCTGGACAGATTTGTTGATATCTGCAAGAGATACTTCTTCTACTTCTATCTTAGTAGCTGAGGCAGAGGAGCTTTGTTCTTTCATTTTTAACATCATGTTTTTGTACCTGGATAACGAAAAAATCTAGCAGGCGACATATGATCTATATTCAAGTTCAAAGTCATAACTTACTGAATTGGTGTACTATGCCTATCTATATTGTGCCTTGATTTCCAGTGAGCTGAGTAGTTCTTGACATAGGCACCACAGTTGGGATTTCTTAATGGATTTCCACCTTTACTTGCTGCTTTTGTGAAGGTACTTTTTATCTTTTCTTCTGACCAGCCTTCTACAGTTCTCAGGTGTCGCCACAACCTCTTGCCATACAGTTTGCCACAATCTGGACAGACACCCTTACCACTTCCAATTTCATCATCACATTTCTTTCCTTTCCCCTTCTTACCAGATGCTATCTTACCTCTCCATATTCCTTTCCCTCCATCGTCACTTTCTTCTCCTACCATCATTTCATTAGCATCGTCATTCTCACCTTCGCCCCCAACAGCAACAGCTTCAACACTTTCATTGTCTTCTCCCTCGACAGCAACAGCTTCAACACTTTCATTGTTTTCTCCCTCGACAGCAACAGCTTCAACACTTTCATTGTCTTGACCCTCGACAGCAACAACTTCAACACTTTCATTATTTTTGCCTGCGTTATGCTCTGCAGCATCTCCATTGCCTGTAGCCACATCGCCTCTTTTACATGGCTTTTCCCTGACGACTGACAGTGGCAATTCGTCTTCAACATCTGTGGAGGCATTTCCTTGGTCGAATAGAACAACACTGCCATTCTCATCTACCTCATCTACCTCATCTGTCTCAACTTCCTCACCCACTACATCATCACAACACTCATCCTCATCTACATTCTCAACTTCATTAGCATTACTTTCTTCGCTACATTTGTCATATTCAGCCTCTACGTCACTTTTCTTTCTGGCTTCTAAATCACCTACTCCTTCACTCTCGCCATCTTTACATACACTTTCAACTTCATTGACTACATCATCAACAGCTCTAGCTACACACCCAACATCAGTGCTCTCTTGAGGCAAATTGACATCATTGACTATTGTGTCAAATGTAGGAATGTCAAGTACTGAGTCTGGGATGTCTGGGCAATCTGACTCTTCTTCCTTTTCTTCTTCAAACGTCCAGAGCACCCGTCTGAGCCCAATTATCTCGTGTGAGAGGTTGTCGTAGCCACTCCTCCATTTCACGCATTTCTGGATCATCATCATGATCATCACTCACTTTACTTATCTGTACGACTATCGGAAGCTGTTGCTCATAGAACATCTCATCATCAAAAACTGCAATTAAATAGCATAATAATGCTATTCGGAAGTGGAAATAAAAATAGTAGTGCTTAAACAGCTCTTACCTTGGGGCATAAAGCCATCTCCTGAAACAAGAGGCTCGTCTGTCGAAGTAGTTATTGGTTTTATGGTGATCTCTTTATTTCTTTCTCTTGAAAGTTTCTGAAGAAAGAGAGAAGTTGTATTGAATGTGGCTTCCAGCCCCATCTCAAATATTGGCATTTAGCCTATTGTATTTTGCATTCTTATACGATCATCTTAACTGTTCTAATTCTGCAGCTAATTGATAGAGACTAGGGTCTTTATAGCGTTTAACTGTTTTTGTTTTTGTCGAGGAACATGGTACTATTGGAATCTCAAGGGTTGTTACTTTAGCAGATTTCCGTTTCTTAAGAGGACTTGGTCTTTTGACAATCTTTCCAGATCTAGTCTTAGTCATTTCTAAGAACAAACAACACACTCAGTTTTTTTCTTCATATTTATTTATAATCTTAGACATGCTCAGGTACGTTTTTGGCGCATGCGCAGAGGTGCTCTGCACCCCTGACCCCCCCTGACCCCCTCTGATCAACATGTATCATATTGCTCACTAGCTTCCATTTGGCCTTTTTTAAACTGAAATTGGCTAAATAGTTCTTGATTTATTACAAAGATACCATTGCGCATGCACAGTATAAGGTGCAGCACCCCCGTAGTCCTCACGTTTTATTGACATTGAAGAAGTTATCAAATGCCTTTGGTTTGGTGTACATCGATGTAATCCTTGAGAAGTTATACTTTTTACCTGATATATGACCACCCTCCCCTCCCTATTCAGAGATTTTGTCAGCAAATGCACGTGTGATTAATTGCTTCAAAATTCACCCATAACTTAACCCCTCCAGAACGGATAGAAATATAATATCGCTTTTCTAGGTCACTTACCCGTTAGGCAACTCTAAGCAGCTTGGCTTTCACATCGGTTTATTTTTTGATACCAGAAAAAGACAATTTTCCAGGAGCTTTAAAAACACATCTATACTACCTGGAAGAATCAAGAAAAGAGGACGCACAGGGGGTGGGTAGTGACAAAAATACCTAAAAATCCTAGTTTTTCAACAATATTTAAAAAAATATTTTAACGTGCAGTTTATCCCGATTTTGAAGATAATTGGAATGTATATCAACTATCTCATAATCTTTCATTTAGATGAGAAAAAAGAAGTCTAGCTGCGCATGCGCGAGTACTATAGCTCAGAAAAGGAAAATAGAGATGCCTAAGTACAAAATGTAGTGTCAAATATAAGAAAACTACATGCTAAATTCAAAAAATCACTATGGTTTCAGGTTTTAACCGATTCTCATGAGACTTGGAATATAAGTTAAGCAACTCAAAAAGTAGTCACAGATTACACAAAAAGTTCGTACTACGCATGCGCAGGGTTTTACACAAACATTTATCTTATGTTAATCATAAAGCAAAAGTTAAGAAATATTGTAGTATTTCAAAAAATTATTTCTTCACAACAACAAGCACGAGAGAAAAGATATTCCTGCAACACAAAGTAGAGTTGTCAGGCTTCACAATAATTATAAAGCGCAAATCTTTACAGAAGCTTTAGTGTCCATAAAAACGTATTAAACATATGACTCTTATAATAAGCGATTTTGGCGAAAAAAAGACAATGAAAATGTGTCCAAAAAACAAAGTATTACAGTATAAACAGAAAAACTTTTGGTATCCACCAAAAGTATTTGAGTTGCTCTTTCAAAAAATGGCAAACAAAGGTTGTTTAGTGCGCATGCGCAGAAGTTACAGGCCATCAAACATAGGTACTTTTTCAAAATTTTAAATGTAAAACTTAACAAAAACACTTCCATTGTGTAGCAGTCATTGCTCTGACTCAGCAGAGTGAATTTTACATAATTTGGAGTTTTTTGAGTGCGCATGCGCAGCATTTGAAAATCAGGGGTTTGCTATTTTGGGACTTTGCCGATGTCTGAGTTGAGGGCATTAATATATATCTTAAAGGACTTGTCAAGACAAGATGATTAAAGTTTGTTTCAAGTCAATTGATGCGCATGCGCAGAAGTTACATAATTTTCAATATTCAATATTCAAAAAATCGCTGCGCATGCGCATTGAAATTAAACTACGAAGGTATGGTATTGCAAGCCCTTATCAAGCTCTTTCCAACGACACCTCTTCTGTTAAAATTCATTAAGTTTTGGCGAAGTAATAGCGGTTTGTATTTTGGGTCTAAAAAATTGGTTCCCAGTCCCCTGGCCGAGCGATCACATTTTAATATATATCTCATTGACATTTTGTTCAATTGAAAAAGTAAGAGCACTGATAGAGAGCCCTAGGTATAGGCTACAACTTGATTGGCTCAAATTGTTTAAAAATTACTACGCATGCGCAGTAGATTAAAAAAGGTTTTTACCTATTTTACGCATGCGCAGTGCAACTTTTTCAAAAAATTATTTTACAAACGTCTAGAATACATTATTCTGCATCTGGCTAGTGTAAAATTTGTAGTTGTTTTGGAAAGTAACGCTTCGAGTATGGCAAAAAACTTCAATTTTTGGTCAAAATATTTAAAAAATCATATATCCCATAATATTCACTCTTTTTCAACGAAATTTTTACACAAGATAGACAATTACAAGTACTTTCTAGTGAAGGCCTTAAAGTTAGCAAAATACTCTTAAGGACCTCAAAAACAATAAAATAGCTCAAAAATAGGGTTAAACAGAAAAAAAGTTCCTGCGCATGTGCAATTCATTTTCAAGTCTTGCACAATCATCAATTGTATAGCACATCTGATGGTCTATGATTGGTGTGATTTTAAATGGTTAAGTTTAAAAGGAACCCATATAAATTAACGAAAAACTTATTTTTAGGTGATTGGTTGAGATGAGTCACGTGACTTGTAGAAAAAATAAGGAAAGTTTTTAACCACGGCAGTTGTCCAAAAGATAAGTCTTTATGTATATACAAAAAACATTCAAAAAACACTGATAGTTGCTGGGAAATTAGCTCATAACCGAGGGTCCGAAAAAATTACGTACATATTCAAAAAATCATATCTCGGCAAGAAATGGGTCTTTAAAAAAAAAAAAACCGTTGCAAAGCCCGTTCAAATGTCTACCAAACAGCAGAAAATTGTTTCATTTCAAATTAATCTGTAGCCGAAAATTAACTTTAAAAAACCTTACCAGGGACCCTTAACCCTATTTTTGTAACCTCTGCGCATGCGCACCTATGAAAATGAAACAACTTGCACAAGAAAGCCCTATGTCTGATTAGTAAGTGTACCAAGTTTCATTTCAATCCGTTAAATCTTCAAGGAGTTATAACTAAAAGAAGCTGAAAAACTTAAGAAAAAAGTTCAAATGTAAGGCACTATGGTACTACGAAATGGTTACTAGGCCTTAAACTTTCGCAGGTTACGTAACCCTGGGGGTACGCCAATATGGACAAATTATACATCGTTGGAAAGCCCTTGTGAAGGAGAACAAGATAATACAATAAAACCCTTGACCTAGCATAAATTGATCACGTGACAGCTTCCCAAAGATGGCAAATTTGCAACTTTTAAACCTTTATAACTTTTTAAGCATTGGTAACCAGGCCTTGAAACCCAATAACCTGGTGCCCTATGACTAAGACAAACCCACCCATAAAAGTTTCATCAAGATTGATGACGTCATGGGAACCGCGTAAAGGACTCTAATTAGGGTAAGAGAGAAAATACGAAATTCGTCCATCAGTTCAGTCTTGAAAGATTATTACACCAAAGACCATGAGACCAAAGTATTAAGACGCATGAAAAGAATTGTGAATGAAGAGCTGAAGAAGCAAGCTTTTTTGTACCAGAAGAGCGCCACTAGCAATCAATTTAGTAAGCCAAAAAGCACAAGATGACAGTGCAAAAGAATATGCTTATCGATGAAAAACAAGCTGATCAGCAAGATGACGTAAGATCCCCAGACAAGATAGACACGAGCATCGTCGAATCTGATGAAAGTGCCGAGAAAAAGGAAGATTCTTTAAGCTGTTCTTTACAGGTGGCTACTTCATCTCAGAAAAAGGTGCAGTCACATCCGAACCTCAAAGTCATAGACAAACACATGCGATATGCTACAAAGTCAACACCTGAGCAAAGAAAAGTTCAAAATTCAATGCCTTTTGTGATGATTCAGATGACGAGGATGATGATGGTGCACCTACTCAACCACCAAAAAAGAAAAAAAAAACACTGCGAGAAGTAAGCTACGAAGCACAGACGGCTCACCAAGCAATGTGCGAGCACGCAACGGCAAGTCTTGGCCTGATGTCACATGTTCTTAACAAGCTCGAGAAGAAATTGGATGAGAGCTTTAACTGAAGATGACTAGTTTGGTTCAAGAAACATGTAGCTTCTTTATTGCTATACGTATACTGGCTTTGCTCTGTGTTCATAATGGAGTACAAACACTAAGAAACACTAATTAAAATTGATAATAATGGAGTTAGCATAATTTAGCGCTAGTTGTATTATCTGTAATGCATTCTTTTCTTTTTCTTTTCGAGATATTCCAGCTCTCATGGAACCTCCATTTACAATGCACTAAAGGAACTCGAGAATTAAAAAAATTGATGAAAAATTTGCATAAATTATGACTATAAGAAATACATATATTCTTCTAGAGCGATAACACTTAAACCGTGAAATAACTTAGTAACTAAATAGAGACAAATAGTAGCAAAACCCTTTGTTTTCTATTGTTTGATTAGTACTATTAGTACTTTTTAGTTAGTACTTGTTTCACGGTTTTAGTGCTATCGCTCTATTTCCGATATACATGTTATCTGTGTTCTGATATTTTTCCAAATAAAAGTATTTGCTCCATAAACAATCAAGCCTATTTTCTCGTGGAATGTTTGCTAAATCAACGTTATATATGTTCGAAGTTTTCCTCGTGCTTGTATAAATGCAGTCCGAGAGACCTATACTGTATACACACTGCATCTTTTAACCGCTCAAAATGCAACAAAAAAGTGACTTGCCTTTCTTGCGTGGGAAAAAATTTGAATCAGTGCAGCTGTATCTGGATCATAATGAAGCTTGTCGTACGTATATAAATGAAAAAAAGAAAAGGGTATATACTAAAACTAGGCCGACAATAGAGTGATCGCACTTAACCCGTGAAAAAGTACAAAATCTAAATAGTACTAAATAGCAAAAAACTCCTTGTTTTCCATTGTTTAATAGTGCTATTTAACATTATTTAGCTAGTACAATTTCACGAATTAAGTGCAATCACTCCAATAACAATGATAATAAGATCGGCCTTCACTTTTTAAATACTAATTTAAAATTGCTTATGACTTTTACGGCTGACTAAACATTTTGAAAATTAGCATATCTACGGTCATATAATGGACAATTATATTTGTACAGTAGAAGTTTGGCTTTATGCAGAACAACTATTAAATACACTTTGTTAAACATGATTATAATATAGATACATTCTTAGGCACGCTCTGATTGGTCGAGCCTGATTGAAAACTGTGTTTTATTTGGCCAGGAAAAACACAGCTCGGGCATATAGGAATAATCATTTTTGCAATAACGGAACGTAATCTCACAATCTGGTTGGCTCTCAGCCATTGAAGAGGACAGACACATAGAATGACGAATCGCTTGAGCACGGAGCCAGCGCATGCTTGAAACAGTTATTGCTTTCAATCTTTTTCCTTGTTGTGAATCATTTTTTACTTTGTTTATTGTAATAACACAAATGTACTGCGCTCGTGGTTCCACTTGAGTTTTGAACGTTTTGTGACATCAAATTCATTGTCAATAAGAGCACAGACAATGGAAAACCGCTTGCGATTTGTTAAATCTTGCGAGTGCTCTGATTGGCTGAGAACAATTGAAAACCATTAGAAATTAATTTTCAAAATCGAAATATATATAAAAGTAATAAACTTTTTAAAGTTTTAAGGGGATGAATAAGAAATGCACAGCTATCAACAAACCTGGTCATCTGCAATTTTCATGATAGTGGTTTCAATCTCAGCATGTTCTTCTGCAGACACCTTCAGTATTAAAATAAATGTGTCTTAATGCCTTGAGAGGAATCTAACAGATGAGGGCGAGGTGACCATGCACATTTTGTTGGTATATAATTGTAGAAAAAACTTACACATAAGCATCTACATTTTTTAAGTAACCCAAAAAAGATTTATATATTAGATTTTTGAAGAGATCATGGAAGGATGCTAATATCTTAATTATTAAGAACCCACACCACTATCCAGGAAGAGTAGGCTGTGGGTAAAGTTCAAATGCAGGATTGAGCTCCCCTCTTCTATAATGTCCATACACTAAAAAGTTGTTAAAAGTAGTCATATGAAACATTATAGATGCATAATTATTTCACAATAATTATTCTAAACCAACCTTGGTTTCAGAATAGCTTTCTTGGACATTGTGATCATGTTCTTCAGACACCTAAGTTTGTTAAACATGAGTATAAAACACTGATCAACTGCTTAATGAAATGTACCTATTGCATCAAATACACCACTGATACCTACAATCTTGGACTGTTAGAACTAATTACGGCCTTTTAGATTCTTCTCTTGTTTTGTTGCTCATGATACTTCTCACCCCTACCCCTCCCCATTCAATGTTGTTATGGTTGTGAATATAGATAATAAGGTTGTCAGATATAATCAGTTAACATATTGTGAAACATGTTTATACACACTTTTTTTAAAGTTGTAAGGGGATGAATAAGAAATGCACAGCTATCAACAAATCTGGTCATCAATTTTCATGATAGTTGTTTCAATATATCTCATTTTTTTCTGCAGCACCTTCAGTATTAAAATAAATGTGTCTTAATGCCTTGAGAGGAATCTAACAGTATTTTTTTTTTGTGGGATTTTTTTTTTTTTTTAATATTCCATTAAGTTTAATTAATTTTCGTAATTTTTACAAATATTATATTATTACCTATATACGTACTAGTATATTATATATTTTTACAAAGTAAAAGTAATATATATTTTTAACAAAGTTTTTACAAAGTTTTTTTTTTTTTTTTTTTTTTCCTTACACACGTCGTCAACATTACCAAACAATCAACAACACAATTCGGACAAAAACACACATAATACGCACAATTGCGCTTTTGCCAGGGTTTTTTTAGAAATTTCACTTTAAAGCGAGGGACATTTTACTCCATTTATTTCTATGTTTGGAAATCTGATTTTTTTCTTTGGCCAATTTGTGCTCAATACGTTCGTTATATTTGAGACAATTCTTAAACATCATCAAATTTGGAATTTTTCCTTTTTCTCTAGCTTTGTACAAGCTCATTTTGTACATTAATAAGATATAATTTAGCATAACATCGTCAACACCAAGTATAATATTTAATTTGTTGCACTCTCGTAAAACGATATTAAATTCTAACAACCAATTCCTTATATCAAAATAAAAGTTTTTTGATTCTATGCACTCTACGAAGAGATGATCTATTGTTTCAGGATACAATGAGCAAAAAGAACAAGAAGAAGAATCCAATATTTTGAAACGATGGAGGTCACGATTTAGATATAAAATATTGTTTAAGATCTTATATTGAAAATATCTTGAATATGTATCAATAGAAGTTAAAAAGATACTATTATAGATCTTTGCCCAGTCGAGAGGGTTTTCATAGTTAATTCTTTTTTCTATATTTTGTTGAGATGATGGCGGGCGAAATTTTGTGTCTATAAGACATTGATATATCATATTTGTCTTAACTTTTTCTAATTCCAGTCTTTTATTCTTAAAATATAAAGATGGTTTTGTGCTTTTCTCTTTCTTTATTTCATTTTGGTTTTCTTTTACTAGTGTTTTCCACGAGGGTGGAATCGCACTAATAATGCCTGCCCGTATTATATAATCTTTATCTTTTAACCCTTTACTTTTTGCACATATCCAAGTTAAATCGTAATTCCTGTCAAACAAATCCTCAACTTTATTTATATTACAGTCTGAGAATTCTTTGTAAAAAAATGATTTACTAGCTATTTTAAAATGCTTGTTGTTCCAAAGATATTGCTGACATACTACCGTGGGATCATTAATTTTTTGGTCAGATATTTCTGCCCATGCTTTTAAAATCAATTTGTAAAAAATTGGAGTATTCTCTGGAATTCTATCCTGATCAAAATTTACATTGATGTGTTGAAATCCTCCTATGGACTGAAGATATTTTGACGGTATAACATGAACTTGTTTTATTTTCCGATGATATAATTAAACGTATCGCCCACATTATTTGGTTAGCCTTCAAAATTGATTGAAAATCTGGAAATTTCAATCCTCCATTGGAGTAATCACCAATTAGAGTGCTATGTTTGATTTTGGGTTTTTTACCGTTCCATACAAAATCTTTGGTCAAATTTTCCACTAGATGAATGAAGTCCATCTGGACTGGAAGAGATCTACAGACGTATAAGAGTTTGGGTATTGCAAGAGAGCGAAGTATTTGAATCTTTCCAAAAATAGTAAGATTTCTTGATTTCCAAATCGATAGCGTTGTTTGAAAATTTGTGATTATGCGCTTGAAATTATTCTCGTACGAGAATCTATTGTTGTAAGAGACATACACCCCTAAAATTTTTATCCCTGTTTGGTGAAAATTAATCCACTTTATATTATTGAATTGACTGGGTATAGCAAGAATTTCCCTTCCCAACCATCCTGCTTCTGATTTCTTTTTATTTAGCCTTAAAGATGAGAAGAATCTAACAGTATTAAGTAGTATTTCTAAAACACACTTTAAAAAATGTTGCTTGTTATTGCTACAATGGTCATTGTTAATTTCTGGTGACAAAGGTTGGCACCACTCCAAAGTTCTGAGAAGCTCGCATAGAAATTTCTGGGTGTCTTTTCAAGAACCCTTGTCACCATTTTTTTACTCAAGCACCCTCCTTTAATCTCCTTGCCACGCTTTTTTGCTATCGCTGTAGCCATGTATATTATTATTTCCTTGCTTTTGCCATAGCCCTGTTGACTTACGTCTATAAGATAGGCTGCCAATTGTTCTTCATCCTATTGAGTCAGGATCGTTTCGGGACCGCTTTTTGATCAATGGACAACATGACCAGTTAGTCGGTCTACAAGAGTGGATCTAGGGACGTTGAAATTTTGCGCAGCTGCGTGATGGGACATTCCCTGATTGAGGACGGTGTGGATTGCTGCCTCCATGTCAGCATTGCTCCAAAGTTTAGCCTTTTTGGGCCGTGGCATCACGGATAACTATTGAAAATTAAAACTCATGACAGCAATAAGCATGCGAACAAAATTATTGAAATGGAGGACTGCATAAATAGCATGACTTTTGAACTTGCAGAGCTTAAGAAAAAGCTAATGGAAGCTGACTTTGGAGAGAAAAGCTTTCAAGACAGTGATGAGAAAACTAGATTCTACACTGGACTTCCCAATTTTCTCATTTTACAACAAGTTTTGACTTTATGCTGCCCCTACATATATTCTGGAGCAACAAACACTAACAAAGTTTCAAGAACTGCTGGTTTCTCTTATGAGACTCAAACTAAACTTGTCTTTGCAAGACCTTGCCTACAGATTCACAATCTCACAGTCCACTGTTTGTAGAGTCTTAGACAAGTGGATAGATGTTTTAAGTGTGAGATTCGACTTTTTGATCATATGGCCGGACAGGGAAGATTTGATTGAGGCCATGCCCACTTGCTTCAAGCAGAATTATGGTAACCGTGTTGCAGTAATAATTGATTGCTTTGAGGTTTTCATCAACAGACCCTCAAGCCTGATTGCTCGAGCAATCACGTGGTCAAATTATAAGCACCACAACACTGTGAAGTTTCTAATTGGGATAACCCCACAAGGAGTGATATCGTTTATCTCCAAAGCATGGGGTGGCAGGGCCAGCGACAAGCATGTGACAGATAATTGTGGTATATTTGAGAATCTTATCCCTGGTGACCTTGTCCTTGCTGATAGAGGGTTTGACATCACAGAAAGTGTGGGACTATATCAAACATCATTGAAAATCCCAGCATTTACACATGGAAAAAAACAACTTTCTGCTAAAGAAATTGAAGACACCAGAAAAATTGCTAATGTGAGAATCCACGTTGAAAGGGTCATTGGCCTGGTAAGAAGAAAGTATGTAATTCTTCAAAGTACTCTACCAGTAGAATTTGTAACTGTGAAATCTGGGCAAACTGAAGCACCCATTGACAAGATAGCCATAATATGTTGTGCTCTTACAAATCGTTCAGAGTCAGTTGTACCATTAAATTAACTCATTATATCTTTAAACATTATATGCATAAACAAATAAATACCAGTAAATAAGTTTAAAATTTCCATTTATTGTACAACTAGATGCCTAATAGGCGTTCACTCGGGCTACGTGTGTGTAATCCTTGGGGAGAAATGGAGAACAGAAGTTGATGGAAACCAGTTTGACTTGTCAGTGTCTTTTGATCGCAAATTATATTGGCCGGGGAGAAAGTATTTTGTAGATAATTGTACCACCTGCAGATTGGTGGTTATTAATATACTGCTGGTCTTTTTATCATGCCAGACATATACAGTATACAGTCTGCTTTATTTAGCTAAATGCCTACCAAATGATCCAATATGATCTATAGATAATACATAATAGGTTAGATAAGATATTTCTGTTCTGTGCTTTTTACTTTGATTTATGGAAACAAAACTTACAAACTGTAGCAGACTGTTTCGATATCCAAGTTAAAATGATTTTGATATTGCTGTTATCACATTGGTAGATTCTAGAAGTGCCACAGTTACCTTTATGAAATCATTTTAGTACAGTCATTTCAGTTTCTTAACACAACTTTTCAATACATGAATTACCATGTTTTCAATATGGAGCAGATCAATGATTATAGCAGTATCAGTTGCTGATGCTTTATTTAAGCAACAGATGATAGATTTCTATGACTCTACCGGTGAAATAGAGCATGCGTGATGTTGAGAGCAACACAAGAAAAGTTTGATTTTCAAACTTTTTCGAGTGTTTCTCCCAACATCACAAGTGCTCTATCTTTTATTGCTTTTATGATATAGCAAGAGGTATTTTAAGAACGATCAAGTTGTGTTATTTCCTGATCAAAACTAAAATTCTCAAAACTTGTGCAAATATAAGCCAATCACATTTGTCGTACTTTATGAGTAATCAGTATGACTCACAAGCAGTGTTTTTGAGAATAGTTTGACAACTTTCATTGAAGGAATTCAGCAGAAATTATCCTGAACAAAGAGCTTTCTGTTTTTATAATTGACAATGGCTCGAAAATAGACGAAAAGGCTAAATATGACTTGCAGTTCTTCAAGATTTGGAAATGATAGCTTGTGTTAAAACATCTCTACACTGGCGTAGTTTATACGAAGGATGAACAAGTTGTCTCGAGGCCACGGTCAGTTTTGGAAATCTTCGCCTGTAAAGACAGTAAGTAAGAAACAAAATTTTGTTCAATGAAAAATAATCCTAATTGATTTACTGCGCTTCCCAGTCACACGTGAACAACGATACTAAAAATCACGAACGAAACTTGAGTTTTGGTGGACGTCAATCATCTGTATTTCTATGACAACCAAGTTGTAGCTCCTCCCTCTTGTTTACTTCAAAACCGATTTCCGGCCGCCATTACGCTTTTGATCAAACATGACAAAATCATTTCCGACCTCTCTAAGATGGAGAGTCGTCATGTTAAAACAGAGTGGTCACACTCAAGCAAGCATTGCTAACATTCTTTCGGTAAGCAGGACGTTTGTAAATAACATTTTAAGATTGTACGAGAACACTCAAGATGTCATTGGCTTCCCCCGTAGAAAATCGCGAGTGCGAAAATTGACAGGTAAGCTAATTCGTACCTCCAGTTGAATGACTTGAATTTCTGCAAGATTTTCATAATAATATTACATAATAATATTTCATAATAATATTACAGGCCCTGAACACTGTCTAATTCGACGAATGATTGAAAATAACCCAGAATTATATCTGGACGAGATGCAGTCATGGTTAGAGTATATGACGGGAGAAGTATATGCAGTCCAGACAATTAATAGATTGTTAAAACAAATGGGATTGACCGTGATAAAGGTAATTCTCCACAGTTGTGACTTAAAGTAAAAATGTGAAATTGTTATCAATAAATTGGAGTTCAATTAATTGTTGCAGATGCAAATTATTGCTCGACAACGGAATGAACACCATCGAGCGGAATTTAGACGTTATGTGTCTCAGTTCCACCAACATCAGTTTTTATTTATCGACGAGTCAAGCAAAGACGAGAGAACAATCCAGGTATAAATTCATCATGCTTATTAAAAGTTCATGGAACATGATCGATAATTAGTCATTTGTTATTGCTGTAGAGAAAGTATGGACGTAGTCTAGCCAATTCCCGTGTGTCTACAATTGGAAACTTCACTCGTGGTACAAGATATAGCGTCCTTGGTGCTGTATGTTCAACTGGGGTAAAGGCTGCACATGTTATTACTGGATCATATAACAGATTGGATTTTGAATTTGCAATGGAGCACTTCGTTATTCCTCACATCAGATCATACGCTCTTGGAGAAGAATGCTCTGTTGTAGTTCTTGATAATTGCAGAATTCATCTTTCCCCATATGTATTTGAAAAGATTAGGTCTAAAGGTGGCATAGTCGTTTTTCTGCCGTAAGTCTGCCCGTTTGTTTTAGTGCATATTTATTGTGTTCGTGGTAACCCATAATTAGTGGTTATGGTATTATAGTCTTGACACAGCTGCAAGACAAGCACAAGGGATGGACCATGATTGAGATATGAGTGTACCCTCCCAAAAATGTCAATAAAATGGTCTGTCCCTTACTATCTTTAGTACTATTGGCAGCTAATTAATTCATTAAAATGATACCGATTTTAACAGTTTTATTTGTTTTAGACCATACTCACCTGACTTCAACCCGATTGAAACATGCTTTAGCATAGCCAAAAGATGGCTTCTTCGACACAAGGATTTATCTGAAGTTTATCCCAAAAGATCATTTGAAATTGCTCTTGAACATGTAAGGGAACATTTATTTAATACAAGAAGGGGTGCAAATGAGAACTGTGGTTTTATTCCCTACAGCTGAAAAATCTTTTCTAGAGTTTATTTGCACCACCCCCTTCATATAACTGCTGAATAGGAATTGATATTTCTCAATTATTCAGCAGTAGAATTAGAAATTAACAAAAACTGTTACATTGTACTAATTGTCAATTTTGAAATGTTTTTAGATTTGCCCAGAAAGTTGTGCTAATGTGATCAGTGGATGTGGATATGTTTGGGTTGAAAAACATTTTATTAATAGAGTAGACCATTATTATACCATGCATATAGAGTGCTTGAAATATATCTTAAAAAGTTAGTGAACTAAATTGTACTAAATATTGCAAAATCCTTTGTTTTCTATTGTCAATTAGTGCAAATTAGTACAATTTCTTACAAAGTTTTTCATGGATATATTGTAAGCACTCTATTTGATATCATATATTACTTTATAATAAACATATTATTTTATTGTAAACACCACACAAATAAATGCCTGCAATTTATTATGCATACATTTGTATGGCAACCTGGTGGGGGAAGGGGGTACTCTCACATATTAGCCTTTTTCACTATGAAAATGGATTTCATACACTTGGACTGTGAATCACAAATGATAACAAATAAAAAAATGGGAATAGTGTTTGAGCAAAACATAGACAGGACTATGGAATTCAATTGAGCTGGTATT
Source organism: Telmatactis stephensoni (assembly GCA_029948255.1). Taxonomy (NCBI): domain Eukaryota; kingdom Metazoa; phylum Cnidaria; class Anthozoa; order Actiniaria; family Isophelliidae; genus Telmatactis; species Telmatactis stephensoni. The sequence continues at coordinate 383,846 of JALIZF010001648.1, forward strand.
TGGATTGGGTATGAGATTAGGACCCAAGGACCCTCTAGAGGGGCATACGTGGGTTTTAAGCTTTTGTTACAATGTAGTCTCTCACCTTACCACCGTGTACAAAACTACGCCTGTGAGACTTAAGTCTCTATTGGGAATTTGGTCAATAGGCTACCAAAAATCCAGACAGAGGCGGAGTTTTAAATACCATTAGAACATAATAATGATATCAGCAAACACAGACAGCCTGTAATAATAATAATAATTGGTCTTTTGCATGTTTTCAAATGGAGCAAAAACCTTGAGATTTTCCATTCAACAAGCATTATTTCAAAAAGTATAAGATATATTAGGTTTTAATACCAACTGCAAATAGTAAACAAAAACATTTAACAATTTTTCTCTATATCAAAAATCTGTATAAATTAGTATTTTTATAAAGACAAACCATTTATAACTAATGAGTTTGACAACTGTAATATTAAATTAACTACAACTATAACCTTTTGTTCATTTCAGATAACACCTGAGAAGAGCTTAAACATATGGTTTAACTATGTACTTGTCAGTTTTTCAAAGCCAGTAATTTTCAACCTGTAAATTTGAGTGATTAAACGCTGACGGTCTTCTTTTTTGACATCAAGGTTGTCCATCAAACCCTCTCCAAGGTTGGGTTCAAGAAGTGCCTGGAGCATAGTACCATCCATGTTGTTGTTCTTAAAAGCATCAATGTAAGTTTGGAATCCAGTCTTCAAAAGGAATGAGCCTACATCATCTTCTGATAATTGGTCTATTGCTGTTATTAGAACAGAGTGCAAATTAAATATGTAATCTGAGAAGTTTGTTTAAAATTACTGTCTGCATAATTGTACTAATTATTTTTTAGTTGTTTCTTTCTTTCTTTGTTTCTTTTTCTTTCTAAGGTTGGTCATACAGTCCTAGAACAGCCCTATTATAAAAACAAATGCTAAATAGAAAATAAAAGCAACACAAAATAAACAAAGAAAAGAGATTGACAGAAAGAAAGAAACAGCTAGTTGAACAATTATGAACCACTTAGGACATATGAATGCCATTTTTATTTGTAAAAAGGAAGACTTCAGTTTCTAAAAGATGCTTATTTATAACCTGCCAAATCTTGTAGTGATTGGCATACAATTATTATTATCATTTTCATTATTATCATTATTACTATTACAACCATTATTATTATTATTTATGAATTACTACTAATTAGTAACATTGTTCACTATTTTACCAGCATGTGCATCCTATCATCATCATCATTAGCATTACTAACATCATTATTTGTTACTCTACCTTTGCAACAAGTAAGCTCAGGGGCGGATCCAGGATATTGTTGTGGTGGTGCAGGTGTCTGCCAAGGTGTCTATAATTGAAAATTGATCATTAATATTTCCCTTTCTTTACTTTTGTGTGTTATAGCTTAGCTTTAGGGGAGGAGGTGGGGGTACTTATTTGCTATACATGTGTGTCAGTGAATAGGGCATGGTTTTCGGTCTATATGATACATCTATTTTCTGACAAAAAGATATCCAATTGTAATTTTTCAATAAAAAGTGCACAAGTTGTTAGGGACTGGTCATTATTTACAGGGAGGGGGGGGGGGGGGGCTGGTGCAAACGAAAAAGGTAATGCTCAATTTTTGATGGCCCCTCCCCCCTTTCTACATACATACACACATAACATTCTTACAGAGTGAGCGTAAAAATCTGTGGGCCCCCCTCTATTTCCACCAGCCCCCCCCCCTCCCTGTAAATAGAATTTTCAAGATATTGGTAGATACCCCCCCCCCCCCAAATCAAAATCCAGAACAAGTAAGCTCAGGGGCAGATCCACGATTTTCTTCAGGTGTGCATCCCGTGGGTGCAAATTGCATTTATGAGATGGTATCTACCTGATATTTAGCTACATTGCTATTAGCTAACATAAGCATTGTGTTTTGGAACATTTCATTTCTTTTTGATTCTTCCTCCATCCATTGCTGTTGTTGAAGCATAAGCATTTCAACTAATGGACTCATCTGAGTGTAACTGTTGGAAGTCAGCTGAGACTCTCCCCCTTTGTTGATTTGGGACTTTTTAACCTTGGGTGGAACATTTACTGCATCCAGATGCTCTTCCCAATTTGGCTCCTCGTTCACTCCACCAGAATTCCCATCCAAGATTTCATCTGTCCAGAGTTTCAAGTGTTTACTACCATATCTCCACAATGTTCCTCTTTTCTCAAGGTCTCTCACTAATCCAACATGAATCTCATTCCATACTTCATTTTCTTCTTTAGTTCCACCAGAGGACAGATCTAATTTTCTTTTCCTACTTGTAGTAACGGTGTCGTTCATTCCTAGATTTTGTGAATAGTTACATGAAAATTGATTTAATAAGACAGAACAATAAATACTGATAACCTCTAAAAATAAGAAAGCTGGGCTTAAATTTGCTATATATGGGTATTAAATTACATTGTTTATAGATGAGTTTGCTAGGTACAATTCAAAACAGAAATAATAGAACTGAGATAAGGGGGTTCTTTTTGGAGGTTTACAGCTTGAAACCCAAGTCTGACTTGAGTGACAATTTTATTATCTAGTACACAAATAGTGACAACCTGTCAAAAAGTTGTTTCAAGTAGGAGCTAAGTCATGTTTTCATCTGACTTGAAGTCAGACAAAAATCTTTTGAAAATGTCGCTTTCCCAGGGATTTCAAGACTGACTTGACTGAATTGGCCTTGATGAGCCGTTCATATACACAAAATTATCTCAAGTCAGACTGACGTCTGACTTAATTGAGCTAGGTCCTAGCGTGAACCCAACCAATAGTTGTAAATGTTTTCAGGTAACTAGGTAAAGATCATTATGGCATTCTGCCACAATTTTAAAAATATAAGCTTATTTTTATTATAGAAACAGAAAATATCCGCCGAACACACCTGAGTATTGCTCCCTGAGAGCTTTGCAAGCCAATCTCAAATTAGCAAGACTTCCCACGCTGTCTTTATATTCTTGCTTGCAGGTATGGAAGTCCTCTTCATTTCTCAGACTTACTAACTGTTTGGACCCTTTTCTTATCCAAAATAGACCCTTGGCTGGGGTATAGACTTTTTGGTTGCACTCGTAAGTCTTGAGGAGAGTTTTGATGTCTTCTATGCCCGAGTCTACTCTGACCTTGTGCAAGACGTCGGCATTGGACGAAAGTTTCATGTCTTCACCCAATTCGTAAACAAATACATCAAACGTTGCTTTGGAAAGCAGTCTTGGTGATTTGCGTGGCGTAAACCCTGTTTTCTTTCCTAAAATAAGAAAGTAAGGCCCAGTTCAAACGTCGAACTTTTGCCGCGTCGAATGCATTGAAAACAATGGATAATTAGACGGCCTTCTTTGATGTTATTAGATTCGACGCGGCAAAAGTTCGACGTCTGAACTGGGCCTAAGAGGCCGTTATGTTTCTTTCCAAAAAAAATAAATATGTAGGAACGATCGAATCCATATTAAGCTTACCTGCCCTAAAGTCTACTGCTAGGTACATGGTCGATTCTTGACGGCGTTTTCCGCTTTTATATGTGAGAGGATATTCCCTTAATAAAGCAGCGATATCCCCGTCATCATTCAATTTGACTACTGTTTTCCCCTTGGCCTTCTTATAGTAGAGCTGTTCGATGTTTACTTCAGAAAGATTGTTTGTCCGTTTTATGTAATCCTCAACACACGACTTGAGAGTCGCGAAAGTCCATCCCCGTGGCAATCCAAAAGGTGTACACTCAGCCCAATCAACTCGTCCATTTTTAGTTTTCAGAAAAACAACGACTTGTCTCTATAAAAAAAATAAAAGAACGTAAATAAAACCTTATTCAGTGAATTAGTTTTTTTGCTGTCGAAAACGTCAATTGCACTTACCAATTCATCTTGATCTCCATCCAGAATTTGTGTATCAATTGTTGGAAATTCGTCAGAATTTGTTAGAAATTGTTCGAAATCCATATTTTCCTATATGTATAAATCTCATGGCAAATGCACAACCGAGGGTGACAGTGTTTGCCACGTGTGTATGGTGTGACCACGTGAGCGCTGCTGTCATAGAAACGGTTTTGATTGACGTCCACCAAAACTCAAGTTTCGTTCGTGATTTTCAGTCTCGTTGTTCACGTGTGACTGGGAAGCGCAGTAAACTACTCTCAGGCAAAAAGAAAATTCCTGATTTTAAGAATTTTCTGTTTGGGAAGAAATGCGTGCGTCACCTCACATTTGGAGCCAAAATCACCCCTCCCCCTCCCCCACCCAACACAATGTTGGCCACCTGAGGGCCCAGATGCTTCCCGTCAGCCTCCAACATCGATTCAGGGGGTAGGGGGAAAGAAAGCGTACAGTATCGTAGTGGGAGACGCTTCTATTTTGAATTGGACATGACAATGCCACTTTTTTCTTAACATTTATGTCCAAGATTGTCTATAACATGTTTTGTGCTTTGACAGTGCCAATTCAAGCAGGCTCCCAAAACCCCTTTTGCAAAATGTACACATCGAGTGTACACAATTGTACAGAGAGTTATAGATTGCGGTCTTACTGTATGATGAAATGTGGGACGAAATACGTATTCTCGGATTTCATATCAAAAACATGCCTTTTTCAAAATGCTTACAGATAGACTAGTCATTTCGAAATTGATGCTAAGAAATTTTTGATAGAGCTTGTTCAAAGCTATGAAAGCGATGGCTCATCGTCAGTAAGGCATGGAGAATAAAAAAATCGAAGGTATTTGGATATGTCTGATTTGCAAAGTGTGTATTTAGTAACCTAAAGCCGGGTAGTTTTCAGCGATTTCCCTCATGCAATGACTTTGCCGACATTGTCGGCCAGTCTTTCATTATGTGAAATGCCAAAGTAAGCCACTGGTGCTCTTCTCAAGAAAACTATCTGGATGGAGGTGCACACAAACATATGATCATTTGCTTGGAAAAAAGTCATGTGTGGTTCCCTGCCGAACAGTTCCTGGAACACAGATATGGAATCAGGGTCCATTACTCTAACCGTCGCCATGATTACCATAGCGCGCGGCCATATGTCACACAATCGGACACTGAATATTAGTGCAGGCATATCGTGCACAAAAAGTGCAGAATTGTTCAGTTTTTTGCTACAAGCATGAAAATTGGCACAATGATAGAAGGCAACATGCTGACTAATTCCTGATATAGCGCCACGCCCAAAAATCAATACTTCCAGTTTTACACATGTGGAATTAATTTCCACTTAAAATTAAATACAATTGTTGCATTGACTAGTTGTTTCATGAAATGTGATAATTCTTTACAAGTACTGTTCCTTTTACCTAGCTGACTATAGTGCCCCACCCTATTCCTCGTACTTCCAGTTTTATGTTAATGGCTTTAATTAAATTCAAAATTACTGAAAATAACCGTTTTCTACAATGCTATCACTACCAACTAATCCTATTTGGTCTAATGATGTATGCCCTTTTCATTTCACATGCACTGCCACACCCTAAACTTAGTACTGCCAGTATAGATACATAGGAATACCTCAAGTCTCAAGTATCCAAAATTATTCACCTTGTTTTAAAGTCAAGGAGATAGAATAATAGACGGATATGATTGAAACAACGCAATTTGAATAACATGCAACCATGGCAACGCCTTTTAAAAAGTACTTCCAGTAATAGTACATTGTAATTGATTATTGGGGTTACTGAGATTTATCAATTTTGGATTATGGAAAATCTAATATTCAGTAAGGTAAGAATCTTTGACAAGGGAGAGGGCTATTGCAGTTAACTCGTAGCAATCATTAAATTTTATTATTTCAACTTCCCAAACAAATTAATTCCATTTGCAATCGCCTCCACAATCACACATGGCTGTGCACACGAGCTGCAATTTTGCACATTTTTATCTTGCTGACATTTACATCTGGTCAGGTGGCTACACCAAAATCTCTTGCTTGGTTTTCCCTCAATTGCGTCAATTTAATCTTTTCGGTCCGCCTTTGTCTACTGCCAAGTGCGGCGCAGAGGGTAGCTGCAACGACTGACCTGGCTTGATAAGCGGTTAGTCTCTTAATGTATTTTGGCGGAGTGCTGCAGATGGGATGTTATCCCCATTGACTTGGCAAAAGTTAGTTTAACTGTACAGTAGTACAACAAACTGCTGCAGTAGACTGACATATATTTCCAACAGATCTTTACATACAAAATCATTCAAAGGCCGTTCAAATGTTGTTTTTACTTTTGCAAACAATACCTTCAAGTCTGCAAGGCAGAGATTTTCCCGAATATAGACATTTCATTGCAGCCGTGAAGACAAAGAAATGAAAAGTTGAAGTTTTTACTTCAAAATCGTGGGACGTTGACCAGTGCGCAGGCCCTAAAATCGCCCAAAATCGCCCAAAATCGCCCAAAATCGCCCTAAGTTTTGAGTATCTTTGGGGATAATTTTGCTAAAATCGCCCAAAATTACGGCGATTTTAGTGCCCGGAGTAGGCCTATTTCCAGAGCCAGAGGAAAAAGCAATTGAAGATGGGCCCTTTTCTTCCGCTCTCCACCGATGCTTCATTTTAAGAGTATTTACAGTATATTAAAGCTACACGGAAAGATCAGAAGTCGAAACAAGGATAGGAAGTCACTGATATTCGATGGGGATCAAACTTGGGACCTCTCGCACTAACCAACTGTGCGATCCTTGCTCCTAAAATTCGTGGAAGCCATGGAAAGCAGGAAGTGCAGCTGCTTTGCTAGGACCTAGTGCTCTGAAAACTTTAAGTACTGCAATAATGTGGAGAGATCTTTCTGCGTCCTCTCCAAACATGGCGACTGCCAACACCACCACATCAGTGTCGAGAGTACGGGTAAGGAGTTTCTGAATTGCATAGTTGACACAATCCTTACAAATGAAAAAAAAAAAAAAGCCTTGAGTCTGATTCCTCTTGAGTGCATGTTGCCAATCCAGTGAATTCCCGTTCTACATCACGTGCAAATCCTTGTCCAAAAGAAGAAATCAAGTGTATGTTTCCAGGCAACTTGATGACTTTAATTTGCAAATTTCAACTAAAGGTAAAAAGCTCTCAAAAACCTAAGGAATGCAGCGAATTCCCGTTCAACACTAATTTTTTCCAACAGAAGAAATCAAGTGTTTCTTGTTGGGCAATATGATGGATTTGCAAATTTCAGCTAAAAATAAAAAAAGGCCAATACCCTGAGGAATCTTTCCCAGTTGCATGGTATAAGAGTACTTGTTGGCTCTACACGCTTTGATTGACCATGACTTTGTTAACTTCAGTTATGGTATGTGATTTGAGGCTATCAGTGCAGCAATATTCGCTCCACATTACATCAACCCTGGAGACATTCTGTATTAAACTGGGTCTTCACAATCATGTGTAATTGATCAGGCTATTGTGAATGGGTTTTCTTTATGTGGAAAATTATAAAATAGTGATAATTATTGATTGTTACGAGTGAAGTGCAATAACAGTGGCCTTTATGCAGGAATACGTTCAGAAAGATGTCAGATTGCCATACACCCAAACCTAATTCCAGATCATCAATTCCAAAGTATTATTACTGGAAGTACTTTTGAAAAGGCGTTGCCATGGTTGCATGTTATTCAAATTGCGTTGTTTCAATCATATCCGTCTATTATTCTATCTCCTTGACTTTATAACAAGGTGAATAATTTTGGATACTTGAGACTTGAGGTATTCCTATGTATCTATACTGGCAGTACTAAGTTTAGGGTGTGGCAGTGCATGTGAAATGAAAAGGGCATACATCATTAGACCAAATAGGATTAGTTGGTAGTGATAGCATTGTAGAAAACGGTTATTTTCAGTAATTTTGAATTTAATTAAAGCCATTAACATAAAACTGGAAGTACGAGGAATAGGGTGGGGCACTATAGTCAGCTAGGTAAAAGGAACAGTACTTGTAAAGAATTATCACATTTCATGAAACAACTAGTCAATGCAACAATTGTATTTAATTGTAAGTGGAAATTAATTCCACATGTGTAAAACTGGAAGTATTAATTTTTGGGCGTGGCACTATATCAGGAATTAGTCAGCATGTTGCCTTCTATCATTGTACCAATTTTCATGCTTGTAGCAAAAAACTGAACAATTCTGCACGATATGCCTGCACTATATCTAGAAAGCACTAGTCACCCACATCTATCAGTAGCAACAATGCTGAGAACCAATGCAATGCAGTCTGTTAGGTATATAAATTTCATTTCCAAATCTTTTGCAGAGTTATAAGTAAATTAACCTCCACAGGGCAACCATGGTCCACCTCTCAGAAAGAGGAGCTTATGTGACACGCTCAACGGTCAACACCGTACTTACATAAAAAGAGTTCCGGATAGGAGATCTTTAATACATGATGCCGTTGAGCGTTGAGCGTTGACGTCATAAGCCCTTGAGAACAGATAAATACAAGCGTCTGTCAATTAAGTTCACTTTATAGCTTGAACGGAGTTCAGAAATTGATGTTTTCCACCGATTAATTAATTAAAACATAAAGAAATATGTTTGTCGTTGGTGTGAAATCTGAGTTTACCTTAAAGCAAACATATTGACGATTTGAAAAAGTTTCAATCTCAAGAAAATTTGAAACTTTTTGCCTACTTTGGTAGTCGAATTCCTCTATGTGAAGTATTGCAATGAGCTTAACTGACATGTCATGCATTTCCCATAAGAATTTTAACATGCGCGCTGGACCCTGTTCTATAAAAGATGTAGCAAAGGCTTCTTTTGTCTACTAAACTGTTATTTGGTCCTTATGTTTAACAATTACAATTTGTGTTCATCATGTCAGTGACTTAAAAACATAGTTTAGAAATTGTTCAATTCACATAAACGCGCAAAAAAAGGCTTACCACTCAAATACAATCTTGGACAAAAAGGGTTAAGAATTTTCTGTTTGGGAAGAAATGCGTGCGTCACCTCACATTTGGAGCCAAAATCACCCCTCCCCCTCCCCCACCCAACACAATGTTGACCACCTGGGGGGCCCAGATGCTTCCCGTCAGCCTCCAACATTGATCCAGGGGGTAGGGGGGAAGAAAGCGTACAGTATCGTAGTGGGAGACGCTTCTATTTTGAATTGGACAATGCCACTTTTTTCTTAACATTTATGTCCAAGATTGTAGTTCCTTCAGGGGTTTTCCTGTAACTCAGGCTATAACAAACTATGATTTGACTGGATTTAGACTGGCGTTGTTCAGAAAGTACATGCTCATTTGAGTCATTTTCTTTGAATATTTACACATTTTAAATGCTATTGTCCGACCATGAAGCTCAGTTTGTAAATTTAAACGAGACTGGAGAGATGGAAAGTCTTTTGTAGTTTAATTTTAAGTTTTGGTTTTCCTTTACTAAAGTAAAATTTGCTGATATACTCATTCATCAGAAAACCATGTCTTTACCGGTGAAATAGAGCATAGATTTTGGTGGTCTCTCAGCGAATCAGAACGTGTGTTATAATTGAGCTATATTATAATTGAAGTTCAATACTTGACGTGTAACATAATACAATGTATGCTCATTCCTGTTATAGCTATTTGGCTCCTCCATACACATCAACCTGATACTTAGTGGTTATTTGATGGTTTTCTATGGAATACAGGTGAATATTTCACGAGAAATTTGTTATTTTACAAAATAACATAAATTTCGAGTGAAATGTTCACCCGTATTCCATAAAAAAACATCAAATAACCATATTATCCTATAACTATTACACATTTTAGTCAAAAATTACTCTTTTCTAAAGAGATCATGACGCCAACATTTTTATTGGAAAAATCCAGTCAAACATTTCCGTGCGTTTGGTTTTTTCCCCAATGCATCTTAGCGAAGCTGTTTTCTCTTTCCTTGACTGAGCACTTCTCAATGAGCTTTTGGTAGTTTTTACCTCTCAAATATTGGCCAGTGGAGTTTCTGTAAGATGTACGTTAAAGTATTTGGTTCGTATTCAGATCCATTATATCTGCGAATTTCCAGTAAAAATGTTTGACAGGAATGTTCAAGCGTTCTGGTTCAGTCGGACTCTCTTTGCAGTATGGAGCTTATGAAAGTCCAAAACCTTCTTAGTGTCCACCTCAGTCTTCTTTTGTGTTCTTGGGTTCTTTTGTGCCTCTATAATGATCAATATTTTCTTCTGAGAGAAAAGAAATCACATTTGAAGGAGTTGAACTTGATTGAAACTCGACGATGCAAACGCGCCGGCGGTTTCCTGCTCGTTTCTCAGCTAATTATATATTCAAAAAATATTCATTGGCTAAATTCAAATTTTGAGCAATCTGATTGGCTAATACTTTTTGTGAAATACTGCTCTGTATTCATAGCAAATCCATGAAATACCGCTCTGTATTCATAGAAAATGCTTAGCTCTGATTGGCTAATGTGTAATAGTTATAGGATAATACTACATACATCCATATTATATTCAATTCATCCACTTAATCTTGTTTCTGTGAACATGGTTGCACAAAGCTTGTACAAATTTGTGGTTGAGTATCACTTTTCATTCATTGAAAATATCATTTTGTATATTCTAAAATTAGTTCTTCAATTGTTACTAATATAAGGTCTCATAAACATTACTATCATTTCCATGATTATCCATCACTATATTTTGATCTGCTGACATTGAGCATGATTGACAGTAAAATGCATTCAATATAATCATAACATTGTACAAAATACAGATTGCATTGAATATATATAAGTAAATAATACAAAATCATTGTTTTCCATTGTTTATTTGGTGTAATTTTGTACCATTTACTAATTCTTGTTTCCTTGCTCAATTATTAAATACACTCTAGTCACCTTATTATGCAATTAGGCGAGAATCTCCTAGTCTTTCTAGTTAAAAAAACATCGTAGATATTGTTAGCTAATTAGTTCGTTTTTAACACGGCTCTCAGGAAGAGCATGACTGTAGACACAGTATATGAATAAAGTTTATATAAGCAAAAATTATGTGCAAGCAGTGGTGAAATATTATTAATTAAAACAAACTATTGATTTGAAGATTATAAAACAAACTATTGATTTGAAGATAATATCTCCGTGTCTTAGCTAGAGTCTTACAAGTCTGTCCTCAAGTGAAGTCGATCTGTCTCGTGTTCTTGGACGATCAATACACTACAAGTTGATTACAACAGCTGGTAAGAAGGTCACCACTAAATTCGAGAATTCCATATTAACGATTAAAAGCAGTCATTATCCAAATATCTTGAGATTAGAAGCCAATAGTTAAATTCTGATTGATAGTGTCCGCCATTTTGTTCAATTGCTCTCAATCCCTCGCGACAATTCTCGACCACAGGAAGCCTCGCGGTCAACCTCGTTTTCATGACAGTGTACCCAAAGGCTTCTGGGTAATTTGCCCATTTGCGACATTGATAGATAGATAGACCAAAAAGGTAAACCTAGACTCAAGCTACCACAGGTAGCCCGAGTAATGATTGTTCATATTTGAGTGATCAATAATCCATTATGAAAAGTGATATCAGTAAATATAATGTAATTAAAATTCAAATGGTTTGATATCACCTCACATCACTTAATTGTGTAGGTTAATGTTTGGAATTATTGATTGATAATAATTAAGACAAGTTGTTTTCTACCACAATTAGCAGTGATATTCAAATAATCAGCCATCCATTCTATTTTAATATAAATAAAAAATAAAAATAATTTATTATTGTACTCTGAAGCCAGAAAAAACAATTTACAAATTTGATTCTTATTAATGATAAAGTCATTTTTAATAAATAAAAAATGTTCAGATATCTTACTGTTTACATGAAGGGCAGTACCATTCTCCCTTGGGTGCTTTGTCAATGCCTAAGCAGTCCATGTGAAACCAAACAATTTCACAGTTATCATTGTCACATCAGTTGACTTCCTTCCAAATGTTCTTGGTAATAACACCAAGGTCCCTCCTCATCAGACTCTGTTTCTTCAACACTGTTTGTTACTGATCGTGTAAACCACCTGCCTACAATTTCAGGAAGAACAGCCGTTTTAAATAGCTTGGTTCCCTTGGCTAGTGAATTCTCCCAAAATGAATGGTCTGGCAGTATTCTCTCAATATGAATATCCTCTTGTGTCCAAACAACAAAGTCACAATAATCAATGTCACAAATAAAAATCGGAGCCTGTACTTGATAGTAGTAGGCATGACTCTTGTTAAGAGTTAAAGAACCATCCTCTTCGGTTAGACAAAAGTTCTTTTGTTTTGCAGCATCTACTAGCATTTGGTCTTTGGCAGTGAAGGGGCACTTGATTTCACATGCGCCCTTGCCACAACAGTCACAGTTCACAAAGCCATCTGGTGACGCACCCATATGAGGCCATTTTTTGTTTACATTCAAGCCACTATCACTGACTAAGAAGTGTTCATGCGAGGTGCACATTTTTCTTTCTTATTATTATCAAAAATCACAAAGGAAAGCTAAAAATTATGCAAAAGTGATCATTTTCCTGTGTTCGAACACGATTTATAGCATTTCCTTTTATACTTCATCACTTCCTGTCGCCATCACTCTTTGTCCTTTATTTACATGAGCAAAAGTTCATATCTGTCGGTCATATACATGGAGCGAGGTCAACAATTAACTTCTTATTTACTAACCTATTGAGTTCAATTATGACATTTTTGCCAAGTCCTGTTTTTGCAGTACTTCGGATTCCACAAAAGTTGCTAAATTTAATATAAATATATGTTAGCTTAAATATCTAGGCCTATCCTCTGTCACAACTGTACTGGATAACTGAGCCTACTAAGATCAGTTAATAATTAAAACCCACTGCTCGTGGTCTCGTGCTTTGAGATTTGCTTTGAACAAAGTGGGGCATTCTATCAGGCTGACCTTTCTCAAAGTAGTAAAAAATGGGTTTGGGGGGTCAATCTGAAGTTTTGATAAGAGTCATCATCACAGTATATCCAGTATTATTAAAGACAAAAAGTTTGGCGGATTTCAAGTTAGATTATGTTTCATATAGAAACACTTACCATATCGTCTCTGAGTTTCTTTAGTCTCATTCTTATTGATTCTACATCTGAATTTCTTTTTCCGATAATGTACTCCTCCTTTGCCTTCTTCGTAAAAGAGAGCAACACAGTCTATAACGATTTCCTCTGATTGAGCTTCAGCCATTATACTTCATTGTAGCCCGTTGTCCACAGCAAAATAATCAGTGAATATGACAGAGGTCAAGAACTAGGTCATTCAACCCAGGAAAAGTCGATTTTGATTGGGCGATATAGATGACAAATGTATTACAATTATAAGGCCAGATAACAGATTACCGGAAATTGTCAAAATTGATCTCTTATCACAATCTTTTTGAAATTTGACTTTGATGTCACGCAATGTAAGGTCTTGCAAATATGTCCGGAAGTAGAAACTTGTAAAACTTAAGTTTTTTATTGGATCAGTTCGTCAAATCCGCAGTTTTTGTGGTTACTGGCTTTATGCCAGTAGTAACACACTATGTCATGGGCTTCAAGGGTGCGTGCGTGCGTAATTCGGAAATCCCCGAAGTAGAGCCGAATTGTCAAGCTGAAAGATATGCGAACTTTGTGCGCCCGTCCGAGGGTGTTGAAGTCGATTATTAACGACACGCACTCGTGCCCATGTAAAAGAAGCCCAAAATCGGCTTAAAAAGGACATTTAGATTAGCTGCCGCTAGAGTAAGAGCGATTGACATGTTGTCGTTAATAAACTTTTTAACAAGACGCACGTTGAACCATACACTGGTTGCCTGTAGTTCAACAAGCCTCAGTAGTAAAGATCTTTAATTTGTCTGTCAACAGCTACTAGTTTGCCTTTGTCCTTTTATTATCATGCATGGTATTAAATATCTCACATGCAAAAATATTCCCTGCGAATATACCAGTTTATTCAACTTTTTATTTCACTATATATCTCAATTGTTTGTTGTAAAGACTTCTACAACAGCGTTTTTGACACAATAACAAATCGTGTATTTTTTCGTTCATGTTTCAGATGTTTTATCTATTACGTGACCAAACGCATCAGGTCAAATAGAACATAAAAAATATATTGAATTTCAATAAACTTACCAAGGGCACTAGGACAAAGTCGGTGTGTGTGTATGCACTAGTCAAAGTAAACCCCTACCCTCACCCCCAACCAGGGACAAGCCTTGAAATGTGTCTATATCTATATTTGGATTTGAGGCCAGTAACCACATGGCCTCATAGAGGTCTATTTTTTACGTTTGTGAGCGATTCGCAAATCCGCAAATAAGAATATTGAAAATCCGAAAATCCGCACTAAAAAATGGCTGAATCCGCCGATCCGCAAACCCCCATGTCCCCCTCAATAACGACTTGTAAGAGCCAGAGTGCCGGACAAAGAAAACCAAAATACTTCGTGTCTTGCAGTCGATCTTTTTTCTTCAAAAAACTCTTATAGTTCTACACCTGTAGCGCGCAAAAGTATCATAACATCTACAAAAAAGATTTTGAGCTGAATTTGCAACATTTATGCAAGTTCTGGAAGAATGTTACTAAAACCAGGAATGAGGAATAATTTACAATAATTATATTATTATCCACTGTTACTCAAGGTGTTAGTTGTTTTATAACAGTTACATCTGAATAAACTTTAATTGGAATTTTTCAGATTTACTCTTCTACCTGATATTATTAACCCTTTCACTCCCAAGCCCTCTGCAGCCTGGTACCCAGTTGTTCCCAGAGCCAATTAGGAGGCCAATTAAAATTTTTAGTCAATATTAAAACATATATGCTCAGTACAAAATGGGACTTTCCCATACACTACTAACCAATCAAATATAGTGTTGAAGAGTTAGTTTAATGTTAAAACTTAATAATTAGTCATTATCAGAAACACATAAGAGAGTTGAAACGTGTAACATGGGTCCCAAGCTCCGGAATATTCAAATTATGCAAATGAGGCAAAGCGCTTTTTGACCATATTTGGAAAATGAAAACTTGGCCAAAAATATATATAGCTTTTATTTTGCTTTTTTTATGACTTTGGACATCCTAAAGTGCAACTTTGTACCCTGAAAAGAAAGTTTACAAACAGCTCAACTGAAATGTTGAGTTCTCACGGCAAACTGTATTAAAGTGGATTTACAAAGCATTTTATTGCTCTTTCAGCTACTTTAAAGTGCTACCTTGAAAATTAAAGAATAGCTTAAAACATTGCTTAATTTTTGCTTAATGAATCCAATAGTCACCATGAAGCAACATTTTCTTTGCATTCAAAAGAAACAGGTAGAAACTGTCAAGTATTCAAGCTTTCAAATTGTGTATGTATGACGTCATACATACAACCCTATTGTTCTTTAAGATTTTGACTGATAATTTCTCTATAATGAGGGGCATTTATCGCAAAACTCAAACGATGATGGCCTAGTTTTTCAGCTGTGTTCATCTTCAGATAGAAATAATCAGTTTTAATCGGTTTTGAATATAATATATTATTTTTGTCCAAGTGACCCTTGAAACCACATTCAGAACAAATAAATAAACAACATATTTAGTGTCTACCTAAGAGCTTTTTTTTTTAAATAATAACTGTCCATTTACAAGTATAAAATCTCTGTAAAATTACTTCACATTTGAGGTTACGATTCAAGTGTTTCCTTACCAGAAAATTGCCCAGTCATGGGCTCCGAGTCTTCACAATTTAGTCAGTTACCTTGAAATAAAATTCTGTTTGGTTTGGAACATGACTTGATCACTATAAGCTGCTGGAAAGTGAGCAGCATGTAGATGGGGAAATTGCTCTGTCATTTTTGAAGGTCATATCATTACCAAATTTGGTCATAAAACGCTTGTTCTGCTCATTTGCATATTACGGAGCATGGGACCAAAGAAATGTATTGTAGCTACACGTTTCAACCCCTTATGTGTTTCTGTCATTTTTTAATAATATCGCTACAAACAAAACCTTGTGAAATTGAGTTCATTAAAAAAATTTGAATTTCCTGCCATTATATGTTGTCTTTCAATTCATTTTATAACCATAAAGCTCAGCAAAATTCAATTTGTACTATGGGTATAGGTAAGTATAAGTGTCCACTGGATTCTAAAACTGTACAGTTGAATATTTAGCAGAAAATTCAAGTTAAACAGCCAAGTGATAATCTCGAAAGCAACGATCATAAGGAGACACCACACTGTTGACATTTTGACTTTGACTCTACTGGATAGCCGTTTGGGGTTTTGCGCCCTGCTTTCTTGCACTGTACACACTGCTTCTTTCGGCCATCAATTGATGTTATTACATGTGAGCTTAGATCTTCATTCATAGCAGCAGTGACCTGATGTTGAAGTTCTCGCTTTCTGCTACTGTACCTTTTGATCAGCTGCTTGGCAAGTTCAAGTCGAAAATGTAGTTGTGGGCTTTTCCTTCGTCCTTGTAGTTCACACTCTAAAACATAGGCATTGCAAGCAGAAAGATTAAACAAAAACCAGAAAAGGTATTTATACCACTTTCGGGACTGTCTGCCAACATAGTAGAAGGCTCTAAGTTAATCAGTGCGATCGATGCCACCCATGTTTGCTGTGTAGTCATCAGAAACAGCAGGCTTCTCAATCTCAAAATCTATTCCCCGTTTTTTCCGCTGAACTCTTCGAGACAGCTCACCAGGAGAAATATTTGAAGAAAGGAAAGATACATCTCGTTTGTCATGCCATTTTATGAATACAATTTTGCCCTTTTGAGCTCGAACGATCTGCCCTTGTTTAAGTTTAGATTTGGAGCATGGCGGTAGTCCTTTGTGATTGCAACATACAGTAGAGCACGCAAATGTGTCTTGATCTTCTAAATGTTCTAAAAGTGATACCATCTTCAATGGTAACCTCTTCTCTGAAGTTCCAATACTCGTGTAGTGTTGTGGGACATTGGCTTCTTTTCTCTGGCCATCCCTTGAAGACAGTTTCTTTTAGAAGCGACAGTGTTGGGTCCTTTTCTGTTTCTTGTCTGATCTGTTCTAACTTCATTGGTGAAGCTGGAAGTTTCCGTGTGATATGGTGAATGTCTATTCTTGGTAGCTCTCCAACAGTTGGTCTGTCCTCGAGAGGGCGTCGGCAATTGGTACGTTTGCTCCTTTGACGTAAGTTACGGTAACATCGTACTTGAGGGCTCTCAGGAGAAGTCTTTGTAGTCTTGGTGGGCAGTTGGAAAGTTTCTTTTTGAAAATAGACTCGAGTGGCTTGTGGTCTGTATGAACGGTACAGCGCTTTCCATAAATGAAATAGTGGAACCTCTCTAGGCCCCATACTACTGCTAGTGTTTCTCTTTCAATGTTACTGTAGTTGCACTCTGCACCAGAGAGTGCCTTTGAAGCGTAGCAAATAGGCTGGCCATTTTGCAAGAGTACTGCTCCAACTCCTTTTTGTGAAGCATCAGTTTGGATTGTAGTTTCAGCATTTCTGTCAAAGTATCTAAGCACAGGTGATGAAGACAGTTCTTCTTTGACTTTGCGAAATGCCCTGTCGTGCTCAGGGCCCCTCGTAAGCAGTGTCTTTCTTGGTTAACTCTTGTAGGGGTGTGGTTATTGTTGCTAACTTGCTTGAATATCTGGTTAGGTAGTTCACTAGACCTAGGAAGCTTTGAAGGTCCTTTACATTGCATGGTGGCTCCATGTTGAGTATCGCTGAAACTTACTTCCTATCTGGTTTAACACCGTCTGGTGTCCATGTCTTCGTTGATGGTTTCATTGAGGACTATGCTGTTTACCCAGTCTGTGGGCTCGTTGACGGGTTTGATTACACCGAGGTCCACCATGTTGTCAAGTTTGCTTTTGAACATGCTACGTAGATGGGTACTGTCCTTAGTGGGTGTATGGCTGGTTCCGCCTCAGGGTCCAATGCTATGTGGTAGGGCTTCATTTTGAATGTTCCTAGCCCTTCAAAGCGGTCTTTGTAGTCGCTGATAATCTTGTCTTTGGTGAGGGGCTGGTAGGTCTTTGACTTGCTCGATGCTTGGGCGTTGACCTGTTGTCCTTGCTTTGTTGCTCTTGCTTCTGTCTTTGTTGGCTCTTTTCCAATGCTGCAGCTGATAGTTACGAGGTTAAGTTCCTGGCAGGTAATACATCCTAGCATCGTCGGTCCTTGAACATCTGTAACTGTTCAAAAATGTTTATGTGGGTATTAAGTTTAAATATAAATGAAAGAGAAGAAATATTGTTGACGTTTTTTGTTTTAATATTTTGACCGCTCTCCAGCGATCATCATCAGTTATGAAACTGAATTTATATGTTAAGATTTTTTAACAACATACAATAATAGAGTAGAAATAATGCGTGACCAATTAGTTCAGGAGACAAAGGGGAGCAGATTGTCCTTGTTCGTTTAAGGATGGTTGATTTTCTTTTATAAACAATGCCTCAGATATTTTCCTTTTTTTGTAGTAGGAATAATTAGTGTCCAGGATTCTGAAATTTTCTTTGGTGACGGGTGGGTGACCACTGTCCAGACTGTGTTTTCGTATCGCAGACTTCTTGTCACGTGAGCCATGGTGATGATGATCTGTAACTGTGAAAGGTACTGGGTTAATGTAGTCCCCTCGATGAATATAAAGTTGACATGTACCAATACAGTTTATCACTTGTCCTCCGTATCCCGTGAGTAGTTGTGGTGGTCCAAGAACTTTTTCCTCTGGGTTGGCGATTATTTTGTCGAAGTCTTTCTTGGAGATGACGTTCACCTCTGCATCTGTGTCAATTTTGCATGTGATGGGTGTGGTTCTTTTGTGGAACTGCTTCATAGTAAGGCGGATTTCTGTCATCACTTTGTTTCTAGGCTGGCATTGTTCACGCTGTCAATTTTGCTGGTTGCGTTGTGTACTTCTAGGCCTTGCGCACGATATTGGTGCACAGGTTTTAGTGATTTTCGTTCGAATGCTACCTTTTGCTTCCAAACTTTACAAATAAATGATTAAATTCCTTGTTTTTTCTCCAGGATGCAGAGAATTTAACCTGCACTGGAGAAATGGTTTCAAATTGGTGAATATAATTTCAAAGAAAGTAATATAAGACAAAAATTTAAAACAGATCGCGTTAATTTTGACTGGTTTTGTGGCCTACTATAACTAAAACTAAATTTTCAAAAGTTCCATTTTCACGCCAAATACATTATTTTTTCTAAAACAATTAAGCGATTGCAGAGGCAAATTAGCTATAGTTAAACTATACCTGCTCCATTTTCTGTTTATCTTTGTCATTTATGAGTAGTGGAATCATTTCTAGCGTTGTAACGTGAAAAAATGACTAAAATGTTTGCTTTTTTAGCGAGCATCGAGCATTGACTATCGTGCATCGAGCACAGTGTATCGTGCATCGTGCCTTGGCTTAAAGGCTTGATAAAGGCTCGATCTATGCTCGATAAAGGCTCGATCTATGCTCAATCTAAGCTCGATGAAGGCTCGATAAAGGCTCGATGATAATATAGAAGAATCATGAAAGTAAGCGAGAACGGTGAAAAGCAAACGTCGAGGAAAAGCACGCGGAGTTGTTTATGATGACCGTGAAAGGTAAGGAGGACGACTGCACAATGTGTGCTTCATACACAGTTCTGATTACTATAAGCTATTGCAGTCGTCCATATATCATTCTTAATCGAGAATCGAGAAGAAGAGGAAAATGCGAAAGACAAAGAATCGGAGAGGCGGAAAAAAGTAAGGGCTCGAGGAAGAGTCACAACGAAAAAGACTGAAGAAGAAAAAGAATGTTTTTGTGTGATGAGATTTTTTGTTGTTGAACTGTTTGAACTAAAAGAGAGTGACTACTTTCTGCTAGGACTCTTTTACTTTCGTGGTCTCTTAACGAAAAGCTAGATTTTTTAAGGACGTTCGCGGGAAAATGCAAATAAATGAAAAATCGCTGCAATTTAGCATGTTGATAAATCATCATGAAACTCATCGAATAACGGCAAAAAAGTTGGGGGTCACCGTTCAATTTTGGAGAGCTACATCGCTGAGAAGTTGGCTAATTTTACACTTCGCAGAGCCTTCTTCACGAAGCATAAAGTAAAGAGAACGAAAATTTGTTTTCCGTGAAAAAATCACCAGACATAGTAAAAAAGGTACAAGAATGCTTCTCCAACTATCCATCTGTTTTAACAACGTTATTTAGATGCCGTATCAAAAACTTATTTAAAAAGTTATTTTTTAGGCAACAACAAGTAATGGTCTCCAACAAAATTGTCGCATTCTTTCGAATTCGTGGTTCAAAATTAGGAAGAAAATGTCGTTTTTTGGTACGAAAAATAAATGTCGATTTTCTAAAAAACTTACAGGATGTGGACATTTAGTAGCTCTTCAAAATGAGAAAATAAAATATGGGGGTCACCGTTAATTTTGAAGAAATATTCACCATCTAATACTGGATCCGTGATGACTGTGACTAGCTGAGTCCATCGCCATCTTGAAAACCGAGTGGAGACTGGGTTTCGTAAGTTCCTTTTTTGTCTTTTTCTTTCTTTTTTTCTGCGCTTTTTCAGCCCAAATGATTTTTTTTTCAACCTTGAATTGCCATTATTTTAATTTTTCCTACAAACTTGAACAATTTCTTCTTCAAAAAAAGGAAAAAGAGAAATTATTGAAAAAAATATTGTTTTATGGCTGCCATCTTGAATTTAGTTGAGCACGTGCTAGCCTGCTCAGTAAAAGTGCACGCGAACAATGTCCGCGAACGTCCTTAATGACAAATAAACTCCAAAAACAAGTAGGGAAGTGTAGCGCTATGTGTTGGCCAGGATATTGGAGAGCTGGCCGGTTCTAGTCCAATATCTCACCTACGTATCGTCTTTTATTTATCCGATTCTCCATGGCAGTTGATGAAAAGCAAGGAGTATGGCTCGCAGAGCAATAATATCCTTGTTTTTTTTCTGGAACCACATTGACAATTATTTAATTATCTGTAATATTTTCTTGCATTTATTTGTTGGAACAATATTTTCTCAACAACATTGGATTCTGTCGACCCTGCCTAAGCATTTTATACATGAAACGATCGACTCGCAACTTGTAGGACAATTGTAGGACGATAGTTCCATGTCGGAGTTCAATATTCTTGATCTACGCTCGATGAAGGCTCGATGAATGCTCGATCTATGCTCGATGAAGGCTCGATGATAATATCGAGCATCAGTGATCGTGCATTAATGCCCGATTATTATGCGTGCCTTGGGCACGATCCTTTTTTGTCGTAAATTTGTTATGCTGTTGTGCACCAACATCATGCGTGAGGCCTCTGGTGTTCCAAGAAACATGCCATCGCCGTTGCTGCTTTCTTGTAATTCATGTACGTCTTTCTTTTTTCTACACATTTTACTGAAGTGTCTGAGCTTGTGGCAGTGGCACTCGGCGCCGCTAGCTGGGCAACTTTTGTCGGGTGGGTGGGGATCATTGCCACACCTTGTACACTTGCTTGGCTTGTTTGCTTGTGGTTTTACATTGCCGTGTTGTCTTTGTCGCTGGGGTTTCACTGTATCTGTGTGTCTGGGACGTCGTCACAACATGTCAACTTGCTGTGTGGTTTGTTCAAAATTCATAGCTTTGAGTTGTCCTCACGTTGCTTCCTCCGTACAGGCGATGTCTCTAGTCTTTTGGAATGTCAGTCTGCAATGCATTTCTTTCATACTATTTTGTGGTCTCTTCCGAAAACAAGCGTGTCTCTCATTATTTCATCATGGAGTTCCGATGGGAATCCACAGTTCTGTAAAATTAATTGTGCTTCAGTGAGAAAAGCATCCAGGGGTCTGTTGTCTTGTCTCAGGTTTCATAAGTTGTAACGATTCAAGATATAATTTGATTGTGGTTTAACGTGTTCTTCGAATCGCTTCCAATATTCCTCAATGTCTTTCCTTTCTTCGTCTGATAACTTCCAAGTATTGAAAAGGTCAAGTCCATAATCTCCAGTCCATAACAAATAATTGCATTTTTGATCATGGGCTTGTGGTTTGATCGGTCCTTCAAACAACAATTCACATTTTTGACGAAATCATTTAAATCTCGTGTAAAGATCCAGTCCAGACGACCAGTCCATCTTTGGGGCTTCAAATCCAACTATATCACTCATTTTGGGACGATTATTTTATGAATTTAACGTAGTTTTACTTGAATTTTGAAATACCTCGTAGTTGTTGCGACAGTTTGTCTGGCGTTGTGTTTAACTTTGATGCTTGATTTTTTCCTTGAATTTCACTTCTAGGCGAAGATCCTGGTTCTGACAGCCATGTTATGCTTTCTGGCGAGCGGTTAAGTAAGGCTGATTGAATAGACTACCATGTAGTACGTCTAAACTCTGTAATCGTTGGCTACAGATCAATACAGTTGTTTGTGTTACATAACTTAATAGAAAGAGAGTCTGGGAACTAATCTATTGTAATATGATACTGTGACATCTCTGACGCAGAAAGCTAGGGCCGTAAATTCATCTACTGTTGTCATCTACAAGTCCATTAACTGTCACTCCTCTCGAACAATCATCAGCAGGGTTCGTTTTCCCAGGAACGTGCTTCCAATTCTTTGGGCTTGAAACATCTCTTATTTTAGCAATTCGGTTGGAGACAAAAGTGTGGAACCTTGCATTTACATCGTTGATATACTGTAGCACGGTGAGAGATTCCGTCCAATATATTACTTCATTCTGAGATATACCGAGTTCTTCAGACAACATTCGGCCTATCCTAATGGCTAGGACAGCTGCTTGCAGCTCGAGTCTTGGAAGTGTAAGTGGCTTTACTGGGGCCATTCTGGCTTAACTGAATACAAAGGAACAACGGTGTGATCAGTAGACTCGTGACGAATGTATGCCACTGCCCCAAATGCTTCTTCCGAGGCATCTGCGAATATGTGTAGTTGGACATTATCAACCTCTTTGGCAACATCTTCATAGCATCTTGGAAGCCTGAAGTGTGCAAGTTTCATAAGTTCTTCGTTCCATAACTCCCAAGCTTGAAGAGTGTGACCTGAGATCGGTTGATCCCAGTCAAGTCCTTGTCTCCATAACTGTTGCATGATGATCTTTGCCCTCAAGACAAATGGAGAGGCAAAGCCTAGAGGGTCAAACACAGTACAGATTTGTCACAGTACTCCTTTGCGAGACTTTTAGTTATAAAGTGTCTTTCTCAGTGTTCCACAGAACCCCAAGGGCTCTTTCAATGGGAAGATTCTCCAGATCTAGGTTTGAAGTTTTTACCGGCGACTTCATCAGAAGGTAGATTAGCCAAGACCTTTCTGCTATTACTAAGAAACTTAGTAAGTCTGAATTCACGTTGGCTCAAAAGCTTCACTAGTTGCTGAGATAAACATATTGCTTCCTCCTCTGTTTTGACAGACTTTAAGACATCGTCCATGTAGAAATCATGTAGAATAGTGTTCAACGTTGAGGGATTGTAACTCTCTTGACTGTCCTTGGCTGCTTCTTTGAGACAGTAATTGGCACAGTGAGGGCTGCATTTTGCACCAAAAATGAGAGCCTGCATTTGGTATGCATCAGGGGGTTTGTCTCTATCTCCACCTCGCCATAAGAACCGAAGTGAAGGTTGGTTGCTACTACTCGTACTTGGAAAAACATACTCTCAATGTCTGCGGTGAAGGCATACTTATGAAGTCTAAATCTCATGATAACACCCACGAGATCTGTTCAGCAGATCAGGTCCTGTAACTTGTTTGTCGTTAAGAGAAGTACCTTTATAAAACCACACGAAGTTTTCCAGGTTTGTTGATGTTCGTCACTCCATGGTGAGGTAAGTACCACATGTTGTCTGGTTGAGTGTTCGCCTCTTCTTCAGACAGTTTTCTAGTATATCCTCTTTCTATGTAACTGTTCATTGTCTTGCAGTATAGTGATGCTCTCTCAGGATCTTTGTCTAAATTTCTTTCAAGTTGCGCAAGTCTTGTTTTTGCAAGTTCCAGATTGTTGGGTAATTTTGGTGTCTCGTCTTTTAATAACAAGCTTGTTTCATAATGTCCTAAGTCCCCTTTGAACTTAGTGTTTTCTTGCAAATGTATCAATGCTCTTTCATCTTCTAGAGATCGTAGTTCTTGATGATCATACTTGGTGCCAAAAGAGTCTGTCTTCCACCAAAGTTCAAGTTGTCCATTCAGCTCCTCGTTGAGGGAAGCATCAATGCAACCAATGTGTAAGTGATTAACATCTGTTTCAAATGTTCCATGTTCTGCTCCAGCTACGGCCCATCCAAAGTCTGTGCGAACTGCATATGGTTGTCCTTTTGGTCCTGTTCGGTGTTCGTGCTGCAACATAGCTTCTGGGACATCTACTCCATCTACTTGGTTAGTTGACTGCTGGAACATCCAGGTCATGAAGATGTGTCCATCTCTGTTTGTATTTTTCCTTTACAAGTTGTCGTGGTGGGATGTTCAACCGGGGAACCGTCCAAGCTTGTTCGATATTAACTGTCTTGTTCGCTGCACCTTTGCCTGTTGGTGTTATTTGGAGACTTACTGCTTGAGAAACTCTCTGCACTCCATTGTTTTCAACATTTCCGAGAGTAAGTTGATGTTCTGGGCCCTAGCTTTAGGGCATTAACAATGTCTTGTCGAAGTAACGTGTCAGAGCTTCCAGCGTCTAAAATTGCATAAGTGTCTACGGGCCTCGCCCCTCTGACACCTTGAATCTTGACAGGGACAATGTGAAAGTAAACCCTTTTCTTTGACAATGGCAACAGATCAGTACTTTACAGAAGCCTTTGCTGTGTTTGATGCACTTGGTACACTGGATGTGTTGGGTTGCTGAGCTGCATTTTGATTTGCTGGGGTGCTCTCTACACTTTGTTCTCTGTTCTTGATTTCATGAAGTAAACTATGATGAAGACCATTACAGCCATCTACTTTGCAACGATTCTTTGAAGTACAGTCCTTTGCAGTACAGTCCTTTGCTTTGTGACCTGTATTTAAACAATTAAAGCAAAGTGTTCCTTTGTTTACAAGCTCACGACGTGCCGATACAGATCTTTTAGTGAAGTCATTACAACGGTATATAGCACTAGACTGTCCGCAACATGGACAAGAATGACATGTTTTGTCTTTGGCATCTGATTCAGAGTGATGAGTGATGCTTGTAGCAAGGGTACTTGCTCTAACACTAACATCTCTTTTGGGCAAGTGTAGGTTGTTAGGGGGCTTGGTATAGGCTCTCTCTGGACCAGGTGTTGTCTGCATCTCACTTGTTCTGACAGCCATCGATCAAGGTTGAAGAGGTTCGGTCTTCCATAAAGTTCGTGTTTTTGGACCTCCATCGCCCACTTTGTAGCCAATGCGCCAGGAAGCTTTTCAACAACCATAGCTAAGTTGGTTTCACTCAGTAAGTCTGCCACAAACCGTTGTCGATGTAATGTCACTACTGTAGACAGCCGAGTTTGACATAGCTTTACAAGTCGTAGATGGTCGTTGGCACGAGGAGATGGGGCTTCTTTTAGCTGAGAGATAGCAGCTCTCACAATCTTACCAGCATCAGCAAATCTACTCTTTTGAATTCTTAGTCCAAGCACATAGTTAACTCCGTCTTCACCGAGATACTGAATCTCTCTCTGAATCTCTTTGCAGCTGACATCACAAATATCTGTAGGTAAGCCATTTGCTGGTTATCATTGAAAAAAGATTGATCATGTACTACACTCTTGAATCTGCTAATCCAATCAGGCCATGCCATGGCCGATCCATCAAACTTGTTGAGTTCAAACTTAGGTAGAGAACATTCAAAGGCTGATGATCCACAAGCAAAACGTCGGTGTAGCCCTTCAGGTTTGTATTGATTAAACTCATTCAATTCATCAATCCACTGGTCTTGAGGAGGACCCATGAAAGTAGGGATTTTTCCCCACAGTTCCTGTAAATGTGGTGTTGTTTTATAATCATTAGGTGTAGATACGAAGATCTGTTCCAGTGTATTCCACTCTCCTCTCCAAGGGGAAGTTGTCTGTGTTGACGGTGTAAAACTGGGAGTAGAATGTGAATTATACACAGTAGTCACGTTACTCGATGACAATACAAGGGGAGGTGTGAAGATCGTTTCAGGATGGGTACTAGTCACCCTTGGGGCACTAGAGTTCTGTGTATACACAGTTCTTGGAAGGTATTGTTGTGAACCACCCATAATGGTTACTTTAGATTGAGCTTGAACACTAGTTGTGTAAGCTGTCTTTGGCTGTATATCCTTTGTATCACTTACATCTTTACTCGACAGCATATTCTCAGGGGAAAATACTGGAGCAAGACTGTCCATCATCTTGTCATTATCTTTACTCGACAGTGTATTCTCAGGGGAAGATACTGGAGCAAGACTGTCCATCGTGTTTTTGTTATCTCTACTCGGCAGCATATTCTCAGGGGAAAATACTGGAGCAAGACTGTCCATAGTGTTGTCATCATCTCTACCCAACAGCGTATTCTCTGGGGAAGACACTGGAGCAAGACTGTCCTTCCTTTGAAATTGATAGTTAAGCATTGTATTTTGCATCATTCTCGACAGTAGAATCTAGAGGTTGGGAGGTTGCAGCTGGAGGATGCTCATATTTATCCTTGGTTACCATTCCATGTGTACTTGGTTCCATACTCGACAGTAAACCTCCCGAAGAAGTTGATACTGGAGCATAGATGTTCCTTTCACTTTGTAAATTGACGTGATGTGTTTTAGGCGTCATACTCGACAGTAGATTATCTGACGTAGTGGATACTGGAGGACGCTGATCCATATCTTTAAGTAGTTCTGCCTCTAGCATGGCTCTTTGTTTAGTTTCTTAGAGTGCCCTTAATTTACGGGCTCTCATAGACTCTTCATTTAACTTTCGAAGTTCAAATGGCTCTTGTTCAACTTTCGCTTGTGTTTCTCTGAGCTGTTTTTCTTTCTTTTCTTGTTCTTGCAACAATTTATCCTCTTCCATTTGCTTTGAAATTAGTTGAATATCATGTTCTAGAAGTTTAGCTTCCAGCAGTTTTTTTTCATACAACGAATGTCCTCGACAACGACTTGACAAGGATTTTGTTTTCTTTCAACTTTGTTGTGATTTCTCTTTTGGACGAGACACCTTTGACTCACTTATGTTTGACTGTTCCTCTGAAGCAGGAACCATTGTGTCACTCATAGAATAGCTGGTACATGTTGCACTAGACTTTGAACTTTGACTTCGTAATGACTTTAAAGGTGAATATGTTCCATTATTTTCCTGAATATATCTTTCAATCTCAGATAAACAAGGTACAGTTGGCTCTAGAGCCCTTTCTAACCAATGTTCATGTTCATTGTTCTCAGGTTCAAGTACTTTCTATTGCATTATTCAACTCCGTACGTAGGGTCTTTATCGACTTAATGTTTATTCCTTCTTTGATATATTGGTGTATCTGGTTAACTAACCTTGTTACCTTTGACTTTTTTCCCTTTCTAACTCCTTTGGCTTTCTTTATCTCGTCGTGATTCTTGCTCGTTGAATTCATCGACATTTTCACTTTCTTTGACTATATCTCTTTGAAATATCCAGCTCGAAGGACCAATAATGTGCTGGTTTGACTTAAATCCCCTTGATTTAGCCTCGATGGCCTGCTGGTAGTGAGAATACTAAGGGATGGTAACATACTCAGACTGAAACACGTCTATTCCGCCATCTTGATTTATTGTTACAAGTTTTTTTTTTAGCGGGCCTGGGCTTTTCCACAGGGAACCCATCACAATATAAACAGAAACTAAATTGAAATATACAACAACAAGTCACATCGTGGACACTGTCAAAGATGTAAAATTTTCTGAATGAATTGCAAGAATTTTGCGCGAAGAAGTATGAGATTCCAGTAAACATGGCTAATTCTTCAACAATCAATGAAGTCCAGAGTAGTCTTATTGAATCCAATTCCAACAGTACCATGTTGGTAATAACATCCATTACTAAATTTACCTTATACATGAATTCAATGCCAACATTATAATTCGAAAGTGTGGAGTTCTGGTCCTTCTCACAACTTTCTACTGACTTTGACGCGTGATATTTTCCCATCTGGGGTGCCTTTGATCTAGATAGTTATCGGCAGCGCACTAGCAGTAGGTAGACTGCTCATGTTTTAGTTGTCTCAGTATTTCGGTAGTTGAACATAATTTTGAAGGAGATAGCCAGCCAAATATTCCATGTCAACATAAAATTTCTTGCATTCGATATGGAAATGAATTTCAAGCCCAAAACACAGACATGCCCAGACAAATTGTATACATGCTCTACTTGTGTAAAAAGACTTATGATTCCAAATAAATCCTTAAATTAAAATGTTTCATGGTACATAAATAAGTAAAGATCCTGTTCAATTCAAATGGATCCAATATTGTGTGCCATCCAACAAGGTGTTCAAATAATACAACATTATTAGGTCGATTGACCCAACATGTTGGATTTGTTTGACTGGAACACAGGGAGCCCGGCTTTTAAGAGTCGTAAATGAAAGAATAAATCAATTAGTATTTTGGGTTTCCTGTGTTGAGATTTGAAACGAGACGCTAATAATGGAGAGTTTCCGGTAATCGTAACTGCCAGTAACCTGATAAGAGATTACATTGGGTAACTTGAGAGCAGTTTCAAATTAAAATCTAACGTATCAGTGTAACGCACTCTCTTAGTAAAAGTCAATAAGAGAGAAGGGCTGAAACAAAGCGAGTTTAACGTTACATGTGCACCAGTAGTTGATGGGACCAGTGTTAATGAGCTTTAGAAGAAGGTCAAAAAAGTCTCCAATACCAATACCAATAACTTGGAAGCCACCAAACACTAAATCGTTTCCTCTCACCCTTCTTGATATAAATTCGATTTATTCGAAGACATGCTTACTCATGCTTACTCAAGCTTCGTCGTTTGATTTCACAAGATTAAGAAGGCTTTCAGAACAGCCTCGTCCATCCTTTATACCCGGTTTATAATCCCTGCAAACAAATGGAGTGTTCTTGTTCCAACAGAATTTGGAAGATTGGAACTGCGATTCCAGTACTACAATTCACAAAAACTTTTCTATTTAGCTTTGTTAGCTCTTTAAATATTCTTGTAACTACAAATGATTTCCCGGTCCTTCTTTGCCAGTGATGAATAGTGAGTGCCCAGATACACTTAGATCGACCGCAATGTTTTGATACTTTGATTTGGCGGCAAACGACAAAAATAGAACACCTCATTTCAATTTCGCCTGATTTCCCTCTACAAGCCTACAATAAATCTTCACTTTTCTACTGATGTACGCTTGTTCGTAAAAACTCTCGTGTTAAGTCATATGGTGGTCGTTCGTTCTGTGTGTGTGCCCCTGAACTTTGGAACTCTCTTCCGTCTTATAAAAGGACTACAACTTCTCTGTCATTGTTCAAGTCTTCACTGAAAACTCATCTTTTCAAGTTAGCTTATAATTTGAAATGACTTTTTTCCCTCTTTCCCACTGATGCGCCTAGAGCCAGTATTTGTATAGGCGCAATATAAATGCATTATTATCAGTATTAAACTGTCATAAATCTGTCAAAGTCTATTGTTGAAAGTGGACATTTACCAGAAAGATCACGTTTCCAGAGCTTACTGGTCCCATCAACTACTGGCGCACATAAATTTAAAGCAAGGCTTCCAGATAACACAGTTTTTTAAGCCATATATTATTATTTTCTATCAATGAGACATGCAGTCATTAGGTTTATTTATCAGGTGATCGTTTGGTGTCAAATATGCCGGCAAACAACTCAGATGAATAATTTTAACAGGGGTTTCAAAATTGGCACTGAAATTTGTTTCAGCCCTTCTCTCTTATTGACTTTTACTAAGAGAGTGCGTTACACTGATACGTTAGATTTGAATTTGAAACTGCTCTCAAGTTACCCCATATAATCTCTTATCAGGTTACTGGCAGTTACGATTACCGGAAACTCTCCATTATTAGCGTCTCGTTTCAAATCTCAACACAGGAAACCCAAAATACTAATTGATTTATTCTTTCATTTACGACTCTTAAAAGCCGGGCTCCCTGTGACTGGAAGGGAAATTGTATTTGCATAGTAGCATGTATATGGTTTGTTGTGATACTTGGCACAAATAAATATAACAGTAATAAACAAATATGACAATTCTGAAATGTCATGAAACGATATTAATTTTTTAATAACAAAAGCTAAGATATTGCTGTAATTCTACCTTGTCACCGCAATAAGGGATACCATGAGATAGCATTGCGCCTGCGCGGACTCATTGCGTTGTCGCCTTTGGAAGCTACAGACGTTGTTTTGAAGTACTGAACTTTTCATTGAAAAAATCCTGTGATATTACCTATATTATGTCATCTACCAAGACAAGAAAAACAAAAACACCACTGGAACCGACAGTCATAGTACAAGAAACAGAAAACTACTCTGGAGTTGAAGAAGAAGAACACCATTTTAGCCCCGCTGTCTCTAATGAGTCATGGGCATCTTTGCAGAAATCCATAGAAAATGGATTTTCTACAATGGCCGAAAATCTTGGCCAGCATCTAGGCGAAGCTATCCAAAATGCCTTCAATACACTCGAAGAGAAGTTTGAGATAGCTGAAGTTCCTGTCGATGAAGAAATCGACGAACAAGACAACACTCGAACAGAGCCCGCCAAAACTGGCCGCCATGTTGATGGACCGATAAATGAGCGGGAAAATGACGATGCAGAAACCATTGTGTCAGT
Source organism: Telmatactis stephensoni (assembly GCA_029948255.1). Taxonomy (NCBI): domain Eukaryota; kingdom Metazoa; phylum Cnidaria; class Anthozoa; order Actiniaria; family Isophelliidae; genus Telmatactis; species Telmatactis stephensoni. The sequence continues at coordinate 414,558 of JALIZF010001648.1, forward strand.
ACTTCATAGGAAGGCTAATGCCTCAAGTACTAAGGATAAAAGCTCTAATGAGAACCCTATTGAGATCATAAAGCAAGAACTAAATACTGATGAGACGGGCGAGCCTATTGATGAGGACCTCGCCGGAGTCATAACAAACCTGCTCCAGAAAGGCATGCAGGACGATAAGCTGCAAGAGCAGCTGACAAAGATGACTTGCCCTAAAAATTGTGAGGCCATGACAAAGGTCAAAGTAAATCAGCTAATATGGGATAACCTTAGCTCAAGCGTGAGGTCTCAGGACCTAAGAATGCAAAAAAGTCCAAACATCCTTGATAAAAGGCATGACTGGAGTCGTTAGGGCGATTGACAAGCTGTTGTCCTGCTTCGGCAAAAGTGAAGGTCGTGATATTCTACAGCTGCTTTCTGATAGCACTGTCCTACTGCTACTAGGCCACGCCAACAACGAGCTAAACTTACGTCGCAAAGAACTGATAAAACCGGATTTGCATCGAGATTACAAGCATTTATGCTCCAGTTCTGTCAAAACCACAACCTGGCTGTTTTGGGACGAGCTCCCAAAGCAAGTGAAAGACCTTACAGAGGTAAACAAAGTGGGACGCAAGGTAACCCACCTACACTCAAGTCATAAGCCAACATTTGGCTACAAGAGCAGACCATCCACTGCTTTTGGCCGCCCTAAATACCAGCAATCTGGAAGGGGTTATTTTTTAGGATCAAAGATGTCGGCCCAGACTGGTCAAAGCTACAACAAAAGCAAAAGGACGAGCAAACAACAGGACAGCTCGTCACGAACCCAAGCCTGATTTCACCTAATGAGGTACGAAAACATATAGCAGGCAGACTGAAGCAATTTTCTAGCTCTTGGAGAAAAATAACAAACGACCAATATATTCTCAAAGCTGTGAGTCAATATGAGATTGAATTTTTTGAATATCCACAGCAAAAATCCATTCCTAAAGGGATAAAATTCAATCCACAAGAAGCAAATATAATCGATAATGAGATTAGGAAACTATTGGAAAAGGGAGTACTTACAGAATCCCATCACGAGGAAAATGAATTCATTTCCAATATCTTTATCAGAGCTAAGAAAGATGGAAGTTTTAGAATGATCTTAAATTTGAAAGATTTGAATGAATTCATTGTTAAACAGCATTTTAAAATGGAATCCCTTCAACATGCAACTAGTTTAATGAAACACAACTGCTATATGGCATCCATTGACTTAAAAGATGCATATTATTCAGTTCCCATTTGTGATTCACACCAAAAATATCTAAAATTTTCTTGGAGGGGAAAATTGCTTCAGTTTACTTGTATGCCAAATGGCCTATCTTGTGCTTGTGCTTCACTAAGATAATGAAGCCAGTCTTAGCCACACTTAGAAAACAAGGGCACGTTAATGTTGGATACATTGATGATTTTTATCTTCAAGGTGATACTGCTGAGCAATGCCTTGATAATATAAATGCTACATGTTTACTCCTATCAGAGTTTGGGTTTCTGATACACCCTGAAAAATCAGTATTTAAACCAACAATGCAAATAAAATTCCTAGGTTTCATGCTTGACTCCTCAGAGATGAGGGTGACGCTTACACCAGAGAAAGCAAACAAAATCAAACAAGCTTGTGACTTTTTATCTAAAAACCCCAAAACAACAATTCATAAGGTAGCAGAAGTACTTGGACTTATTGTGTCAAGCTTCCCAGGTGTAGAGTATGGGCCTTTACACTATAGAAACTTAGAAAGAGACAAAACTGCTGCTTTACAATCCAGCAGAGGGAATTTTAATGCAAAAATGACCTTGTCCCATTTAGCTCTAGATAACCTTCAATGGTGGTCGTGTAATGTTGAACATTCATTTAAAAGAGTTACATATGGTAGCCCAGACTTAGTAATTACCACTGATGCATCAAATGCTGGTTGGGGTGCACATACTGATCAATATATTATTGGAGGACGTTGGACAGACTTGGAGAGTAATAATCATATTAACTATCTAGAAATGTTAGCATCATTCCTTGCTCTTAAAAGCTTTTGCAAAGAGTCAAAGAAAATGCATGTACAAATAAGGACTGACAACACAACTACGGCAGCATATCTGAATGCCATGGGGGGCATGCAATCATCAGAGTGTGATATGCTAGCAAAACAAATCTGGCTCTGGTGCATCCAGAGAGAAATCTGGCTCAGTGCCAGTCATTTACCGGGCATCCATAATGTTATAGCAGACAGAGCATCTAGGCAATTTAATGAAAACACAGAATGGATGCTTGATAAGAATATTTTTAAGCTATTGCATTCATTATGGGGGCCTTTTGATATAGACTTATTTGCATCTAGACTAAACACCCAACTCCCTTGCTATGCTTCATGGAAGCCGGATCGAGGGGCCAGTTATACTGATGCATTCTCAATATCCTGGAATAACTATTACTTTTATGCTTTCCCACCATTTAGCATGATACTGCGCTGTCTACAGAAAATCGACCAAGAGAGAGCAGAAGGAGTAGTTATCGTTCCCAACTGGCCAACACAGCCTTGGTTCCCGAAATTAATGAATCTAGTGACGGAACACCCACGAATTTTACCAGGTTTAGACACAAGTAAATTCAAGCCACACAGTACTAGAGCTGCGTCAACATCAGCGGCAAGTCAAAAGTCGGTCCCTGTGGAGACCATCCTAGAAGCTGCAGGGTGGAGTAATGACTGTGTGTTCTCAAAGTACTATAATAAAGTTGTAAAGAAGTCATTTGCTCAAGGAGTCTTGGATACTCTAAGCTGATTATGACATTTTAATAAAGCCTACGTTGTTGTTTATGCTGCCTAGCTGTGGTTATTACTCTCTGCATGCACTGCTTTGAAATCTCATGTGGTCCCTCATTGCGTGACAAGGTAGAATTAGATAATTAAGCGAGACTTACCTGTAAGTTGAAGCTTGATTGGAATTCTACCTTGTCACCATGCAATGAGGGATTACATGCCCACCCATCTCCCTCCCCTGTTGTGTCAGGGTTTATATTATGCATGCAGTGAGTTGTTTTTAAAGAATGATTTCGCGCAGGCGCAATGCTATCTCATGCTATCCCTTATTGCACTGGTGACAAGGAAGAATTACAATCAAACTTCAACTTTCAGGTAAGTTTCGTTTAATTTTTAAATTTGATTGGTTGGGGGTATTTCAGTTACCATGACAACGGGGAGTAAAACAAGATGAATTTTTCCACACTCAAAAGCTAAATTTCAAGGAAAATTAGGATTTCTTAGTGAATGCTAAACAATGCTTTAGCTGTGTTAGCTGTGTGGATAGAAGGCCTAGACACAAAAATATTAATTAATTTTTGTTTGTAAATGCCTCCGTCCAGACGGGGTCTAAATTCACCGATTGGCCTCTAAGACCCACATGCTATGTCAAATGGACAAAACGTAAACACCGCATGGAAGTTCGGACATTCATTCTGAGATCTAGTAGTCGAACAGAGAGAATTTGTAAGCATGGATTTTAATGAGTTGAGTGTCAAAGACTTAAAAAAATACCTACAAGATCGAGGAGTTTCTACAACTGGATATCGGAAGGGTGCTTTGCTGGAATTAGCAACTGCTGTAGAAAAGATAGGCTTAGCAAAAGATCCAAACTTTGAAACTGCTCATGTAGACATAGATGACGAGTTTGTAGCGATCGAAGACATTGTAATTCCAAATCCCTTTAAAATAAAAGCTGAGAATAACTTCACTGACGGCCCCCCTTTTGGACTCTATGATATCTTTAACTATTTGATTTATAATTCAACGGAGTATGATAAACAAGGTCTAGCATCCTACAAATCGTTTGATGACTATCGGTTATTTCAAGATGGCTACGTAGAGTCTTTGCTAAAAGCCATTTTAAAAACAGAAGGGATTCATTTATTCAAAGGAAAAGTCAGACCGTCTATGAAGTCCAAAACAGACAAGGGAAAAGATTTTTACGAATTATGGTTCGCCTTGGAAGGAAGAGGAGTCAATAAAGGTAGAGTATTGAAAGCAAGATGTAGGTCTTGGTGGTCGCGATGGCGGTTGCAAGCATATTTCAGCCGCCATGTATTCCCTCGAAGATTTAATTAATACCAGAGATGAAGACAGTGTAATGAGTTGCGTTTGGGTACGAAAACCCCTAGTGAAATCAAAGAGCTATTGATAAAGAAGTGTAAGGCTCCCTCTCACCATAGTAGAAAACGTCAACACTCGTATGTTCAATACATGGATTTTGATGTCAGACACCATACAGATAGAGATCCTCATGATGAAGACTATTTCAAACGCTTTAGTTTGAAAATGAGTAAGTTGAATTCATGTTTTGCCTCTCTTTAAAAAGCTGTACCTAAATGAGTCATCTGCAGTCCAAAGCGACGATAACCGCAGTGACCATTCATCTAGCCTTCCTGATTTGTGCCCTGAACCCATAATGGAGGTCAAAATCAAAAAAATATTGAATGAACAGAATATCACAAAGCCATTTCAAATTTTAGAAGCGCTCAAGATTGATGCTAGTGAGATAGAAAGAGTAGAAGAAGTAACCAGGAAACAATGGCAATCTAAAGAATGGTATCAACAAAAAGCAGGGTTCATCACTGCATCAAAGTGTCATAGGGTTGTCACACGTCAGGCATCACTCGAGAAGGATCCCACCCAAGATGGAAGTAAATTGGTAGAAGAAATTTGCACCCCCAACCCAAAGATATACCATCAAGTGACAGGTGAGCCTCACAATGCCAGGGAATGGGGGCTGATCCATGAAAAGAGTGCTCGGGAAGCCTATACAATGGTTGAAAGACACAATCACCACAAACTAAAGCTACTCAGTAAAGGGTTCATCATATCAAAAGACCTGCCATTTGTTGGTGCTAGTGTAGATGATATCCAAACATGTGAGTGTGTGGATGGTAATTGCCTGAATTGTGTAGTGGAATACAAATGTCCATGGAAGCACAAAGATATCCATCCAAAGAAAGCTTTTCTTACACCAGAAATTGGAGGGACATGTGAACAAGGCTGCTTGTATACACTAAAGCCTACCTCAAGATATTTCTATCAAGTACAGCTGCAGATGTTTGTAACACAACTCAGATGTTGCATTTTTGTTGTGTGGACAAAGAAAGGGATGTCAACTAGAGTCAATTATAATGAAGAATTCATGCTAAGTATTCGCAAAAAACTGCAATTATTCTGGGTTGGTAGTGTTGTTCCTCATCTGATCTCCAAATGTCAGCCACCTGCAGCTGAAGGTATCTAAATCATCCATCTGTGCAGTATATGTATTTTAAAGCATTACTGGAAGGTAGTATTTTTAGTAATTTTATACACTCTAAATATATTGTCAGTACCCACTGCTAGTCAAAGGGATTTTGATAACCAAGAACAAGCCCACAAAGAAGAAAAGAAAACTGTGCACACAAGTCTGCACCCAGGTAAATATTAGTTTAGTTTTCTTGACCTTGGGTTCAAGAATTAGTACTTGTAAGTTTGTAATTGTTTCCCCTTCAAAACTGTAAGTCAGTCATGGTGGTTTCACTACTTAATTATATTTCAAACTTTTCTGTTTTGGTTTTCAGAGAGGAAAAATGACAATGCAACAAATGCAAGAAATAGTGCTGTTTTGAAGACCTCTCCATCTGTAATTGTCCATGGCATTGATGTTTATGAACATGACATCAATACCCTAGAACCAGAGGCCATGATTAATGACACAGTTGCAGCCGTCTTAATCAAGTAATTCATTATTTAGTAATTAGATAATTTGATTATAAAAATGAAACCACTACTGACCCTTTTTAAGCCAAATTCCAAATACTGAGCAATTAAAATACTCAATGACAGCTGACTTTTTTTAGGGAAATTCAATGTCCTCACCCAATAATAAGCCCTTTCTTCTGTGCTGTTTTATGTGGAGATCAGGATTTACAGGGACAACAGTCATCAAGGTGTTGTATACTTAAAAACTGTCAAAAACATAATTATGATAGTATTAAAAGAAATCTTATATCACCTAAGATAACAACTTTTAATTATTCAAGGTCTACTAGAATCAGGGCAGCAGAAAAATCTTTAAGGCAAGGCTTTTGGGTATGAACAAGTATATTTTCATACCAATAAATAGGAGGTAAGTCAGAAATAACACAATAATCCAATAACATTATATCATTTTGTACTTTCAATATTTTTATCATGTGGGTATTTTCTTCTCTTCAAGCTTACACTGGTTTCTTGCTGTTTTAACACCATGGTATGTAGAGCTACAATTTGTAAAATGATAAATAGACTCAACAGTCAAAACATGAATCATATGTAAGGAAATATTCAATCTGACTACAGGCACTTACTCTTCATGGACTCAACAACATGTGACATTTCCACAAGACAAACTGAAGCTGAACATATAGATAAGTATGTCTAATTCATATTGAATACTATAAGCATGTTCTGTGTTGATCATTTTTTATTTTAAAAGCTTTGTTGAGGATATGTGTAAGAACAAGGTAGTACTAGAACAGTATCAGATGTTAACCCCATGCATGCTCAAGGTATGTCCTCTTAATATCTTTACAATACATTGTTACTGAACTATATATAATATCAAATAATGAAATCACTTTTAAGGTCCCACAGCAAGCCCTTGGAAGTAACAACTGTGGAATCTACATTTGTATGTATATAGAGAGCTTTTTGAAGGTAATATGTTTGCCAAATTAATCATGACCACTGAATGATCACTACCACATATATTGCTACTTGTCACAGGTCGTGGTTCTCTCATAGTGATGCAGAGTTAACAAGAAAAAGACTCAGAGATAAGCTTACATCTCTGCACAGAAATCAAATTAATGCTTTAGTCTAATTAACATAAAGTCTTACTCTTCATCACTTATTATGTTCGATTGTAAATTAGCAAGCACTGCACAGACTTTGACAATTGAGGATAAATAGGGCTTGTAAGTAAGAGACAAATTCAGAAATATCACCCATGTGATAAATATTCGGCTCCCAATGCCTGCAGATATCCCAAATATGTCCGATAGCATGATCATACTTGGATTTCTCCTAAGTTTGATAAGGGTGAAGAGAAATTGTTCTCTTATGGATAACTTTGAGCAGTCACTCTTTTGCTATAAAATAAACAAAAGAACAAAAATATATTTTATCCAATATAAACAAACACTGGAAGTCTAATTATACAACATATTAAAACACTCTATTGATACTTTAGTTAATCAAAGTATGTTGTTTTAATGTAAATTAAGTACCTTTAAATATTTTTTATGTGTATGATGTCTGACAGTCCTAGCTGTTCCTTTCCAGGTGTGAATTCGACCAGCTTTACTCTGTATTTCATTAAAAATAAAATCTAGACACTCTTTGTCCATTCCTAAAAATAAACATCAATGAATGTTACTGATTTATAACTTTCGAGTTATTCAGTTACACTTGGGAGTCACAATGTCTCGGGCATTGCAAATTGTAAACTCTTGAGATATTTACCTGTGTAATGGTTGGTATTTCGAGTGTCTTCCACCTTGCTCAAAAACAAGTCTCTAATGGTAACTGGTATAGTCTGTATATAAAATTCGAAAAACATGCCTTTGAATCTTTACGAAGATATATCCAAAATGCCAAAAATATATATGTAGATAAATGTTATGCCTTTACATGTACCCGTGTACTAGAATCGATGAATTTTTCTACATTTTCGGGTGCTACAACTTCCTGGTTTTCTTCCACGTTTGTGCTGCAAATTTTCAGACAATGAAATTAGGAAAAAAGGCAGTTATTTGCTAAATCAAATTGCCATAATATCAACGAAAACCATAAGACAATAAGTTAAATATTTTAATCTTTTGAATTACCAATCTGTGACATTTTCGCACTCGTTTGACCACGATTGTTCTGGGAGTATATATTATGGCGTAATATGTTGTTATTTTGGTATATATACCAAAAATTTTTAAGCCATTAAGTTTGCCGGTTAAAAATAACAATTTTTATTTAAAAAAATTATACTATATTACCGACCAAAAACTGCAAAAATCGACCGTTAACTTAACGGCTTAAAATGCATTGGTATGTTGTAGAGACTGCCAAAATCGGCTGTTAAGTTAACGACTTAAAATGCATTGGTATGTTGTAGAGATTGCCAAAATCGGCCATTAAGTTAACGGCTTAAAATGTAATGGTATGTGGTAGAGACTGCCAAAATCGGCCGTTAACTTAATGGCTTAAAATGCATTGGTATGTTGTAGAACGTACAAAAATCGGCCGTTAACTTAACGGGGATCAACCGTGTATTCTGGACGAACCGAACCTACACAGCCGGCTCAATAGGATATCGGCTCACTAAAAATCAACCGCTGCGGTTCCCAGCGGACATCTACCGGCCGGCCGGCTCGTGATCATTCTCTCAAACCGACAACTGCAACCGGCAACACATCGGCTAGAAATAAAAAAACCGTTGCGGCTCACACCTACCGGCTTGCGATCATTCTCTCCAACCGATAACCATTTGCGGCTCGTGTGACATGCGGCTTATCCCCTTATCCTAAGCACCTAATTCGGCCCATCAAATGCGGCTGTAATATTCGGCCAAACGATCATCAAATTCGGTCGGTCAATCGGCTCACAGCGGCTCTCAAACATATCGGCTCATCTGAAATGCGGCCTTCCAATTATTCCAAATATTATCAAATTGAAACTTCCAAACAACAACAAAAAAAGAAAAGAATAGATTTAGAAAAGGAATAGAAAATAGAGGCCATTTTCGCCCTGACTGCTTACGCTATACCTACATCCGTTGTAAAATATTAATAACATATGTTAAACGGTACTTATAGTTACGTTTAACTGTGATTTAAATTGTCAACCACAATCTGTCATTATCAATCTTTTGGAAATGTATTAAATCTTCGAATAAGTTATTCTCGCGTTACTGCTATGTTTTGGCAAAAAAGTTATGTACTTTAAAGGGGCCTTTAGTTTAGGACCCCATTAACATGAGGGAGGTTGGAAAAAGAAAACAAAACAGTTATCCCTACTACATAAGGGCACCTTCTCTCACGTGAATCGGCCCTTACATCATCCCGGTTCCCATTTATTTCGGTCTGTTTAAGAAATTGAAGATGGTTTTAAAGGGGTACTTGGATGAAAATAGGTCAAAATTGGAAAGTGGTTAATTCCTAAGTTGACGTCAATTAACGACCAATATAGATAAATATAAAACTTACTATCCCAAAAATTCTGCATTTTAATCATATTATCACCAAGAAATTTTGGTTTAAGATCAAAAAGAACAATAGGGTTGTACTTATGACGTCATAGATACACAATGTAGATGCTAAAATACGTGATAACTTTTTATCTGTACCTTTGGAATTTGATGAAAATATATTGCTTGGTGACTTGGTCACATATAGATACATGGTCATAAATTGAACCAAGTTGCGAGTCACTTTAAATTTTTATCGATTTTCATCCAAGTACCCCTTTGAGTTGTCTGTCCTCTTATTGACACACTCTAGACGTCATAAAATGTCGAAAACTCAAGTGGAAACACGAGCGCAGAATCTATTATACACTTTGCAACAGACGCGCAATGCTAAAAAATGTGCAGGAAAAATATCAAAGCCTTGAACTATCTAATTCATTTATTGCGAACATAGTTGCCGGCGTTGTTGTAGACGTTATTGCAATTTTCCTCTCGCAACAAAACCCACAAAATTTCTGGAAACTGTATCGTCAGCTTAACCTGAACAATTGACATATTGAACAAAGAATTGAAAAGCACACTCCACGTGAAAAAATTATCGCCCTTTGTTTTAGAACACGGACGTTGAAACGAATGTTAGAGCAAAAACTTTCATGTTGTATCGTTTATATAGCCACCACTCTCGTCTAGAAAATATTAAATAGGAAAGCTTGACATTTGTACATAATCATGCTGATCGTGAGTACTATTGTTGTACTAAAACTATACAATTTTATTGACATTTTGTACAATTGTTATTCAGTTCTCAAAAGGCGGCGCAAAACCTGTACATTATAGCTATAAGTGTAAAATCGATTCATAGGTGCACCTTTTGCAAATACACACGTGGCCCGCATGTCCGTCAAAACATATTTTTCCTTCTATACGTTTTTTAGCGTGTTTAAGGCAGATTTACAACAAAATATGGGAAACAATTTCCAGTTTTTACAGAAAAATTGTATTAAACTTCAAAATGTCACGCAAGGTTTGGGAATGCTCATATCATTGTTATTTATGCTTTCCATTTTGATTGGTTGTTGGGGGTTCGAGTGTGATGACGTTTCAGTCTGCTTTTGCAAATTAGACTGAGTGTCAAGGGTTTACCAAATAATATCCTTGCTGTCTACACAAGGCTAAACTGCAAAATACTCTTCATGTTTTGCAATGAAAGCCTAAGTGTAGTAGACTTACAGTTCTCAAAATAAACCGAACTGATAGCTTAAAAGCTACTGGAAATTCATTGAATGACAATGCATGTTCACCAGGTTCACCGGCATGAAGTCAACGAGCTAAAATTGTCAAACATTGTCAGTCAAAGATGCAAAGTTTCTGGTTTACTGTTTACTATTCAAACCTCATTGAATATTCATATCCCTCGGGATGACGTCATTAGCATTATATAACACCAAATTAATTATGCAAGGGTGTCAGTTCGCAACGGGACGCTAATGGAGGAAAGTCGCAATGGATGAATCGGGTCCAGCGCGTCCTGGACGATTAACTCCTCAAGTAGTCTCCGAAGTTCGACAAGCCACAAGAGTTCTAGATCGTGGTTCTACTCCTGTTTCTTTGAGTATTTCAACAACATCGACGGTTCTAGGCGTCTCAACAGCGATAAATGCTTCAACTTCGACTGCTTCAGCTTCTACTGCTACAACATCCGTCCTTGGAAACTCAAATCCAACCTCGATCTCAGTAGGAGGCCAGGGAGGTGTTGAGGTAGGAATCTTGCGTAGATATTGGCCTTTTTCTCGGGGAAACTAGTTGTTCAATTGCTTTGTTTAACGGTTACGCTTCTAGTCCATGAGACTTAATTATGCAGATTTGAATTGAGAATCATTTTCCCGGGAGACTTAAACTCAATTGTATTTCTTGCAAGGATGTATTTTCACTGCTCTGTTTCGCTAGTTAGACGCAGTGCTGTAGGTTTCTTCTTTTTAAGCAATATAAGTAGTCATTTGGGAGTATTTTTATTGCCTTCTACATATTTAGTCCTTTAGCTGGGCTGCGGATCAAGTACGAATAATATTCTACAACGTGCAGATGTACTTGTAATAATTAAGCCTATTATGTGAAGTTAGATTGCGAAACTGGTGTGCTGGAGTCTTAAGAACTCAAACGTGATGCACTGTGTGGGCTCACGTGATTCAAAAGAAAAGTAATCGTGATGCACTGTGTGGGCTCACGTGATTTAAACGAAGAGTAATCGTGATGCACTGTGTGGGCTCACATGATTTAAAAGAAAAGTAATCATGATGCACTGTGTGGGCTCACGTGATTTAAAAGAAGAATAATCGTGATGCACTGTGTGGGCTCACGTGATTTAAAAGAAAAGTAACCGTGATGCGCTGTGTGGGCTCACGTGTTTCAAAATGAAAAGTAATCGTGATGCGCTGTGTGGGCTCACGTGATTTAAAAGAAAAGTAACCGTGATGCGCTGTGTGGGCTCACGTGGTTTAAAAGAAGAGTAATCGTGATGCACTGTGTGGGCTCACGTGATTTAAAAGAAAAGTAATCATGATGCGCTGTGTGGGCTCACGTGGTTCAAAAAGAAAAGTAACCGTGATGCGCTGTGTGGGCTCACGTGGTTCAAAAGAAAAGCAATCGTGATGCGCTGTGTGGGCTCACGTGATTTAAAAGAAAAGTAACCGTGATGCGCTGTGTGGGCTCACGTGGTTCAAAAGAAAAGTAACCGTGATGCGCTGTGTGGGCTCACGTGTTTCAAAATGAAAAGTAATCGTGATGCGCTGTGTGGGTTCACGTGATTTAAAAGGAAAGTAATCGGGATGCACTGTGTGGGCTGTCGTGATTCCAGTAGAAATTAATATCGCGATGCGTTGTGCGGGCTCACGTGATTCAAGTCAGAAAGTTGTGAAGGGTTGTATGAGCCCCTGCAGGCAGAAAGAGCCCAGGCGTCATCATGAAACGGCGATGTTCTTGCTATCAGGTCTGCCTGTTGATTTTACTTAGGCCTCTGTAGTAGAGGTTAAGACCTTAAAGGAACAGCTGGATGATATGAAGAAAAGGCCAGACAAGGCGCTGGTAGAGACGTCTTTGTCAACATTGCAGTTGCTAATTTCCAAACCTCAGGCATTTTTTGATCCTCACAGAGCCTTAGCGGCTCTAGCAGTTGGTAGATCATGCAAGAGAGTGTAAAGATGAGAGGGCGTTACGGCATTATCCTGCGATGCAATCGGTGTTGATCAAGCTCGTCGCTGATTGACAAGGCCGTTCGTAAACGATCGGGCTCAGAGTAACCAAGGACCATAGCCAGGACGCGCTGGACCCATACTGGCTCCTACAACCGTGGGGAACGACAGCCTCAGATATGCTATAACTGTGGCCAGCCGGGCCAGTTTGCTCGTAACTGCACCAAGAAAGGTTTAATCGAATTCTGTAACTGGTTGTTTGATATTGGAATCGCTTAGACTATGTATTGGAATTAAATATGAAATGGAAATGGATTCATTGATGCTACGAATAGAATTAAATGTGTGGATAAAACCTGATATTGTTTAATGACTGCATGAGTTCAATTCTAAACAAGTGGCGGTTAGGGGGATTCACATAGGCCACTCAAAGGGTTTTATTATCTAATCCTTCTTTTTATATATATATATTTTTTTTTTCGGGTAAGGAGAGATGACGCCGCAAGCGTTTTGTCCTCTAGGGCATTCCCTTGTTGCTCGATTTATCGGGCTAAGGTTGTCATTTCCTCTGAACTCGGGTTTCCCATCGGGTTTGGGATATCCCATTTCTATTTCTCCTCTCAATTAGTCACGGTTTGCATTGGTCTTCCCACTTTCAGCCTAAATTGAAAAGCCCCAAGCTGATGGTTGAAGACCCCAATCTTCTAGAGTTGGGACGGAGTCGTTTTGAAGAAGTAAAATGGGTATCGATTGATGGGACCCCGAGTCCAGGAGGGATGACAAGTACAAAAGGGCTCCTGGAGGACATTGATAGAGTCTTGGCTGGCGAGGGTCGATCGATTAATAGCCTCTCCTTTCGGGACCCCGAATCTTTTAGAGCGGGAGGGGTGCATGCACACAAAGAACTATGGCAGAGTTTGGCATCTGGCTATAAAAATGAAGTAGAAGTTAACGAATCAATTTCAAGAGGGGTCGATTTTCAATCCTTTTTTTCGTCCCTTTATATTAAAGGAGTTTTTCGAGGGGAAAAATATGACAGCCCAATGCCCCCACAGAAAGTGTTTAAAAGACACCTGTCTTGTAACAAGTTCGCCGATTTCATCACCGAAACGCTGGAGCAGAGACTCAAAACGGGAGCAGTAACAGTTTTAGGTAAAGTTGGGGAAGTAGACCCACACCATATAATACTGCCTATTACAATTGAACCATCAAAGCCTAGACTATGCATAGACGCACGGTTCCTCAACCTTTGGATGAAGGATACGCCCTTCTCCTTAGATAAGCTGATTGATGTGCCTCGTTTGTCTATAAGTATTCCTTTATGTCAAAGATCGATGACAAATCTGGTTATGACCACGTCTTGCTGACTAAAGAATCTACTAAATATTTTGGAATTGAGTGGGGAGGCTTTTGGTGGGTCTACAATACCCTTCCTTTTGGCTGAAAAAACTCGCCCTATGTTTACCAGACCATTGGTCTCGTGGCAAGGTATTGCTTGCTCGCTCTACATTGACGATCGGCTTAATGGTGAATTATTTACGACGAGGGGCCTCTGGTCTCGCCCTGTGGAACAAAGGAATCCAGATTACAGTTACAAATCGACAGAAGCTGCCCTTTACATAGTTTGTAAAGTCCTGACTCACCTGGGCTATTATCTTGGCCTTAGGAAGTGCGTTCTAGTTCCAGTACAACAAATTCTATATCTTGGTATGCTGGTGGACTCTACAGTACAGGCGTTCTCGATCCCAGAAGATAAAAGAAGACATTTTGCAAATTTCAGAGAGAGTATCTTGAATCAAAGGCGTGCCATTCCCCTACGATCTTTACAAAATTTAATGGGAAAGTGTATTTCTTTCTCCTTGGCGTTCTCAGGTGCTAAATTCTACATTGAAGAAATGGCGAATGCGATCGGAAGAGCGTCAACGAAAGGAGAGATCCAAATGCCAGTTGGCCTTTCGCGAGGAGATTGAGTTCTGGCGATTCGTGGATTCCTGGGAGAGCCACATTCCTTGGAGGAGCGAGAAACACTGGTCACTGTCAGTCTCGACAGATGCATCTATGTCTCATTGGGCTGGTGTAATCCATCTTCAACCAGGCGAGATAGTGCTCGGAGACTTTTGGGAAGCGGATTTGGCGGAGGAAAACATCAATGTCAAAGAGATGTGGGCGGTAGCTAAGGTCTTGGAGTCTTCACCAATGGCCATAAGAGACTGTCGAGTTGACGTTCAAGTCGACAACCAGTCTGTCCTCCGCACTTGGGGACGTGGAGCACGTTCAAGAGGGCTCACAAAGGTAGCCAAACGTGTCTTTTAGCTGGTGACGCAGAGAAACGTCCAGTTGGAGCTTTCATACGTCCCATCCAACAGTAACCCTGCTGATTCGTTCTCACGTGTTTTATCTAAAGCAGACTCAATGTTATCCAGAGAATGTTGGGAGTTGGTGGACTCCAAATTTGGAGGTGCGTCAGGTCACAACTTCAACTTAATGGCTTTAGATTCCAACGTTGAGTGGGACCGACAGGGTGCACCAATCCGCCACTTTACTCCTTATCCCACGCCTGGTTCAGCAGGTGTTAATGTGTTCAACCAGAACTTGTCGATTTGTGATGGAATCAAGATTAACGCTTACGTGTTCCCGCCATTTGCATTGATTCCACCCCTATTACAGTTGCTGTTGTCTCAGAAAGCCGTTGTTACCATGATCATCCCGTGCCTATCCCCCTTTCCTTCGTGGTGGCCAACGAGAAGGAAGAAGGCAATGTCGTCCAAGGAATTCCTGCTAGCAAGGCGAGGTTCCAAGGAGGCCATCCTGTGGCCAACGAAGCGCGGCTTTTTACCATCAGTGTTACCGTGGGACCTCTGGGCTTTCCGCCTAGCTAGATCGATTTTGAATAAATCCAATCAAATGATGATAATAATAATAATTGAAATATATATATATACCGAAATAAGAAATTGTAATAAAAAAGACAATATTTTCTCATTTACTTTAAAACAAAGATTCATCGAGACGGATGCGAGTTTTTCGGCACCAAAGTGAAGTCCAATTGTTCTTGTCCGAAAAGATTAGCTTTTGGAACGGTCGACTGTATAATAGGAAAACTGCACTCGATCTTCTCTGCAGCCGGAAGAGTCTGTTACGACTCGTCTATTCCGGGATACGGGAACCCAGCAGCATCGAAGGTAGTGAAGGACTACTTAGCGGTTATGAGGGTAGAGGAAGTGGAAGCGAGGGTCAAGACTCAGGAACTGTTGTACTTCCCCGGAAAAGAAGGCGTGCTCTTTAATCACGTCTTGACGAAAAGCCTACGTGATGGCACTTCCAACTTGTTTTTTTCTGAAACGCTACCGGAGAGACCCGTCACTGTGCCCGGTATCCGGTTACAGCTCTTGAAGTGTATATGGCGGTAAGTAAGTCAATGGGCATACCGCTTCACGGGGGTTACCTGTTTCGTCCAGTGACACCATCGGGAGAAGTAGCCATGGCACCTTTGGATTCTGCTGCGGCCCAGAGCCGCCTGTCAACTTATGTCCATCAGCTGGCCGAGGTTTTCGGCAACCGCGGAATTACACTTCATGGATTAAGGAGTGGGTGTGCGATTTCTCTAGCAATGTCGGGAGCAGATTTGCAGACTATTATGAACCACGTCGGTTGGAAAACCACAAGTACAGCACGCCACCTTACCTTTGGACCTGACGGAACTTTATCGCAGGCAAAACGACCTAATAGGCTTCACACAAGTCTTCGAGTGAAGGACCACAGATGCAAATGATCCACAGTAGTATTTATAACAGTTGTATTAGGTCAACTAATTAACTATTTTGGGGGGGTCTTGGTGATAAGAGCTGCAGAGTAGGACTTTGTAGGAGACTGTTGTAGGAGGAAAATCACCAGAAGTTCTCCAATCTCTTGGGGAGGGGAGATTTTGTGAGTGAGGATTGGGAAAGTATCAGGGGGTGTTAAACTGGGGTTGTTTGAATGGGATAGCTGCAGAGCCTAAAAGGAGGGCTACTCGAAGCAAAGATGAGACAGGGAGGCTATCCATACCTTAATGCTAATAAGGCAACAAGAGGGATACTGAACTATTCAAACCTCATTGAATATTCATATCCCTCGGGATGACGTCATTAGCATTATATAACACCAAATTAATTATGCAAGGGTGTCAGTTCCCAACGGGACGCTAATGGAAAAGTCGCCCCACCCTCCCACCCTACCTCTTGTTGGTTTATTAGCACTCCACGCTACTCCCTTGTTGTGATTCGACAGGGAGGCTATCCATACCTTAATGCTAATAAGGCAACAAGAGGGATACTGAACTGTTGGAGTACATAAACTGCAAGCGGCTTAAAAATAAAAACAGCCGTGAAATGTGGCACCCTCGGGTGAAAAAGGGATGACAGGTAAGACTTTGGCCCTGTTCAAACGAGCTCTCAAGTCGATTCACGTTTTGACTTGAAACTACTTGTGCAGGCTTGCATCTTCGTTTGAACACCAACTTGCACCGACTTGCGTCGTCTACTTGCATTGCATCGACTTGAGAGCACTTTAACGTGCTCAATTTTTTTCTCAAGTCGATGCAAGTTTTTCCTCGTTTGAACAGTCACCACGCTAAACTTCATAAGTTGTTTTTCATATTTTTTCGTCCTAACTTCTGCACATTTCTTCTCCTACAAATAATTCAAACAAAAACAAAACTGATTTTCTCGCTGTCCTTCAGCTAACTGATTTTCCCTGAACGTTTTTGAACATTTTTCATCGACTTGCGTGGAGAGGTGTTCAAACGAGGACGCAAGTTTCAAGTCAAAACTTGAATCGACTTGAGAGCTCGTTTGAACAGGGCCGAATTCAAAATTTTTCTTGTTATCCACGAAACTGTGTATGTCTTATTCAAAGAAAAAAGCAAACCCCAAATTGCAGGCACATCCTTAGGCATGACATTTTTAAAGTGAAGAAGCAGAGACTTATATAAACACTGGGAATAAGATCATTTCAATGAAACATGTTAGCATGTATGCATCAGTCTCAGCTTATTAGGCTGGTTCAATGGTTTGGAAAGGGTCAATGTTTGTAGGGATAACAATAATATGAGAATGTGGGTTTTTAAAAGCCTTTTCTGTGTTATCCATTTGCATATCTGTAGGCAAAAACCAATAAACAACTCTCAGGATACCATTGTTTAAAAATATTTGCAACTGCTTTTAAACTAATTATTAAATGAGTCAGTGAAGAGCTTGATGCAAAACAGCTTTAATTGGTAACCACATATGACCATATTGCCAATATACCTTTTTCACTAAAAAATACAACCGGCCCCGGCTATTTAAACTGATTTATCAAAATACAGTGCCCAGCAAACTTACAACACTGAACACTCATTTTAAGCCATTTGCATGAATTTACTATTTCATGACATGTGACAGCCTTGAACAATCTTAATTTTTTCTTGAGTGAATAGACTTTATTGCAGTATTGGAGTACAGCTCAACATCTACTGATCTCAACAGGCTTGATTATAAATATATATATACTTATAATTTCATATCATAATAATTGGAAAAATATTTAAAAAATCATGACCATAAATTATCACTGCTTATTTAAACCTAAAGTTATCTTGGTTTCAGATAAAAAAAGGAAATGTATGGTTAACTAGTTTAAAATTCTGAATCAATCTTCTGTTGCTTTCTTTTTTCTTTTTTCCTTTGCTTTTCTAGCTTTCTTTTAAGCCTACGTTCTTCTTTTCTTTTTGCAGGTCCTCCTTCTGTCTTTCTTTCTTCTTCTTTTCTTCTCCTGTTTCTCTCTTCTCTCCTTCTTCTCTTCTTCTCTCTTCCTTCTTTCTCTTCTCCTTTTCTTCTTTCTTTCTTCAGTTTCCTCGTTCTCTTCCTCCCGCTCTTCTCATCTTCTTCTTTCTCTTCTTCCTCTCTCTTCTCCTCACTCTTTCCTTTTCCTCTCTTCTTCTGCGCTTCTTAACTCCTCTACTTTCTTGTTGTTCTCTTCTTCTTCCTTCTTTCTTCTTCTTCTTCTTTTGACTCTAATCTTTCTTCTCCCTTTTTCCTTCTCCATTCTCTTCATTTTCTCTTCCCTTCTCTCTCTCTCTCTCTTCTTTTTTCTTTCTTTCTTCTTCTTTTCACTCTCCGCTGCCCTTCCTCCTTCTTTCTCTCCTCTTTTCTTCTCTTTCTCTTCACTCTTCTCTTTTCATTTTTGCTTCTCCTTTGCTTCTCTCTTCTTGTTCCTTCCTTTTTTTCTTCTCTTTCCCATCTCTTGTTTCCTTCTCTTCCATATCTGCAAATCAAAGAAAAAGTTTTTTAATTTCAAATGGGGATACAAATGGAACTCTCAAACTTGATACTATTTAATTCTGATTTATTTCTTAATGTCTTACAAGTATTGTGTACTGTGTACAAAATACATAGAATTATCAGAGATTATCAGACTTTTATCATGTTTTGGTTTTACTTATATAGCCACTACTTAGCATGCACTCAAAGTTAAAGTACTGCTATCAATATCAAAATCATATACGTCATTATTTAGTATAAAGTACTGCTATCGTCAAAATCATACACGTCATTATTTAGTATAAACTGTAATTCTTCAAGGGTCTAATAATAACTGATATACTTATTTTTTTTCTTTTATTTTTATGGATCCCAGATAAAAATCAAGACTTCACTCACTTCATTCCCTTGTGTTTATTTTCTAAAATAGAAATTATTTCTTTGACATTTTTGCATACATTCTCACATTGTTGTCATTTCAAAATACAAAGAAATGTATGGTGCTTAATATTATTTTGAGTTCAGTCTCTGACACTTTTAAAGTTTCCCATATCCCCTTGGAAAGCTTTCAAAATTTAAATAATTTTGATTATAGCAGCACTTTAAAGGTTCATTACATATGATTACCTGTATTTTCAACCAGAGTGTTGTCATTGCTATGACTGTCGCTAGGCCAAGTGTCCTTGAAAGAGACCTTTAAAATAAAGTAAACAAAAAGGGATGACTACTAAAGTACATAAGCAGTTCACCCAATTGTAAGAATGATGGTATCCAAATATAACCGTCATTTTCTATATACATCTACATCCACAAGATAGTAATAATTATGTGGACTCAATAACTTATCACAAACCATACAAGACCCTTGCAGTCCTCCTAAAAAAGCCAAGGTTGAATAAATGTTTCAGGATTATACTGGAAGTTATTCTTATAATTAACTAAAGTTGAATGTGATTTGGTACAGTCATCAATTACCCAATTTATTTATTTTTTAATGGTTTTGTAGGCTCTTTATTAATTAGGGCCTTTAAAGCCCCAGAAGGCAGGAAATCTACCATTTACAAATGTTTATTTACAACAAAATTATATAGTATAACATAATTATTTAATTGTGAAAGTTTTTAAAAGATAAAATACCGTATCTGCCAGATCAGTTTTCCTTATTTTCTTGAGTGATGACTTGAGATTTCATTATCTTTGTACTTTATCTCTTAAACTGTTCCATAGCTAATTTGGTGTGTCGTATCTGATTGAGTTCAATCTGTAGGTAGTGGAGAAAAGTCTTAGAAGTGTTAATTAGCTTCTGGCTTTATCTTAAGTTTTTGATGTTCTGTCTTTTGTGTAACAATTCACTGTTGTAAGTTGGTGCTAGTTCATGCAGTGCTCTATAAACAGATGTACCCATATTCTTCTGTTAGCCAAGCTCAGCATGCTAATCTTCTGTAGCAGTTTTCACAGTGTATTCAGCAGTCTTGTCATTTAATTAAAACTTCAGTGCTCTTTCATTTAGTTCTTTCTGGCTTGGTTTCTCTTTCCACAATGGTTCCATTACTCCCGATCAGTACAAGAAGTGTGACAAAATGTAAGCTTGATATAATATGTGCTTTTCATATTTGTCAATAGTAGCTTTTCATTTCTGTTCCAATCTTGGTTATTTGTTTGTTGAATTTCACTTGTGTGTCTTTTCCTATATCGACCTGCACATGAATGTAGAAATTTTCTTATTGTATCAACACGCATAGGAATTTCTTAGTGTATCGACCAACACGTAGAAATATTCTTCAGTTAGGTGCAGTCCTCGAAGTAGGACCTTTGGGTAGGTTTTCTTGTTTATATTAATTTTTGTTTTCCCTTTATTATTATGGCTGCAATTCAAGCAGTGCCGAGAAAACAAACAAGTTCCCAAGTTTATTGAAGTTTTTAATTAACCAGAAAAAGGCAATGGGATATGATGGAGCAGATCTGCATGCCACAACTGCCTCATCAAGATCAATTGTTTAAACCCATTTCACAACTGGAAAAGAGAACAATGAAGAAAAAACAACAAAACCTGCAGAAGTAAACAAACCAGAAACCATAAAGTTCCATCCAAAATGTTTGTTGCATGGTAATTGTAATCACTGGACAGATGAATGTAAAGCCTATTTTTCAAAGTCAATTGCTGAGAAAATGGAACTCCTTAAAGACAAAAAAGCCTGTTGGACATTCCATCCGTGACTGCAAAAGAAAGAAAACGTGGAGGAAATGGCTGTACCTTAAATCATCACAAAACCCAGCTGCACGAAGAGAAGAAAGATGAAACCCTAAACGAGTCGCAAACGAAAGATCACGGCGTTTCAGTTTGCAAAAACTCTGACTTCAGTGATGCATGCATTCTTCAACATCAGAATACTAAAACTCCCAAAGGCTCAGTTAATGTTCTATTGACAATGCCGCCTCATTATGTTTTATCACCTTTGATAAAGCTAAAACAGAGCAATTACAAGGAAAAGACGTAGAGTTATCTATTGTGACTGTTGGCAGCAAAGTTGAAAAACTGACTTCTGAGAAATATATATTGCCTCTTGTTGACGAAGAAGGAATTACTGTGAACATTACTGCTTATGGAATTGAAAAGATCACATCAGATATTCCTGATATTAATATTGATGGCGTAATTCACTTATTTGAAGGAGTATACAAAGAGGATATTTCAAGACCTACTGGACTGGTAGATGTTCTAATTGGCTACATTTATGCAGGACTACATCCACAGCCAGAACAAAAATCAGAGCACTTATTACTACTCAAGAACCAATTTGGAAAATGCATCGGTGGATCTCATCCAGATTTAGCTGAATGTAACGTTCAAGTCAACCATGCCTGTGTGTCTACAGTATCAACAGTTAGCATTGAAGATTTCTACAAGATTGAAAATCTTGGCATCGCTTGTTCACCTCAGTGTGGAGGATGCAAATGTGTAAAGTGCCCCTCTGGTACTAAGAATTGCACTTTGAAAGAAGAATGCGAGCTGAAGTTGATAGAAAGAAACCTTAGCTTCGATGACCAAAATAACGAGAGCACAGCAAATTATCCTTGGATTTAATTAAGATCCTTCCAACCTTCCAGATAACAAGTCAATCACCATCAAGATGTTGGAGTCCACTGAAAAAAGGATTGCTGAAAAATCCTAATCATGCCAAAGTCTACCAAGAACAGATCCAGGGTATGATATCAAGAAATGTCACTCGTAAGTTATCAGCAGAAGAGCTTACTCTTACGATGGACCAGTTTACTACATTGCACATCATGAGGTGTTGCGCCCAGAGTCCAAATCTACACCAGTACGCATAGTATTCAATAGCAGTGCTAACTATAACAGTCATGCATTAAATCAATACTGGGCCAAGGAACCTGACCTACTCAACAACCTTTTGGCAGTACTCTTACGATTCAGAGAAGATGAGATCGTGTTTGTAGGCGACATAAAGAAAATGTACTATTCTGTCAAGATCGGACTCTTGGATCAACACACTCAACGTTTCTTATGGAAAGACAGGCACGTACACAGGGATCCCAACATTTATGTCATTCAAAGTGTCTCATTTGGTGATAGGCCATCTAGTACTATCGCATCACTTGCTCTACGACCGCAGAAATGAATCAAGAAAAGTATCCTCAAGCAGTGGAGATGATCACAGATAATACCTACATGGATGATATTATTGACAGTGTTAGTAATAAACATGAAGCAAACAATATTATTGACCAACGATATTGAAGAACTTGTGAAGAAGGGAGGATTTAACATCAAATGCTGGACAACGTCGCGTGGGTATACAAATTTCAACAAGGAAGCTGTTATAATTGATCCGACTTCAACAACCAAAGAAAAGGTTGTAAGAAGTTGTTCACCTCAAGCCTATCACACTACAAGGACTAGGCCCACTTAAAACCAAGTTGTAATGGACAAGAAGTTGTTCACCTCAAGCCTACCACACTACAAGGATTAGACCCACTTAAAACCAAGTTGTAATGGACAAGAAGTTGTTCACCTCAAGCCTACCACACTACAAGGACTAGACCCACTTAAAACCAAGTTGTGGTGGACAAGAAGTTGTTCACCTCAAGCCTACCACACTACAAGGACTAGACCCCCTTAAAACAAAGTTGTGATGGACAAGAAGTTGTTCACCTCAAGCCAACCACACTACAAGGACTAGACCCCCTTAAAAAAAGTTGTGATGGACAAGAAGTTGTTCACCTCAAGCCTACCACACTACAAGGACAAAGTCACGTGTATAGCAGAAAGTCTTGTAGCTTCCAAAGTTCTTGATTAACTCGTATGAAATTAAACAGAAGATGAAGACATATTCGGTTTGTGATACTAAGTAACACTTTGCATGGTTGACTGTTCCAGAGTAAAAAAAACCCAGAATAACAAAAATAACAACCTCGAACACTGTCAGAGGAAAGATGTTTTACAAGCTAGAACATTCCAAATTCCAAGATGTCAGAGAAGCTGTTTGTTCACACATTGGGGCTATATAAGACATGGAATTCTCTCAGGGTGTCATCATTAAAGTTTATAGAAAATTTGGATCAAGTTTTCAGACTTTGATGTAACATAATTTTCCTAATTCATTACAAATTCTTTTACTGACTTTTGAACACTGTATCAAAATCATAATTGCCATGATAGTTTCTCTTATGTATTTTTGATAAATGGTCGAGTTTCTATGATATTTGAATTTGCAAAGTGATATATATGTAGATTTCGCTTTTAGATAGTTATGATTTATAAATTATATTTTTGATGTTAATTTGAGACTTTATGACTGGTGGTTAGACATACTTTTTAAATCTTTTTTTGTCAGTTTTTTCACAGGAAGATGCTTTGTATTGTATTGTATTAATAATGATTATTCTGGAGAGTTTGTTATTAAAGTGACTTAAAATATGTTTTGCAATGCTTGTCGTCAATCTATCAACTTTAAGCTTCATCAATGAATTTTTTCTCAAAAAAATTGGAATTATAGTGTCTTCATGAGCCTGCTATTAGTCTGTAGATAGGTGATAGGGTTATTATCAGATAGTGTACACAGTGCATGGCCTCTACTCGTACAAGCAACAGCTTTTGGCTTTTCATCTTGCCTCTGTGAGAGAACTGCACCAAGATCTTTATTTGATGGATCTGTTTCTGCAATAAATGGTTTCTGGCAGTCTGGTTAAGTGAGCACAGGGGCACTTACGAGGGCTTCACATAGGTTGTCAAATGCTGTTTGGTACTCTGTCTTGACTGGGTCTGTTGCTACTGCATGCCTTGGAAGAAAATGTCTAATATGGGTGACACTGCTTCTGGAGAACTGACATTTGCCTGGCTCAAACTTCAATCTATGTTTCCATCATCTTCTGGTACACCAGTTCAAGTATTGAGAGGTGTTCAGCAATGGACAATATAAACCATGATGTCATCCAGGTAGACTGGCAGTATCCTTAACACTTCCTCCTGAATATGTTTTGCATAAGTCACATAAGTCTCTCAGGATTTTCTTGATGTCGATCTAGCGTGGGTCATGTGGGTTCTCTAAGGTTCTCCATAAACCACACCTTCAGCATCATGTCCTTTTCTGTAGCTTCTTCTGTAGCCAACTTCTCAATCACAAACTTGTGATTGACAAGACCTCACACATCTCAAGCCCACTACATTACATGGACTAGACCCACTTAAAACCAAGTTGTGATTGACAAGAAGTTGTTCACCTCAAGCCTATCACACTACAAGGACTAGACCCACTTAAAACCAAGTTGTGATTGACAAGAAGTTGTTCACCTCAAGCCTACCACACTACAAGGACTAGACCCAACTTAATTAACACTAAGTTGTGATTGACAAGAAGTTGTTCATCTCAAGCCCATCACACTACAAGGACTAGACCCACTTAATTAACACCAAGTTGTGATGGACAAGAAGTTATTCACCTCAAGCCCATCACACTACAAGGACTAGACCCAACTTAATTAACACTAAGTTGTGATGGACAAGAAGTTGTTCACCTCAAGCACATCACACTACAAGGACTAGTCCCACTTAATTAACACCAAGTTGTGATGGACAAGAAGTTATTCACCTCAAGCCCATCACACTACAAGGACTAGACCCAACTTAATTAACACTAAGTTGTGATGGACAAGAAGTTGTTCACCTCAAGCACATCACACTACAAGGACTAGACCCACTTAATTAACACTAAGTTGTGATTGACAAGAAGTTGTTCACCTCAAGCCTACCACACTACAAGGAACACACCCACTTAAAACAAAGTTGTGATTGACAAGAAGTTGTTCACCTCAAGCCTACTACACTACAAGGAACACACCCACTTAAAACAAAGTTGTGATTGACAAAAAGTTATTCACCTCAAGCCCATCACACTACAAGGACAGACCCATTTAATTAACACTAAGTTGTGATTGACAAGAAGTTGTTCACCTCAAGCCTACCACACTACAAGGAACACACCCACTTAAAACAAAGTTGTGATGGACAAGGAGTTGTTCACCTCAAGTCTACCACACTAGAGCTACACTAATTTAATAGTAAATGATCCTGAATTCTACACTTAATCTATTTAAAGTAAAACATAATTATGGGAAAATTGCTTATGTACCAAAAAGTCAGCAAGTACAAAATTAATGTCCTTACCTCACACTTCAGGGCTGATGTCATTTCATTTTCAGTCTGAAATTACAATTGCAAATTAAATAATATTGTTATATAGTTTAGTTTAGGTAGGAAATGGTACAATGGTAGGGCAAGAGGTTAATTAACAAACTGAGTTATACTGACCATTTATGGCAGCTTTTTTAGTTACCATTTAGAATTTTGAAGTTACTCTCACCTTTTTGAGAAGTCTCACTACTTCATTTGGACTGACTGTGTCCATGGATTTAACACAGTCCCAGTTGGGTTTACTAGAATAAAGTAAAGGGGCTGCCCTTTGTCCTTGCCTATAGTGTCATACACTTCCTGTAAGCAAGATGACACATTAAGTAAGTGGTGAAATCTTTTCATAGTCATCAACTTTATTATGGAGTTATTTTAGAGGAACATAATTGAAATATGAAAAAATTGATACTACAGAATGGTTAATCTATTAGTGTAGTGGAATTTCAATTTATTATTTGCCATATGAATGGCAAAGATACGAACAATAAATTCACAGTTGAAATCCTGCATTTCTACATAAATTTGCTCCAGTATTGAACATTAAATTTTGCAAAAGTATAGCTTACTCAAACTTCATGCAAGTATTGCACACTTTTAGTGTTAGTGTTTGTGCCTAGAGTTCGGTAAGTCTCTTCCTCTTCTTTTCTCTTTCTTTCTTCCCCTCTCTTTTTCTCTTCCCCCCCCCCCTCCTTCCTCTCTCTCTCCTCTTGTCTTTTCTCTTTTCCTTGTCTTTTCTCTCTCTTCTTTTCTCTTTCATCCTCTTTTCTTTCTCTCTTACTCTTCCTTTCTCTTTCTTCCTATTCTCTTTCTCTCTTAGTAAATGAATGAATGAATGAATGAGTAAATAAACAAATTGACATCTTATCGCTGCATTTTTCGGTACGTTAAATTAGCATTTTAACTACTCCGATTTTTGATCATTAACGATCAAAACTGATCATTTACTGATGACACAGCAGCAATCAATCAGAATCTTACTTTATCATAAGGGTGGAGTCTCAACTACTGGTCAGCTGTGTTTAGCATTTGATTGACAGAAGCAAAAACACCATTTGGTTATTGGTGTTTGAATGTTAGAGTCCTCAGAAAGTCAAAAACAGCAGTAAACCTGATGTGACTAGCATTTTTTTCCTTGAGATATTACAGCTCATGGACAACATTCCTGGAAATTTGATTTGTATATTTTTGACACACAAACATGCAAAACATCTATCCATAAAGAATAATGATTTTAACTACCTGGTATTTTGTGTTGTGCTTCAAATTGAGGCACAACACTCCAGATGGTGTTTGAATCTTAAGATTCACCATATCAGCATCGTTGACAACCTTGCCAACGTCATAATTCGATCTATCAGATCTCTCCTTCCTAACCTAGTGTACAAAAAGGACAATAAGAAACAATTTTTTTTTAATATTATGGGTCTATGCATGCCTATTTGAAACTGCCAAGCTTAAGGTATTTGCCCTGGCTAATTTTGGTACCTTTTTAAAATTTATAAGAAAATAACGATTGTCCATTTGCCATCTCTGATGGTACTAACAATAACACCCATAAACTAACATTTAGTTTTTCATATTTGAAAAATGGTATTGAATTTTGAAGGTGTTAATTGGATTATTTATCTAGGACAGGTGAATCCATGTATTTTGCTTTTTTCTCAAGAGCTATTATTGCAATTTGAAAAAATCGACTTGATTTCTGTTAATAGTAAGGATCTTTATTAACGTAGTTTTAGGCAAAGCTTTATGATAAATCAATCAGTTAATAATCGAGCATTTGTTCTTTTTAACCACACAATAGACTCTAATTTCTTTATTTAGTAAGCCAACCATGGAATCCAGTCGCCTAAAATTACATCAGTGCACAGACATGTCTTCTATATCAATACCAAATATTTCGTCAAAATATCACATTTTTCCTTAGAAATTTTGATTCTCGTGGAACTGTGTAGAGTATTGAAGTGCGAGGTATCAGATTTCTTACCAATAAGTCTTGAAAATTAAAAGAAAGTAGCCCAAATTGCTGTTAGACGTTGTGTTCTTTCGTTTTGCCATATTTTATTTGTTATGCCGCTGTTCAGAGGCACTGCATCGCAAAAACTTAGTCCGTGCCTGTCCCTACCCCCCTGCTTTCAGCTGTTTTGTCTGTTGCTATGGATGACGACACTTCCTGTACAAGAAACATGATCCCAAAAATAGTTAATTTTCAAGATGGCGGCTAAAAAGAAGAAACCAAAGAAGGCAACAAGGAAAAAGCTCCGCAATTTAGCAATCAAACGAGGTAGAAAGAGTGCTTTCAAAAGAGGACGAGGTCTAGGGAGTAGAAAGGAATTCAATTTACCAGCTATGTGGCAAGAAATACCTTACGAATCGGGGAATAAGAGCAGGGTAAAGTCCTGGTGTGTATCGGGCACAAAACACCGTAAAGAAACGACTTCTGGAATTAGGAATGACAGCCTGTTTAGATGAATCTTCAGAGAACACGACAAGTACGGAAGAGGGAAGCACATTTTTGCCATTGGACGAGGAAGAGTGTAAAGACGAAGTTGTTGACATCAACGCCGTGAACAACGAAGAAAGACTGTTTGTTTGCCAGTCGTCTCAACTGATGGATTTGGTTGACCAGGTAAACATCACATCAAGATGTAATACTGCTAATTGTGAAGGTAAGATTCAGTAAAATGTGAACTTTTTGTGTTTAATATTTGTAACGGTCATTTTACTTAAGCTTATAATATCTTTTTCACAGACTTTGATATAAGCTTAGGTGTAAAGGTTATGGCACCCAAAGCCATATCTGGCTATTTTATAGTCATCAAATTAAAGACCAGACAATAATCATGAAATGTCTTTATTTAAACATATTTATTTATTTTTATGAACATATTTAAACATACTTGATGATGTTTTGCATGCTTATAAATTAAAACTTAGTATTATTTTTCCTGCTCCTTTTATAGGACTCCTTGTTCTTACTAAAGTTGAGCCAATTGGACTTGGAGGAACATTGAATGCTACATTTATCTGCAATGGCTGTAAATTGCGCCAGTTGAGTTTCCAAGGATCTGCGTTGGTTGAAGGATCTAGAAGGACAGTGGTTGGTCTTGCCCTCGGTTTGGCCTTTTTTATATCTGGGCATGGCTTTGCCAATTTTGAGAAAACGCTAAAACAATTTCTTGGAATCAGCTGTGTCACAAAGAATCGATACTATGCAATTATTGAATTAGCCTACCCGCATATTACTGCTATTTTAAATGAGCAGTGTGCAGAAGAAAGAGATAGAATGAAAGAACTGAATAACAAACTTGGAAGCTGGAAGAAGGCTGTTGTGACTTCAGATGGAGTATGGCAAACAAGAGGATATTTCAGTAAGAACGGGTCTTTTATTATCAAAAACTACATGTCGGGTGGCAAAGCGAGAAGGCTGCAGAATCGACACTGTCTGGCAAGATGCTGATTCTAGCTCATCTAATGCAGTTCAACTCCATCATCCTAAAGCCAAAGTGTACAAGTGTGGTGGCCACGTGGGTAGAGCCCACACAAAT
Organism: Telmatactis stephensoni; assembly: GCA_029948255.1. Taxonomy (NCBI): domain Eukaryota; kingdom Metazoa; phylum Cnidaria; class Anthozoa; order Actiniaria; family Isophelliidae; genus Telmatactis; species Telmatactis stephensoni. The sequence continues at coordinate 443,521 of JALIZF010001648.1, forward strand.
ACGCTCAAAGAATTGGCAAAGAAGAAAGAATTCTCCAAGGAAATGAAGGAAAAACATGGTAAAAAATTTCCAGCAGCCAAAAGCAGGTGTCATTGTTCCAGACACAGCAAAAAATGTGGGTGTATGACAGAAGAATTCATACGAAATGCCAGAATAAACCACTTCTGTATACTACAACAATCCAATAATGCTTCTGAATATGCAAGAATGAGAGCGCTTTCCAGCTACCACTCACAAGACATCCACAAGTGGAAGGGTGGGTCTTGTGGCTTCCATCCAAACAGAATTTGTACTTGCAAAACGTGATGAGAAAGCAGAGCCAAAATGCAAGGGTAAGCCGTATGCAACCAAGTGCCCTTTGACATGCAGCTTTCATAGAGCTGCCTATGAAATAGAATGCGAAAGACGAGCCAATGAAGCATCATCTGTGATCCATCCTATAATGGGAAGAGGCCACTCCAACTTGTGCGAAGCTCACTTTACTGTTCTTCCACACTTTCGTTCAAAGAGTCAGAGTCTGAAAAGGTATGTTTTCTTTCATTCTATATACACTTTTTGCATAATCTTTTTTATAGAGTACAAACACTAAAAATGTAAAATGGATTGCAGCAATGAAACAATGTAAAAAATAGGACTATTTAGTACTAAATAGTAAATGAATACTTTTAGCGTTTGTGCTCTAAGCATATAAGACTGGTTTCAAACATCTATAAAAGAAAGGAAAATTGGAAAGATAAAAAAACTTTAACTATTACTTTGTGACAAAACATAAATAGAGTGAGGTCAAAAAACCTGTGAAATAGTTAGTAGACTAATGGACACTAGTAGACCATATTTCGATTGTTTTCCTTTGTGTCTATTAAACTATTACACACTAACATTCAATTTTTATTCCACTGGTTTTTTGACTTCACTCTACACAAACAGTTCATGAGTCCTTACTATATGGTAGCATGATTTCAGTGACTCTTTCACTTTTTTCCATTTTTCTGTGACAACTGATTTTAATTTATTTCATCACCTGTCAAGAATGATTGCTGTATAATCAGTTACAGGAAAATGGAAAAAAATGAAAGGGTCACTGAAATCATGCCACCATAGTAATTACTCATGGAAAAACCTGTGGAATAAAAATTGAATGTTAGTGTGTAATAGTTTAATAGACACAAAGGAAAACAATGGAAATAAGGTCTGCTTGTGTCTATTAGTCTACTAATTATCTCACAGGTTTTTTGTAATCACTCTATTTTCATACAATATCATTTATCATTGTAGGTTGCATTACATGTCTTCTACTAATGCTGGATTGTGCCAAGGGAACATGACGTGGTGCCATCAAGTCAGTGGGGCTCAGTACCATTGGGTAATTGATCTCTATGAACGTCTCAAGCTCCCAGTGATTCCATCCATAATTCAGGCCCTACAGAAGTCCAATGCAACACGAGCTGAGCTCTTGAAGAAACAGAAGACGGATCATGTAAAGAACAATAGAGCACCAATGAAGACAGCAAGAGCAGAGGATCAGCAAGCACGTCGCAAGTGGCTAAAACGACAGCACATTATTCATTCTTATGGCGAAGGTGACAGCAGCGGTGACGATTCAAGTGATGAGAAAAGTGATGAGGATGATGATGAAAATGTTGATGACAGTGGAGGTGATGAGGATGATGAAAGTAATGATGATGAAAATGTTGATGACAGTGGAAGTGATGGTGATGAGGATGATGAAAGTAATGATGAAAATGTTGATGACAGTGGAAGTGATGGTGATGAGGATGATGGAAGAAGTGATGATGAAAATGTTGATGACAGTGGAAGTGATGGTGATGATGAAAGCAGTGATGATGAAAATGAGAAAGGTGATGAGAATGATGATGGTAGTAAGAGTAAAAATGGAATAAATGGTAATGCAGTAGGAAGCTTTGGTAGTTATGGAAAGAGAAAGCACTGTCGCTGTGGTTCAAAAAGCCATGTTAGAACTTCCCACAACTCCTGCCCATTGAATAAGAAAAGGCGTTAGGACACAAGAAAAAAGGAGACTAGTTTTGCTTTTGCTTCCTTTTATTTGTTGTAAAAATAACATAACTCAACTTTCTATAAACTTTCACTGTACAGTATATTACAGTTCCAATATTACCACATCTAGAAGTTTTTTTGAATTTCCATATATGCTAAATATATAAAATAGATTGTTCACATAATAGTCTTCTTTTTACAAATAAGAATTTCTAAAACATGGACACTTTCATATAAATTCAATACATGCTTGAAGTCATTTTGAAAGCTGATAGCAAATATATGATCATGAAGAATTATTGATAATAAAAACATTAACAAACCATTTTGTATTTTATAGACTTGAATCACAAATATCTTATCTAGTTGTCTTCTTAGGTGCTGGCCATTTTGCTTCTTTCAAATGTGCCAAGGTTATATTGAACACCTACAAAATGAACAACATAATGGATCTTTATTTTCAGTTCAAATATCATTTTGAAAGGCATTCCAATGTAAGCATGATGGTTGGGAATCATTTCCTGTAACAAATTAACAAGCAGGCTGCATTTCCAGCAAATTCCCTGAAGGATTATCATTGTAGTCGAGTTGCAATTTACTAATTTTCTACTAGACACTTGACACGTTGACTCCCGTAGGATCGCTACAATCTTTTAGATTGCCTGGGATAATTGCTCTAACTACTTTCTTCAGTTCCTTTGGATATACATAGGTAGGTTGGTTTTGAGTTTCTCCTCTTCCTATGTTGCAACCATGCTGAATAAAAGAAGTATAAGAAACGATTACATTCTGTGGTCCGTGGAAGTTAGAAGCACATTGAAGCAATGTTGACTGTACATCAAACTCATTCCGAAATCATAACACAGATAGTTTTGCCTCTGCCATGCTGTGTGGGTACACTTCAAGAGAGAAATCCTTTATAAAGAAAGTTACATTTGTTTATGTAAAAACACCAGATGAAGTGTGGCAAAAATATATGGCTTTTATAGTAACATAACCGGAATCACTCGGCAAAGTCTTCAATGAAATGCTTTTTGAAATATCAAATAAAAAATAAATAAAATAAAGAGTAAGATTTGACTTTACTTACCCACATAATTGCCCAAAGACGTTGATAAATTCGATGCCTCATCGCCTCGGCCGTCTCACTAGGTTTTATTGAATACTGCTTCAGCATATTTATCAATCCCTAGGGGGGCTTTTCCAAGACTAAAGAGTGAAACAAAGTTGTCTACAATCTACTGAAAACTATGTAGGAACACAAAAACAAGAATATGCTTACCCTTCCTTCTCAAAAGCTGTAGAAAATTCAAGAAAAGCAGCTTCTCTACGCGTTTCAAAGTCCGCCATTTTACTCGACGATTAGTTCCACGAGAGTCCAATGAAGGTGTGAAGAAACGTGTTCAAGTATCAGATTTCTTCTGACTTCCTTAGCAACATAAATCGTCAAAACAACTTCCGTTTCCGCTGAAAAGCATATATTTTAGTCTAACAAAATTAAAAGATCTCGATATTTGATTTACATAAAAACACCAAAAATGAAAATTAGAGATACTAATCTTTCTTGATGGCACATAAAATTTGATAATTTTAATGGAAAATTTAGCCAGGGCAAATACCATAAGTAATTGGTTGAAGTGTATCATGATATCTTACTAGTTAATCATATGTTCTTCAGTTGTTAGTAGTGTAAGAACACTCAAGGGTTTTATCTGTCATAGCAGGGTCCGAAATTAACTTTTGAAGCTAAGTGGTCCTTTGGACAACCATGTTTTAGCTCTTAGGCATCCAGAGCAAAACTTAGGAGTCCCTCATGACAAACTTGAACATGAAAGAGTGTTTTTGCACATGTTGTTCATGCTTCAACGCCATTTTGTAGAGCCGGAATTGCAATTGTAAACTTGTGGTTAACTACATTTGTATGATGGAGAATAAGCATTGAATCAAACTTGTCAGCAGTATTTAATGGCTGCCAATGAATGAGTTATCTCAAATTTGCGAAAGTTTACCAGTTGAAAAATGGGCTTTCTAGGCTTTAAACAGAAGAATTATGATTTAGAATTATTTTCAGAATTTACATTACTCTTCTATTTTTTTACAGAAAAGCACACTTTGGCAAAAAAAAATGAGATCATCAGAAGGACAACCATTTTTTCAAAATCCAGTCATCATTTCCAAATTCTAGTTGTTCCTGATGACTGGATGGCAGCAAATTTCGGACCCTGCATATCTACAGTAATGTATTTCAAGAACTGAATATTAAATCGCTGTTCAGTTCATGCTTTTGTTCTTGCTCGAAACAACAAAATACATGTAAAGGGCAATACATAACAACAATGAACAGTATGCTAGATTTTAAATATAAGTAGTTGAATAGCATTTTTTTGTTATTTATGAGCTTATTTATGGTATTATGTTGTTTGCTTCTGTTGCTCCAAATTTTTATGTTTTAACCAGATTTTGCAAGGTCATTTTTTTTATAAAATTAGTGTCCAAAACACATCACATCTCTCTACTCGTATCTTGAGAGTGAACCTTCCCTTTTACATTTCACATTTTATTTCCACCTATGTGGAAATGGAGAGTCCAATTGGACCGGGTCCCAGGATTTATAGATATCTGTTAGAGATTAAGAGCACACAAGGGTTTTTTTCTGTCATAGTACCAAGAATTGAATATAAAATTATTGTCCAGCTTCTATTGTCTCAAAGCCTATCCAAAACTTTAATAATTAAATAGGGCCACAAAGTGTGTAATTTTCTAGCCACAATTAAAGAATACTCTTATCTGACTAATAGACAAAGCATAACATTGTCATATCAAGCAATATTACACTAAATCACTGAAATTACTAATTTTTTGAAGGAAACCTATCCCCCTTTAGGTCTAAGGTTACGGAAATAATCATGTTCATAAGCATTTAAACAAATGATTTATGTACAATACCCCTTTCTCCTTATCTTTTGTCAAGGCAGCAGCAAATTCCCTGTCTTGAATTTCTTTTAATTTTCTCTCATTGAGAAGTTCCTGTCTACAAGATAATATAAATAGCCTTGTCAATTCAAGTGCTTTAAATTGTGTATTATCAAATAAATAGCTATTTCATAACCCACGGTGTGTACGTTGTTGCATTTTCCAGAATGAAAATAATAATAATAATAACAACAATAATAATTTTCAAACTTTTAATTTTGAAACTTTATTTGATGGTTTTGTTTTTTACAACGATTACAAATCTCACTATTTAAAGGCTGGTTGCTTGGAGCCACTTTTGGGCTTAAAAACCCTACCACTAGCCTTGTGGCTAGTGTGATAACTCACTCGATAATCATCATCATCATCATCATCATCTAATATGTTGGTTTATTCCATCTAGGCAGTATTGACTGAATTACAGATGGGGTCATTGTAACTATGTTACAATAACAGATTTTAATTAATAGTTAATGTTTGTAGATTATTGCTAATCAACGACTACAATCTTTATAAATAATCAAGCTAAATAAATACAAGTATCATCTAATAATAACACATATAACAGTGTAACAACCACACTGCTGGTAATCGAATTCTTGGGGTGCATGTGACGTCACGGCAGCCATCTTGGTTGACCTTCAACAAAAGATTTCTCATTAGCGTTTATTGTTTGGTCAACCAACATGGCTACCGCTTCATTGTCTTTGGATTCCCAAAGGTATGGATGCACCCCAGCAATCTTAAGCTTATAAATAGCGCATAGTAATAAATTTATTAATTAAACGTTTGTTTCTACCAACCACTTCTCGACGGTTACTTAAGCCTGAGCGCAGGCTAATTACTATTATATATTGAATTACAAGAAAAATAACAATCCTTAAGGAATGCTAAAAAACTTGATCAATAAACAATAATTCAATCACAATATAAATATTAATAATAGTGAATTTGTAGACCAATTAGTTATTACTGAAAAATTGTAGCATGTTTACCTCTTCAAACAATTCAATGCCTCCTTCTCTTTGGCTTTGCTGATGCCAGCTTGCAATTTTTCAAGAGTCAGTGATTCTGAAAGGAAAAACAATTCTTTAATAATCACTTCCTACAATAAAATGGATTGATGTGGCTGCTGCTTTGCCTTTAACTGCAGGGATTTTTTACAATTGTTGATCTTAGTGTTTTGTTGACAAAAATTTCAAAATGTTCTTATCTCACAACTTTATTAATGTTTTTATTAGGTGTAGTCAGTCCTTACCAGCAGTTGTGAACCTCTCTACTACATGTAGCAGCAGACGACTCCCACCAGCCACAATCAGAAGCTGTGGCTTCTTAATAACTTGCCCCTTTAAATGTTCCAGCACTAATTCGACAAAATGATAAATGCATGTCAATTGATGTGCAATTAATTCTATGTACATGTATCTCATTTTTAGATCCCACTTTATTTTTATAGCTTATTAGACATTTTCAGTAAATAATAAATAGCTATCACATTTTCAAATAAAATTTCAAGTTCATATTAATTATGCATAATTATATACTCAAATACAGCACTTTCATAATTCAGATTTTTTCAGTACAGTTGTGACGTCATTATGAATAAGGTCAATTACAAAATAGTACCACTTGAGATCTATCCGATTACAGTCTCTATAACAAAATTAAATTGCAAACTTTGGACACCCTCAAATGGGCAGAGTAAAAATAAGATAAGCAGATTACTTGCTAAAATTTCACACATATCTGACAATCCTTCGCTGGACAAGTATGGTACAGCCCAATTGAGGGATTGTATGCCAGCTCTATTCAAAACTCTATTATAAATAATTAAAGAGAAACAAATTAGTGCAGATTGATGAAAAGTACTAATTGAATATGTTCAGAAGTCACAATTGTCCTATTATGGTAATTCTGTAGTTCTGCACTGTGAATCTCTGTGAACAGCATTTTTCTTAAAATGGCTTAAAATGTAATGGTATGTGGAAGAACGTACAAAAATCGGCCGTTAACTTAACGGCTTAAAATGTAATGGTATGTGAAAGAATGTACAAAAATCGGCCGTTAAGTTAACGGCTTAAAATGTAATGTTATGTGGTAGAACGTACAAAAATCGGCCGTTTACATAACGGCTTAAAATGTAATGGTATGTTGTAGAACGTACAAAAATCGGCCGTTAACTTAACGGCTTAAAATGCTTTGGTATGTGGTAGAGACTCCCAAAATCGGCTGTTACCATCCAAAACGCGCCCCTATTGAGAGATGAATATGATAACAAAATTGTTTGAGGGCAAGTTAGAGTGCATGCACTTAATCCATGAAACAAACACTACTAATTACTACTGAATAGTGTTGATTAGACAATAGGAAAAAAAGGAATTACAATAATTTCGCACTATTTTGTACTATTTATGTTTCACGGATTAAGTGCGTGCATCTCCAAATATCATTGCAGGGATTTGCTTGATGCGCATATAAAAAAAGACGATTTCAATTTATAATTTCAAAATATAACTTTATTCAAACATTTACAAAAAAAAGGATAGAAAAAGGAGACAGAAGTGTACTAATAGCTTATTAGTTTTAGCCTATTATAAGTTTTTTTGAAAAAAAATACAAAACAAAAAGGAATACTAATTAATTAAATTTCATATCATGCACAGGCGCTGTTATATAATGAACGACCACCATATGACTTAACACGAGAGTTTTAGCCAAAATTAGCCAAAAATTCCCGGCTAATGCCCTACTACGTCCTAGCCAGGGGATGCCGGGGTTCACATTGACTAGCTATAGTGCATAAACTTTTTTTATTGCAAGTCAAGCAATTAGTGTTTTTTGTTGTTTTCCAAATAATTCTTTTTTTTAACTATTTGGAACAATTTGAGACCATATATTATGGATCTGCATATGTTTAAATGTGAAATTTACATGTCCACACATTGACATTGATTGCATTTCAGTTCACTTTGCGTGTTTCAGTAAACTAGGACCAGTAAATATTTCAAAAAATCTGATTGTACTAAATATTTGATATTGGGTTTTATAATTTTTTTGGGTTGCAATATATTGCTTTCTATAGTTTTCACCTCTTGGAGTTCCTGCAGCTATGTTCAGAACTGTTTAGTGTTATATTTTAAAGAGCATTTTGAGAAAGCAAACTTCAAGGATTTTGCTGCTGAATATTCAGACATGTATCATTATTTTTTCCACTTAACATGAATTACTTGTGTCATCAATCAATAAACCAAACTGACTTTTGAAGGTTTTTAATGAATTATATTAGCTGTAAATTTAGCTTAAGCTTAGGTAGTTGTTTTAAACTCTTGCTGCCTAAGGAAAATTCTTAGAAGCCTTTGGACCCCAAGATAAAGTTAATGCTCCCCCAAAAGCTGACCCAGAAATATAAATAAATAAACTAACCATTTTTAATAGAAAGTGAAGAGCTACAATTTAGAACACAAACATTATAAAGGTACATTTCATTCTCCCTCATTACAATTTTCTGGAGCAAAATTTAATGCTGATTCCAAAAACGAAAAGAAAAGGGGGGGGGGGGGAGTCTAAAAGTGAAGATTTACCATTGGTGAGGGGGGTATAAAAACGTTTTTTTCCAGGGGGTTTTATGTTATTTGCACAGTTTTGTCATTCTCTATGATTGACAGGGCAATGAGTGAAAAGAAATCCTCAGGCCATTGAAGACTATTTGAAATTCTTTGATGTATAGTTTCCCAGATTTTTCCGGCTTTTCACAGTGTAAACTTGCATTTTCGAACGAGTCCAACAAAATGGCGACCAACTCATTCCCAGTCTCCCAAATGTGGCTGAGGCGTCACAAAAAGTATGCAAACGTGGTCACGCAATGCAAGTTATGTGCCCTGACTTCGTGCCGAATTTTGAGAGCAAAATTAATTTTATGGTCTCTTTTGGAGTTAGAACAGCAAACAACTAACTACATGATTACAGTACGATGAATGTACGTCCTTATCTGACTGTGAAATCTATATCAATCTAGATCTTATGAACACTCCTTGGAAAGGAATTGGGGGGTATTGGGGTCTCAAAATAAAAAACCCTCCATGGGGAGTATGGATATTTTCTACACATTGTAATCTTTGACAATTTTCAAATTTTTGTCTATGCAAAAATGAGATAAATTAGAAAAAAAGAAAACTTGCAAGTTACTGAACATTGAAGTTTGAAGTTTGAACATTGAAGTTTAAACATTCAAATTTCAAATATAAAGCAGGCTTCAGAACTAAACCATAAATTAAAGAAGTCAGACCTGAACGAACTTCTACCAGTCCAGACTTTTTGGCAGCAGTTTACATGAGATCAGAGTGAATGCAAAAATACCAATATCTTGGAACTTTAGCGTGGCTGATTTATAGAGAGATGGGAGGGGGGAGAGGTGTGTGTGGGTGTGTGTGTGTGTGTGTGGGGGGGGGGGTGTTGCAGTCCAACTGAGGAATTTTAAGATGGCCTTTCATTGGTCATTCCCTCGTTTGCTCCCAGTTTTCCTCACATTTGTTGGGAAAGGAAACCCAAGACGAGAGATCTCAACAAAAAGACAGTTTTTTTCTGTCAGGCTTGAAACAAGAAATACTCTATAATTCTTCTCTGTATTCTTTTAGCTACAGATAAAAAATCAGTCAAGTTCTCTACCCAAAGATTTGTACAAGTTTCAAAGAAGTGTGTTGAGAATCTTCAAAAATTCCTTGGAATCCCAAATATATTCCAAAACTTTCAACATTTATGGTGTATTATTCCCGCCAAAATTGCTGGGATAAATTTCGATGTCTAAATTCTTGATATTGTCTTCAATTGATGATACAAAAATTCTGTTGTGAACTTATCAAATTGTCAAATTGTAGATTTCTTAGTCCTTACGCGGACGTACGTTGTTTCACAATTTGAGATATCACAATTTGAGGTTTCAAAAATTGAGGTCTCACAATTTGAGATTTCACAATCATCGCCACAAATTCTGAACCATGTTGGGTGGAGCTTATTATTTATGAGTTCTGACCTTGTCAATAAACCAAACACACTATATAATGCTTTTATAATACACAACACAAAACTCATAAACAACTCATAATCTATATTATCAGGTAAAAATAGTCCAAAAGAATCAATACAAATGGAATTTAGAGGAATAATTCGAACGAAGTAATAGTATAATTCCGCTACCACAGGAAGCCCACCACCAAAACAATTCTTAAGGTAAAATATATATAATATTTTTTATTTTTTTTAAGTCTGTGTAAACACGAAGAATGCCTTACACATATTTATTCCAAATATCGAGGAAGGCTTAAATGGCATTTTTTACTGTAAACCATCATATTTTGCAACACAATGACTCAATCAAGTACTTTACCTATTCAGTGTACCAAAACCATGGCGAATATTAAGAATGTTTATATGAATCGCATCACTGGAGTGTCTTAGAGTGTTTCGATCAAAAGTCTGAAGAACAAGATTTGTTTTCCTCGCTAAAGCAATTTCTGTGGATTATATCATCATACTTGTCTATACTTCAATTGTGGCATAGTTTGAATTTTAAAAACCGAGCCTGGATTAAGAGAAATTGATATTTTGTTGAGCAATGGTCTGATATTAAAACTCCTCAACTAGATACAAGGCAAGGTTAGTAACCCTCAAATAGGGATATAAAATTTAAATGTATTTCGGATATATTCAGCATATTCGGGACTGTTACTTTACAAAATTTGTAAAACTGAAATGAAAATACAATGGTTAATCCCACAAGGAACTTCTAAATAAACTTTAAGTTTATAAGATCCAATCCAGATACGAGGTAGCTTGTGTAATTACAAATATTTTGATTCTCCAAAGATTCAGAATTATTCCCCATACATTCTTTGCAAAGTGTTCGTTGTTTGGTTCCCCGTAGTAGCCCAACTCAAAGGTAGTATCTGTTCCACCTGTGTCTTAGGAATAATTCAAGAAAATGTACTCTTTAAACTCAAAGACATCTGCAAAATATGGTAAGTCCACTAACTTGATAGACTTGTGTTTTCTCTTGTTTTTTGGGTTTATTACTCACAAGCAAATGTTTGGGAACTTGTGTTCACACTCCATTTTCTGTACTAAGCACATTATTGTCAACAATGCTGTCACGGCTGAGGGGGGTACCCTCGGGTTGGCCGCTTCGCAGTATTAATAGACACTGACATTCATCGTTTTGTTTCCTTTTATTGAATGACGTAAATCTAAAGAAATGGAGTTTAACTAATTACTAGAATGAACTAAATAATTCTTCGTATATTCTTGCATATCTTCTGATTCTTCTTTAACATAAACAATATAATATTATCTGTGATCACATGGCATTTGTATGACTTGAATACACAAACATATTATGCTATCTAAAGGTACTATTGTATACCAAATTACATAGAAATCAATGCAAACTATACTTATTATTACAAACAATCAACGTTACTTCCTAGATTCCTATAATCATACCTCCTTTCCAGTATTTGAGCACATTTAAGGCGATGATTCTTGCGTACGAGTATCAACGAAGGCTTGTTAGATTAAAAGAGGTCGAATTACGACCATGCGGTCACTATTAATCATTCATATGCGATTCGTATCGATTACGTAACATGGCTCCCCTAAATTGTAATTCCAATGACAATTTACTAAACTTACTTAATTAAATCAGAGCTAATCAAAGTTTTCTTAATCATTAATATAAACTAGTATATCTAAACTGTAACAACTGTTCAGTGTTTATTGTTCAATGTTCAAGGATATGTGGCTCCTCGAGGGGGAATCCCCGGTCCTTCTTTTGCTCAGCGGCAGTGTAGAGCAGCACAAGCTTGTGGATGGGTCTGTCAAACAGAGTGAGGGGCTTTGATCTTTTTCCTTTGATGTCTGCTGATGAATCCGCCACTGCAATTTGAACAGATCGAACCTTTCCGTCGTCACTTGGGTAAATGCGTACCACACGGGCTAACCTCCACTTGTTCCTGGGTAGTCCCTCTTCCTTCACTATGACGATGTCGTTAGGCTCTATGTTTGGTTGTGCTGATGCCCATTGTCGAGGTCTTTGCTGAAGAGATTGGAGGAAGGATTTCCTCCACTTGAGCCAAAACTCGTTGGCCAAATATTGAACTCTCCGCCAGCGCTTTCTTGAATACAGGTCTGGACGCTGAAAGGTACCAGGAGGTGGTAGAACAACCTTGCTCTTCATTGTAATGATTTGGTTGGGCGATAGTGGTGTTGTGGAGCTCGTGCTCTCTGTTGTAAGTGGTCTGCAATTAACGATAGATTCCGCTTCGACCATGAGGGTTTGTAACGACTCGTCGTCCAGCTGTGTGCCTTGACAACTGAGCAGTTCGTTCAGCATGTTTCTTGCAGACCTGATTTGGCGTTCCCACACGCCGCCCATGTGGCTTGCGTGTGGGACATTCATCTTGAACACCACCCAGTCACAGTTTTCCTTTGACAGTGCATCAGTGATTTTCTTGTGATCTAGCTCGGCGAGTGCCTTCTGAAGCTCGTTCTTAGCACCCACAAAGTTGGTTCCTTGGTCCGATCGCAACTGTCTGATGGGGCCACGTCGTCCAACAAATCTTCTGTACGCATTGATGAAGGAGTCAGTCTCCATGGTATGGAGGACTTCAATGTGTATGGCGCGTGAGGCCATGCATGTGAAAATCGCACCATACCTTTTCAATTCTCGGCGTCCTTGCTTTATCATAAAGGGGCCAAAGCAATCGACTGCTGCATAGGTGAATGGTGGACCAGCCTCCACTCTGTCTTTTGGTAAGTCTGCCATCTTCTGGGAGCAGGTAGTACCGCGCAGCTTCCGACACTTGACGCATCTAGAGATATGGTGTGATATTGCAGATGAACCACCAATGATCCAAAAGCCTGATGCTCTAATTTCATTCTGTGTGATTCCTCTGCCTTGGTGGTGCACCTTCTCATGGAAGTGGCTGAGTATCAAGTTGGTGATGTGACTTTTCCGTGGGACCAGTATGGGATGCCGTTCGTTGCAGGGCATATCAGCTAACTTGAGTCGCCCACCAACTCTGAGCAGCCCATCTTCGTCGAGAGAAGGATCCAGGCGATGGAGGAAACTTTCTTTCTTCAATGCTTGTTTGCGCTGTATAGATGTAGATCTTTCTGCTGCTTTACCTTGTACACCCATGGATCTTAGTGCTTGTATTTCTTCCTGGAAACATTCTCTTTGCAGCTCCTTGATGATGACCTTTTCGGCGTGCTGCAGTTGATCGACATCCACTGGTTTGTACGTCTCTCTAGGAGCCGTCGCAGAAACTGGTCTTGATGTTGATCGAGTTGTTCTTTTACTTTCTGCCATCACTTGCTTGGTGCCTTTACACTTAAACCTTTCTTGTAGACGAAGACAGAGTGCTACGGCTCTCTTAGCATTGTACCAGCTTGAGAAGTACTCCAGTCGATCGAGGATGGAAGGATGGTCCTTTACCATTGAAGCAAAACAGGACAGTTTCTTGACTTCTGGATCTTCAGCAGACACACCGGGAACACTTGGTAGTTTTGGGGGTGTTATACTGGGGCTCCACAGAAACTCTGGTCCATTCCACCATATGTCGCATTCAGCTATATCTGTAGCAGCGAGCCCACGAGATGCGTGGTCCGCGGGATTACTCTTGGTGTCAACGTAGTGCCACTGTTCTGGCTTTGAGCTATCTCTTATCTGCTGTACGCGGTTGCTCACAAAGGTGTGAAACCTTCGGGCTTCGTTGTTAAGGTAGCCAAGCACAATCATGCTGTCGGTCCAAAACACATCAGTTAATTTGAGCTTGCTGAGCTCTTTCTGTAGCATTTGGCTGATCCTTACAGACAGCGAGTGCTGCTGAGAGCTCAAGTCTTGGGATTGTAATGGGTTTCAATGGTGCAACACGTGACTTCGCCATAGCTAGGGAGCAGTGTACTTGGCCATTGACGTCAGTCAACTTCAGATAGGAACACTGGCCATATCCGTCATTGCTTGCGTCGGAAAAATGGTGCATCTCTGCAGACTTTAAAGTAGCAAAGGCTTCAGGCTTATAGCATCGTTTTACCTTAAGCTTGGATAGTTTAGGTAAATCCGTCCTCCATTTTTCCCACTTCGGTCTGAGGTGATCTGGTACTCTTTCGTCCCAATCGACGCCATCCTGGCATAGCTGTTGTAGGATCCTCTTACCGAGTAGGATTACTGGTGCTACCAGGCCAAGGGGGTCGAAGACTGAACTGACTGTAGCCAGAATTCCCCGTCTTGTGAAGGGTCGGTCTTTCAGTGTTATTCTGAATTGGAAGGTATCTGACTCAACTGACCATTGTACTCCGAGAGCTCTTTCGATAGGCATGGTTTCGTTGTCCATGTCAAGGCTCCTTACCCCGCCTGCTCTTTCTTCTTGTGGCAATGTTGCAAGCACTTCATCTGAATTGGAGATGAATTTGTGAAGGTGAAAGCCTCCCTTCGAACATAGCTCTCTTGCGTTGCTGATGAGTTCGATAGCGTTCGTGGTCGTGGGTACGGACTTTAAACCGTCATCAACATAAAAATCTTCTTTGATGAACTCGGCAGCGGCTGGACTACATTCTTTGCCATGATCTTCAGCAGCTTTCTTAAGGGTGTAATTGGCACACCCTGGTGAAGAGACTGCACCAAAAAGGTGCACCGTCATTCTGAAGATCTTTGGCTCACCTTCGAGGTTAGAGTTGTCCCACCAGAGGAATCTGAGGAAGTCGCGACAGTCCTCTCGTACCTTGACCTGGTGAAACATTTTTTCAATGTCGCACATAAACGCGATGTGATCCACTCTGAAACGGCACAGTACACCAACAAGGCTGTTAGTCAGGTCTGGGCCCTGTAACAGTTCCTTGTTTAAAGACTGTCCTCGACAAGTCGCGCTACAGTCAAAGACTACACGAATTTTCCCTGGTTTCTTGGGATGGTACACCCCGTGGTGAGGGATGTACCACTGTCTATCACTGTCCACGGACAACTTGTCTCCTTCGATGCGTTCAGCGTGTCCTGCGTCTATGATGTCTTGCATGAAGGCTATGTAGTCTTTTCTGTATCTTTCATCACGATCGAACCTCTTCTTTAGACCGGCCAGCCTTCGTAGAGCCATTTCCATGTTGTTCTCGAACTTGATGTTGTCGTTTCTAAACGGCAATGGCATTTCGTAGTGCCCATCAGCTCGCTGTCGTATCCCATTCTTCATTATCTCTAAGAATTGACGATCTTCAATTGAATAGGACCTCTCAGACGTTTCCTTTTCTTGAAAGTCTCTCTCGAACATTTTGCTGACCTGCTTGGCTGTATAAATTTCTTTCGTTTGGGTTCGGAAAGCAAAGTGACATACAGCTTTGCCTTGCGTCGGTGTGGCTTCTTTGACAATCGTATGATTCACTTGTGCTCTACCGCTGTTTGGTTTCTTTACATCTACTGGTCCAATTATCCCCCATCCGAGAGCAGTTCGCTTTGCGTATGGTTCTTCGTTTGTTCCTGAAATGATTTCTAGAGGCTTGATGGCGTTCAGGCAGTTAAGTCCTATAAGAAGACCTATTTCTACGTCGTCTCTATAGGGCATCAAGTCGTTAGCTAAGCAATGGAGGTGAGGCCATTTTAAGGCAGTTTCTGGCCTTGGAATCATGCTTCGCTTCGCAGGAACCTTATTTCTTGTATAAGCTCTTGGAAGTTGGATTTGAGTATTTTCCCTCACTCCCCTGACGGTAAGTCCGTTGACCTTTCTACTTTGGATTGTTTCTCGGCCAAGCACGGTTGACAGTTCTATATGCACCTCGGACCCGTCAACACCAACCTTATCGAGTACAGTTTCGCTCACGAAGCATGCATCAGACTGTTCGTCTAACAGAGCGTAGACCATCTCTTGATTGGCTGGGTTATCAGTATGGCCAAGCCAGACGGGAACGATCAGGCTGTGTAATGATGCAACGCCATGACCCTCAGTTTGGTGAAAGTCAATGCGATTCGATACGAAGTTACCTTCGGGCTGTACCAGCTGTGAACTTGTGGCTGATTTATGGTTGTAGTCGTGTAGGCATGTGGGGTGAGGCTTCTTGCAGACATCGCACGTTTTCTTGGATGTGCACTGACGACTCTTGTGACCTTGTCGTAGACATCCCCAACATAGACCTTTTGAGCGTGCATGTTCCTTTCGTTGCTGGAGTTGCAGTTTCAAGAACTCTTTACAGCTGTCGATAAGGTGCGCGCCATTGCACATGAGGCATACGTCTTTCTTGGTTTCGCTGGATGTTTGTTTCACAGGAGGGCTGGCCGTTGAACTCTTTACTGAAGTTGCGAAAGTGTTGCAGTGTGCTTCCTTTCTGTAGTTGTAGGACTTCACGGTCGAGAGCGGTTTCTTCTCGTCCTCCTTGGGCTTGAGGGCACGAAGAGAGGTAATTGGGTTACATGCTATTCTGGCTTCCGTTTTGAGAAATTCGCAAAACTCAGCAAAGGGCGGATAGGCGTACTCTCCTTCTTTATTGCTCTCTCCTCTTATCCATTTATCGACGATACGACTCCACCTTGGGACGACGTAGCTTGGTAATTTCTGCAGCATTTTTTGATTCTCGTCAGGATCATCCAAGACCTTTAAGTACTTTATTTCGGACGTTGCTGCTCTGCATGTTTCTAAGAAGTCGGCGAACTTTCTTAATCCTGGGCCGTCGTTAGCGTGTATCTTCGGCCAGTCAATGATCTTCTTCCTGTAGGCATCCGATATTAGGAAAGGGTTTCCGAACCTCTCGCGTAGTAAAGCCTTTGCCTTCTGATATGCATCTTCAGTGGTCAGCGGTAGTATGCCTTCTACGACCTCGCGTGCTTCACCCTTCGTGTACCTTCCTAAGTAGTAGAGTCTCTCTGATGGTATCGTAGTTCGGCTTTCAATGAGCGTTTCAAAGGATTTAATCCAAAGAGGAAAACGCAGAAGATTTCCCTCAAAGATTTCAGGTTCGGGTCTTGGCAAATGGTCTCTTTGTTGTCCTTGAGTGATCAAATCAGCTAATCGCGAGATTGCTTCGTTGTCTCTAGAGGGATGTTCTTTCTCTGTACTCGGCACTTGTAGTGGCGTTTCCTTATCGTCGTTAGAATCGGTTTCTTTCTTTATCTTGGGTACTTCACTATCAACACTTGACGAAACTGACTTCAACTGCGTCTCGAGATAGTCGTCTAGGAGGTCTTCCTTACCATATGAACTATTTGAGTACGTCGAATCAAGTTGTTTTCTGGCGATTCTTAGAGCGTTAAGCTCCGTTTCTGCTTTCTCTAGTTTTCTCATCAGATTTAGCCGTTCGATTTCTATCTGCTTTCTGGAGGGGGTTTCGTTAACTTCGTTTTCGGTTTTCGTTACGTCGACATTCTCGCTTTCGTTCTTTACGGTTAACCCGTCCTGATCTGATTCCCTGGTACATGATTGCTTTGATCCGTTTACGATTGCTTCGTTTGCATTTGATCCGTTTGGGGTTGATCCGTTTGCGTTTGATCCGTTTGGGGTTGATCCGTTTGCATTTGATCCGTTTGATCTCTTTGGGGTTAGTTCGTTTGTGTTTAATCCGTTTGCCGTTGATTCGTTAGCGTTTAATCCGTTTGATTCATTTGCGATTGTTTCGTTAGCCTTTAATCCGTTTGATCCTTTTGCCGTTGTTTCGTTAGCGTTTCTTCTAGCATTAACAGAGCGGTATGAGCGTAGCGAGCGAGATGTAGATGTCGAGCGTATTGATTGTGCGTCGTTATTTATCGCGGTTAAATCAACGATCCTATTATTAGCAACAGTGAACAGCTCGGTATTATCTCGGTCCCAGAAATCATAATCTTCTTCCGCGCGCTTCTGTTCCTCATCATTGACTAGAAGTTCTTCATATCGTTCATGTCGCGCTGTTAGTTCATCAAAGTTCGCTTCTAACTGATTTCTTTCGGTACGTAACAACGTGACATCCTCACTGTCAGCAATTAATGATGAAAGACGTTTCATTTGCTTTCTCCATTGCTTATAAGCTGTTTTTCTAGCTGCAAGCGCCAGGGATGCGTTATATTCCCTCCCCTTTTCTGTTAAGGTTCTTTTCCTTACATCACTGTCTGATTCTACGGCATTTATATCACCATTTTCGATATCGTGATCATTCTTTTGTGGGTCTGATGGCTTATCCGCGTGCGGAGGGTTTATGTCCATCATCGCATGTGTCACGCAGGAGATTTACTGTCACGGCTGAGGGGGGTACCCTCGGGTTGGCCGCTTCGCAGTATTAATATACACTGACATTCATCGTTTTGTTTCCTTTTATTGAATGACGTAAATCTAAAGAAATGGAGTTTAACTAATTACTAGAATGAACTAAATAATTCTTCGTATATTCTTGCATATCTTCTGATTCTTCTTTAACATAAACAATATAATATTATCTGTGATCACATGGCATTTGTATGACTTGAATACACAAACATATTATGCTATCTAAAGGTACTATTGTATACCAAATTACATAGAAATCAATGCAAACTATACTTATTATTACAAACAATCAACGTTACTTCCTAGATTCCTATAATCATACCTCCTTTCCAGCATTTGAGCACATTTAGGGCGATGATTCTTGCGTACGAGTATCAACGAAGGCTTGTTAGATTAAAAGAGGTCGAATTACGACCATGCGGTCACTATTAATCATTCATATGCGATTCGTATCGATTACGTAACAATAAGCAAAAATCACGAAGACCATCAGCCTCAAGCGACTGAATCCCCTCAGCCCTGCACGAAAGGCGCACGTAAATTACATGGATCTATCAAGGAAATAGCTCCATGTGAAGTTGTTAAGACTGAGAAATGCATTGGGTCTGGGACATTTGGTAGTTGCTACTTAGCCAAATACCGAGGGATTATGGTTGTAGTGAAAGAGTTCCGAATTATTCCAAGTACAGACGAGAACACTATCAAAAATGACGTGGTGTATGAAGCTGCCGTTCTCAGTCGACTTGGTGACCATCCTGGTCTTCCACTTTTGTTTGGAATTACGACTGTGCAAGCACCATACCGCCTAATCACTCAATTTCACGGCGAGAAAGAGAAGAGCTTGACGCTTTACAAGGCCATGGAGAAGATTGTCCTAAAGAGCGACGAGTGGATCACGATAATGCGCAAAATTACCGAAGCACTAGCGCAAGTTCATGAGATGGGATTTTTACACAATGATTTAAAGTCGAATAATGTTGTGATGGAAAAGCGCGCTGATTGTTATAATCCCGTAATTATTGACTTCGGAAAAGCCCGAAGAAAGAATAACCCGAAACCGCTGAAGTCTTTATCACTGTCAAGGCAAAGAGTTTATCTAAGAAAGTATCCCCATGTTGCTCCAGAAATTCCTCGGGGTGAAGGCATACAAAGCATCAAAAGTGACGTCTACTCACTCGGGTACATGTTTACCTCCATTTACGAGCTGTTGTCAAAGGAGAAACAACAAGTGGTATCTCTGGTTTTAAAGAAAGCAGTGTTGAGCTCCCCATCTAATCGTCCGTCGCTATCCAGAATCTTAAGAGATTTGAAATATTGATGTACAAACATGCATTAGTCAGTAGTAGAGGTAGTAGTTTGTGATTATTCGTCTGTATATACTATCACATGGGAGTTGACGGAGTTCGTAATTAGTACAGAAACAGTATATTGTAACTTTTATAATAAGAGTCGGAAGTTTGTAGTTTGAAACAGTATATTTTTAGCCCGATTTTTAGTCAAAATGATCTGTGCAAATGAGTTTACGTACATGCATTTAATATTTTAGAGGCAGTACAACGCACTGGCATTGAACTTTTTGAACATTTTTAAATATTACCAAAACTAAGAAGTTAGTTTAGTTTGATACTAAAGAAGTATTTTTAAATAAATAAACGTTTTTTAAGACAGTTAACGATGTATTTTTATTGAATACATCCGCGCTAGGTACGCTTAAACGAATTGTATTGAAATGATTTTATAGCTCGATACTATTATAGTCGTCTTAATGCGCGCAATGGAAACGTGGAAATAATATTTGAAAGTTTTCAGGGGCATTCAAGAAATTTTTACTACAATTTGAGTCGGGAATCAATCCATAAATAGATCGTTTTATGTTGACTACATGTCAACACACTTCCGTGGTCGGTGAAAAACTTCGCACCTACAGTCAACTCTTTACCACAAAGAACGATCACATTTCTAGTATTGAATACTAGTTAGCAGCAGGGAGGTACATTCCTGAAGTGGGTTAAGCTCGTCATGTTTGTGCTGAGGTTGACACGTAAGGGAAGACGCTATTATTTTAGCTGTATAGATCTGTTGGCCGCGGTCAATCCGTATTTTCGAATAGGCTTTTGTCCCAAATGTCGGTGTTTATTCTCTCAATCTGAGTGGAACACCGACACGGGGGCGCAGAGAAAAAACAGGCTATTGATAAGACATCACTGTGAAATGAGCCCTCTTGAAAAGGCAAAGCGTAAGTGAAATCGCTGGCGGACCCTCGGTTAAGGTTCAGTGTATTCCGAAGCGAATTACACGAGATCCCGCTGTATTTTTTGTGAACAAGAGGAGCATCGTCAATGTTAGGGTAGAAGACAGGTTTTGTTGTGCGGCGGCTTTAGTGATAGCCATGGGAGAGGAGGTCTCCGGTCGTGCTTTGCAAGCACGATATAGGGCATTGCAAGAAGAGGCCGGAGTGCTTGTTGGTCCTTGTGGACGAGACGAGTTGGACAAGTTTCAACTCGTTCTGGCTCCAGAATATCAAGTGCATGTTGTCTACAAGGACATGGGAAACCAAGTCGGCTACCGTGGCGACAGCAAACTATTCGACAAGGTGGAAAATCGGGAGAGCGTCAAGCACTTGTACTTGCACCACGCCAATGGTCATTATAACGTCATTAAAAACGTGAGGGCGTTTTTTGTGAAGCCTCAATATTGCATGATCTGCGATAAGTCTCATTGTCAGAGCAAACACACTTGTCAAAAAATTTGTGCGGGGTGCAAGCGAAGGGCTGTTCAGTGTGCTGATGCAGGAGACCGAATGGAATGTTCCATTTGCAATCGTTTTTTTCACAGCGAAGCATGTTTGCGCGATCATGTTTTAAAGAAGAACAAGTGGGTGAAAAAGGTGTGTCGTGCAAAAGTTCACGTTTCGCGAGAGGAGAGTAGTGATGAAGAAGAAGAGGGTGGGGAGAACGAAGAGGACGATGAAGAGGGTGATGATGATGATGAGTGTGGTAAAGAGGAGTGTGGTGACGATGAGGAAGAGGTGGACGAGGACGTGAGTCAACAGAAACCGGGTGTGGTACAGTATTATAGCGTTTGTGAACGCTTTCAGCGTTGTCTGAAATGCTGTCGAGTGGTTGATTTGAAGGTGAGAAAACCTAAGAAGATGTTTTGGCGGCCGATGAGCATGCATCGTTGCGGGGAAAGTTTGTGCCGCAATTGCAATTCCTTTCAAATGGAAGACCACTTGTGTTATGTCCAAGCAGTGGCCATGAATAAAAATGCCTTGAAAAAAATGCGATGGTTGCTGTTCGATTTCGAAGCGTACGCTTACGAGGAAGATAACGTTCACGAAGTAGAGTTGGTCAAGGCCTTGCACGTTTGTTATCATTGTCAACACCAATCTTTTGAGGAGCCCTGCGAATATTTTGATGAGGTGAAACGGATGATGACGTTTTACAGCTTGAACGATTTCATGCAGTGGCTCATTACACCCACCAATTGTGAAACGATATGCATTGCGCATAATTTAAGAAAGTATGATGGTCAGTTTTGTTGCCGTTGGTTGATAGAGAACGGACACACTCCTAAGGTGATTATGAATGGTGGTTCTCTTTTGTTGATGACGTTACCCCGTTTAGGAATTACTTTCAAAGATTCTCTGAATTTTATTCCTGCGGCCTTGTCGGAATTGCCTGCCATGTTTGATCTCGCGACCGAAAAGGGGTTCTTTCCACACAAATTCAACACCAAACGAAATCGGGGGTATCAGGGACCCTGGCCGGCACAAGAGTATTTCAGTCCCGAGTTCATGAAGGTAGAAGACCGTAAAGAGTTCTTGAAATGGTACGAGGCCCACAAGAACGACACGTTTGATTTGGAAGCGGTGAAAGAGGACTATTGTGAAAAGGATGTCCTGGTTCTTGCTCTCCTGTAGAGCAAGCTTTTGAGTTCCACGGCTGTTTTTATCACGGATGTCCTACGTGTTATCCACGCCGAAGTACACAAAATCCTGTCTGTCACAAGACCATGCAAACTCTCTACGAGAATACGCAAGCCAAAATCAGTTTTTTGCGCTCCCAGGGAGAAAGGGTGATCGAGATCTGGGAACACGAATTTGATCATATGGTTGGCGGGTTTGATTTGTCGTACATGGATTTTGACCATCGAAAAGCTCTAGATGTGCGCGAGGCTCTTTTTGGTGGGCGGTGTGGGCCGATAGTGTTGCACAAGGTGGTGGAAGAGGGCGAGCAAATTCACTATGTGGATTTTACGTCTTTGTACCCTTACTGTCAGACTCGCACGTACTTCTATGGCCATCCCGAAGTGCGGACTCATTTTGAGAACCAGGATCCTACCCAAGTGGTACAAGAAGCCTTTGGATTCGTCAAATGTAAAGTCTTGCCCCCCAAGGATCTGTACTTTCCAGTGCTGCCGTGCCGTCTGCGCTCAAAACTGATCTTCGCCCTTTGTACCCTGTGTGCGCAAAACTGTGACATCGTTTGTCATCATTCCAACGACCAACGCGCTTTTGTCGGTACGTGGGCGACCCTGGAACTGCACAAGGCCATCGAAAAAGGCTACATCATCTTGTCTGTCTACGAGGTGTGGCATTATCCCTGCAAGGGGGAGGATTTGTTCGCCTCGTACGTGTATTCTGCTCTCAAAGACAAACAAGAAGCTTCTGGTTGGCCATCTCACCTCGAGACGGACGAGCAGAAACAGCATTTCATTGACGACTATTATGTCAAGACGGGGGTACTGTTGGAGTACGATCGTATCAAGCACAACCCAGGCAAGAGAGCTCACGCCAAGATTCGACTGAACAACTTGTGGGGCAAGTTTGGTGAGCGGGTGAAGAAGCGCATGACCAACTTCATCAACAAGCCCGACGAATTTTTTAACCTGATCACGGATAACTCTGTGGTCGTCAAGGACGTGTTCCTGGTCAACGAAGAGATGGTGATGCTTCATTACACCCAAAAGGAAGAGTTTGTCATGGAGCACCCGAAACGCAGCGTGGCTGTGGCTGCTTGGACCACGGCTTTGGCCCGCATCTGCTTGTACGAGGCCTGTGATAAGTTGGAACCTCAGCAGCTCCTGTACACCGACACAGACTCCATCATTTACAGTGTGAAGCCTGGCGAGCCGAGTTGGGTTAGAGTGGGGCGATTGTTTGGGGGAGCTGACGTCCGAGCTGAAACCGGGCGATTACATCACAGAGTTTGTCTCCATGGGTCCTAAGGCGTATGGCTACCAAACGGCGCAAGGGCGTGGAGAGTGTAAGTTTAAAGGTGAGCTCCACAAGGACTTGGCGTATTAGTGTGAGCCGCGCGTTATTCAAATTTTCTTTATTAAAAAAGGGGTTGTTTTTTTAGGCATTCGTTCCAACTACACGACGAAGGGGTTGATTCACCTGGACGCTTTGCTGAAGATGGTGGAGGATAAAGAGACCATCACGACGGTCCCTACTCCAATGATTGTACGTGATCGATGGACGTTGGAGCTGAAAACGGCAGCGTCACGACAAAAGAAAGCATGGCTTCGCTTTGATAAGCGCATTCGCTATGGCAGATCAAGTATTCCCTTTGGATATGCCGGTTAAAAGATGTTTAATGAACTTTGTATGGGTTGTAGTACAAGTAGATCAACACTAATAAACACGTTCATGGTTTACTTTCGAGATTTTTTGGGCTTGAATCGAAGGGGTTCCCACGGAGTAAATTTTTGAGGAGGGCGTCGAACCCTTTGTTTTCGTCCTGGGGAGGGCTTGGTCGTCTTGGGAGTTTCGTCTCTTTGTCCCTCGGGAGAGCCTCTTTTTTTCCCATGTTCTTGGAGAACAGAACTGCTGGCTCCTGGAGGAGAGGATCGTTCTTTCAATGAACCAATCTCCCGCAAAATGGACGCTCGTCGCTGATCCAAGGTCCTTTTCAGTTTTTCGTAGGAGAAGGGCGTTCTCCCTGGAGGGGTACTTGGAGCATCGTCGGGACCCCCGGATTCGGTCGATGTGGTCAGGTCTCTGGAAGACGAGGGGGTAGCAGTGAAGGACGATCCTCTTGCTGCCGTAGAGGGGGGAGAGGGTGGGCTCTCTTCTTCTTCTTCTTGTGGCCCCTGGTCTCGGGCTCGATTTTCGTACTTGAGACGAAGGGCGTCTAAACGTTGCATAAGATGAGTTTTGATCACGGGATCCAAATTGGACTCGCAAACACGTTTGAATATTTTTTTCGTCGACTCCAACCAGTGCAGTAATCCTTGGGGCTTGTCCAGACTGAAGGCGGTGTTGAGGTTTTGCAATTCCTCGAGAATTTGTTCCATCAGACTTCCTCCATGAGAAGGGACTTGGTGGGCAGGGACCAACACCATTTCTTGGACTTTCTTGTGCTGGGGTTTAGGAGGCATCGTTTAAGGCTTTTCGTGCCAGTTCGTTTTCGGCTAGTTGCGCATAGAGCTGATGCAGTCGATGATCGCCGCCTGGACGTGTGAGGCTTGTGGTGGGAGTCGTGAACGAGAGGTCTGAATTTATACGAGTCGAAGTGTTACTGGTGAGATCGTCGACATTGGACTTGAGGGATTGTTTGGCTTGGGAAAGAGTTTTTTTGGCCGCCGATTTCAAAGCTTTTTTCAGACCCTTATTTTGAGCCACCATGCGGGCTTTCTTGGCCGTTCGGGTCAAAATGCGTTTCATGACGCCCCCCAACCAACCTCCTTGTTGGTATTTGGACATGGATTGACGTGTTTTGTCACTCAAATGAGGATTGGCGTACTTCACCATACGTCGACTGTGAGGCTTGAGTTCGTAAAATTCTTGAGGTTCTAGAGGAATATTCCCTAAAAGCGTGTTGTGCAGGATTTCGGCCATGGCTCGCTGTTGCAATTTGTTGGAGTGGTAACACAGCTTGGCACGTTGCTCGTCGTTGTCGCTGTCTTTGAGAGCTCGAACAAACATGTGATGGGTTCGAAGCCGACTCATTTTCGTAACGCTCGAGGTGGTGGGAGGAGGAACTGCTTGTTGGAAATGGTGACCGCTTTGGGCTCTCCGGTGATGCCTGAGTCGGTGACTTTTTCAGGAAAAGGATGTAGCATCACACCGTAATGCACATAGGGATGACCAAATTTGAATTTCCGTCGATTCCAGCTGGCGGCCGAGGTTCCTTTGGCACGAGTTGCTGGCTTTTTATACGATTTTCTAGGCATAACGGTGGTTGTGGTGGCGACCTCTACGTCGGTGCTTGATCGTCATCATGAATGAGTCCCCCACGGCCCCTGGGTAGGGGGTATTTATAGAGTTACCCTCCATCGTCTTGACTTGCTCCCATGGCATAATTTAAGAGAAGGTTGGTTCCTGCTTGGGCTCCTGCAGAACCGGCTTGTTCTAAAGCCCAACGTCCAATACGTTTTTTGTTCTTTTTCAGGGATTTGCCTGCCTTTTTGACCCCACGACCTAGTTTTCGGAAAACGCGACTCACTCGTGCAGCACCGGATAACCAACCACTTCCTTCTTGATTGTGGGCGGTCCTCGTCTTCTTCTTGGTCCTGCTCCGACGGTGAGAAGTCTTTTTTTCCCATGAATTAGGGTGTTTTTTTTCTCAAGCAAATACCAGACTTACTCTCTCTCTCTCTCTTTTTCCGACTGGTCGATGTGAAGTCGAACGAGCTGCCTTTATACGTGGTCGGCCCAACCCAACAAATGTGTGCCCCCCTCACCTCCGTGTGTTTAGGCGTTCGGATAAGGCACATCGGCCAGTCCAAAGGTGCCCATGGTGGTGGCTGTATTCGCCATGTGTTTCCCCAATCCACCAGGCCTTGTCCATAAAACTGCCTCCACTCTGATCGCGCGAGCCACTCCCACTCTGAGTTCGTTCGTACAGTTTTTTGTGTTGGGAAGCCCATTGTCGAAGTTGACGATTGACGTGCGGCCAGAGATGGGGTGCCATCTTTTGGACCAGGCGCTGGACGATCCTTCTCCCTTTCGATGGGGGGATGTTTTTTGCTCGCCGCTTGTCGTCGTCGTCGTCGGGGTCGAAGTTGTCGTTGCCGTGCCATGCTGAGACTCCGTTGGGGAGGCTTGGCATCCTCGCTTTTATATTCTTTTCCAATACGTCGAAGCCAGATGATTTCGAACCGAGCTCACCGCCAGAGGAGACACCCAACGACGGGCATTCCTTCGGGGCATTTGATAAAATCGATTTTGCAAAATGGGAAACAATTGGCGACGTTGACGCCAAGTCAAAGCTCCTCCTCTTCCCTTTGTGGGTGGGGTCTTTTTCCCTGCTGTTTTCTTCATGGCGTCCAAGGAAGGGAAGGGGCTCTATCCTCAACCTCCATCTATTTATGGCGACGGCGTTTCCGTCGACGATGGTTTTTTTGCAATCGCTGGATCATGGACTGGATCCAGCCCCCTTGTTGATCGTCTTCCTCGTCCTCGCTTCCGTCATGACGTTGACGATGGCTTGTTGTTGTTGTTGTTGTGTTGGTAGGGGGATGCGTGACTCCAGATGGTCTCCTCACAGTCTTCTTAATCTGCTTGTCGTCGTCGTCGTCCCTAAGAGACCCCTGGCTAGGATTCCAAGCAACCGAACGCCTTGATGGTGGTGGTGGTCGTTTTTCCGATCGTCTCACTGGCGTCTCTTCCAAGAAAGCTATGGTCGTGGTGGACGGAGCTGGGGTCGTGCTAGATGGAGCTGTGGTCTTGGTGGATGAAGCTGCGGTCGTGGACCGGACACTTGTGGTTGTGGGCCAAGAAGCCATGGTGAGGTGTTGGACGACCATCGGGTCTTCTTCTTTGATGTCTTCTTGTCGAGGTAAGCGGCTTGTTGTTGTGGGATCAAGGGGAAGGGAATTCCTCTCCGGGTCTTGAACTCGGCCAGCTGCGCCGGCCGTTTCCGGAGGTCGGTCCTCGCCCCCACCCCCACCCGGAGGGAAAGGGAGGGGAGGAGAAGGGGAAGTCCTCGGGTAAGGATCCTGGAGCAGTTTGTTGAGGATTTGTTGCATTCCGTCGTCGTCGCTCATGCTTTTCCTTCGTCCTGCAGGACGTAGTAGATGTGATGAGGCTCGGGATCGGATGGCAAAATGTTCGTTCGAAAACGAAACGCATCTTTTGTAGTCGGGTGCATGTCGCACAGCAGATAGCCCCAGGGTCTTCCGCAGGCAGCTTGGAACGCTTCCTTGAACTGAGCATGGCGTTCGGTTTGCCCGGCAAAGGCATGCCGGGCCCATGTGGAGGGGCCTAAAGAATCCGAGGGGTTCTTGAACAACACCAAGTACTGCATATTCAAGCGTTGAGTTCTTCCCCCGCGTCCCTGGGGAAACAGGTTCTGCTCGATGGAGATGGGACTGATGTGATCGTGATGAGCTCCTTTGGTAAAGAGTTGGGTGGATTTGGGGTCGGTGACAACTTGATCCATCAAATCGTCCAGCACCACGATGCCTCCTTCGGGTAACTATTTTTTGTACGCCTCTTGAGGCAGCCCTTCATGAAACACAATGTGGGGATCGTCTCTTTGGAGTTCTTCGAACAGGGGTTGGGCACTGCCATAGCAATACAACACCTTGAGCACGGGGTGGGAATACACTTGGTGACGATGGCGCAGCAGATTCGTCACAAAGTGCGTCTTTCCCGACATGGTAGCCCCCACGACGCGCATGGTACAGGGATGGCGCAAGCCCGGCTCGGGAAGGTCTGCCATATGATCGGCGCAAGACACAAGACTGACTCTTTTTGACTCCCACAGTCTTTTATTCGTTTCTTTCACGACTTTGACTACTCTGATTAAAATCATGCTTGGCCTGGAACAGTCTCTCTTTGTGCTCGTGCGGTTGGACCATCACGGTCAACACAAACTGGGCTACGGCTTGGTCGTTCCGCAGGGGCTGATCATCACGAAACTTCTTGAACGTCTCCTCTTGACTGATCCCCCTCAGGCGATGATACAGCCAATACAAACACCACTGTCCACACACGTGCGTCAGGACGCTTTGCAGGTCACGGTGATTTCTTCTCACGTCTCCATACCGGCTCAAGAATGTCTGAAAGTGAGAGGAATAAAACTCTGCTGGCATGCCGTAACTGTCAAAAAATTCGGCTCGATGCGAGTCCCACAAGAGGAAGGCCACCCAATGCTGTCCCGGTTGGGACGAGGGAGCAGTGTTGGCCACAAAGGCTCGAGGGTATTCGTGAAGCCTTTTCGGGATGGTGTCTTCCGCTCGAGTCGGTAAACAGCTCGCGCTCAAAATGGGATCCCATCGAAGCACTTGATTGATTTCCATCGTCGTCAATCCCAGCTTGGCCATGGTTTTTTTTTCCCTTCAGTTTTAAAACTGATTTTCTAGCACCACGTTACGACCACCGTCGATTTGAACTTGATTTTCCAAAAGACCCACAAACACGATGGTCACGTTTTCAGACAAGGCCGTCTGAAAGGTTAAGCTCACACTCACGCCACTCTGTCCTGTGTTGATGCCAGAGACTTCTTGCCAAGGCTTGTACACCCCGTCGGGATTCAGACAAACACCAAAAATGGCATAGCCCCCTCGAAAGTTGTCTCTATTTATCAGCTTGTTGTTGGACGTTTTCATGGTGCCCACGGCATCGTACAGCAATTCCACCGCCTCGGCGTAGTCGCCTTGATGGTTGAAGTAGCGTCGTGGAATCACTTCTTCCATTCCCTTACGGACCAGGAGAGAGGTCAGCTGCATGGTTTGAAAATTGTAGGGCGAGAGGGTTCGGGCTCCATTCTGAGCGGCAGTGGTGGTCATGGCGAATAGCATGACGTCGGGAACATTATTTTCGAAAATGTTCATCTGGTCCCACGTCGACCTTCCTGTTTGGATGATGAACTTTCGGACGGCTTTGGACACGATGGGGTATTTGGCCGACTTGTTGTTCTCGAACAACACGTTGGTCACGTTCTGCATTTTCGACGGGATGGCCTTGAAATATTCGATCTCCAGCTTGACGTCCTCGACGACCAGCACAGCGTTCACTCCCACAGCTCCCATCATGACTTTGGCTTGGTCTTGTCGAATGGCCGTCAAACTCATCTTGACACCAGGAATCAAAAATCTTGGATTGTTCATAAAGTCCACCAGGTCGTGAAGCTCGGTCACAAACACGGGCTTGCCTTCAAACCTTCGAGCATCATCAGCGGGGGGAACTCCCGTATGAGGCCAGGGGTCGTCTTGGTGCTGAAACCATTTCTTTCTTTCCAGATTGCCTTTGTTGAAATTGTCTGCTGCAGCCACAGCGTTGATTTGAAAAGGCGTATCGAGACTGAAACCGGTCTGTTTGCGGTTTTCAATGTTCGTCTTGTCCTCAAAGGCCAGAGTGGTCATCGTCGTAGCCACTGCCATATCCTCAGACGTGCTCGTCATGGTCGTGCCATTGCATTCTAATTTGACGATCTTCCACAGCGATGCCCCGATGTTGTTGATGATGCCCCAGTCGGCATTGTGTGGCGGACCTTGACGGTTGACTCCAGCGGCAGCCTGCACTCGCAGTGTCGTTCGAAGACGAACTCGCCCCACGTTGATGAAGCTGTCGGCCGGCGGAACGTCAAAGACAAAATTCGTCTCGCCAGACTGAACAGGCATGAACTCCATCAGAGTACGTCCTTCTACGTCAGCCGCCAGTGGAAGCGATTGAAACACATCAAAACGGCCGTCGTGTTCGATGTGGGGCAATTCTTCAATTTCACTCTCGACTTTGTCGATTTTAGCAGCAGGCTCAGGAGCTTGAGCTTCGGGAGCGCGTCTTTTCGGCATGATGCGTCCACTAACAACTACTCATCTGTTTTTCCATATCTCCTTTTATAGTTTTTTTTTTCTTGGTCTAAGTCACCACCAAGGGACCATAGTAGGGTGTGTTATCGTCGTTAGGCATTCCCCACCCCGAAGAATCTTGAAAGATGTTGCCGCCCCGTTGCCCCTTTCTCTTCTTCCTCTTCGTCATTTTGCTTCGTAGTCTCTTTGTCTTCTTGCGAGGTGGTGGATGGGCCGGACCCACCTGCAGCATCTGCTGCACCCTCTTTCGCTTCTTTGTTCGTCCTTGAGTCGTGTGATCGGGATGCCCTGCAGTCGCGTTCAATCGGCTGATGACTTCTTGAGTGGCTTGATTCTTTAAGTTGTTCACGGCTTGAAGGGAACCATCTTTCACCGCTGTTTTGAGGTCCTTGCCCTCCAGAAGTCCCTGGGCTACGGCCATGGTACTTTTTTTGGCTTCGTTTTTCACGTGACCCAGGGCTGTTTTAGCGGCTTGCTTTCCTAGTTTTTTAAAGGTGTCCAAAATCCCACTGCCTGACTGAGGAACCACGATTCTGGCCGGGCCCCTTCTAGGCCCCACCACCCCCCGTGGTTTTCCTCCGTGATAAATGACGTGGTTGTGAAACGACATGTTCGACTGATGAAGGCGCCGTCTCCCTTCTGTTCTTTTTATACTTTACGTCGGAAATGCAAGTGAACGCCTGTCACTCCTGTGGGGTCAAAAGGGTAGGCTCTTCCTTGTTCATCACGGATCGTGACGTCAATTTCCTGAATGACTCCTGACGAGACGGGATAATATTGGGGACTGCAGTACTCTTGGACACGATGATCCGAAGTGAATACGTTGAGGAGTTGTGTCTCCACATTGGCCACTCGTGTGGGCTCCATGACGCTCCCGTACACAAACCCTGTGGGGGCGACCTCGGTGGAGGACATGGGTTGAGACTCCCCATGAATCCAACTGTCTTGACCGTAGGGGATGATTTTGGTGCGAACGGTGGACGAACCCACTTTGACACTCTGTTGCGTTCTTTGCGTGTCGTCTTTGTTTTCGTATCGTTTTTCGATGGTCTGTTTCTGATCTCGGGTGTCGTCGTAATTGTTGGGAAGCAAGGCATAAAACACCTCGGCGTCGGATGGGACGGCTTGGAAGTCCCGATCGGTTCTTCGCCACCCCAATAATTCCAAGATGTCTTGAGAAAAACCCAGTGCCGTGCCATCGCGAACGCTTAAGGTTTTGTAGGACGAATCGATGTCGGCTCTTCCTGGAAATTTGGTCGGACTCGATTTGTAGGGAGGCACCACTTGAGGCAAGGTCGCGTATTCCGAGATCCAATAATCCTTCCCTATTCCGTGGGTCGGTGCCATTCCCAAGACGTCGGTCACTAAATGACCCCTTTTTAGTAGGACGCTTGGAACGTGATTTTTTGGAAGGCCATAAGTGAACCAATCAATGACGCATTTGGGGGTGTCTTTGTCGTACGTCCACCAAAAAAAGCACCAAGGGATGTTCTTGTTCATCCATTCTGTAATTTCAAAAGGGGTGTAGTTTCCAGCCGGCAAATAATACGTCTGCGCGGGGCCAGGATAATACGTTTTTCCCCCTCCGGCGTCCTTGGTGAATCTCAACAAAGCCAGTGTAATGGGCTCTGTTCCTTGAATGTTGATCTCTCGATGGTATCGTAGCACGGATCGAATCTTCTTGACCAACTCGACACGATCCTGGGGTTTCTCTGGAAGACTCATGTACTTCCACGTCCACGCCGAAAGATCGTTTTGGCTATAATCCGTACGCTTTCCCAAATACAGACCGCTCTTTTTCAAACGGGTTGGTCCTCCCGTAAGGCGTGAAGGAAGAATCAGCTGCGTCATGCTCACCTCGTACTCATCTTGATCCAACTTCAAGGGGGGCTCGATGGCGGTCGTAAACTGGGTATTGGTGTTCGTGGGGTACAATCCAGAATTGTTGTTGCTCATCAACAACAGGTGGACTCCGTCGGCTTCCATAGCCGCCCTCAAATGAAGATTCACCACGACCGTTCCGTTTAAAAAAGGGATGGCTCTGTCCTTCTCATCACGCACTTGAATCTTGATCTGACGCACGTACGAAAGTTCAATTTCCTTGAACTCTGGACGGATGATCTCTACAAAATGATTTTGCTCTTTGCTCGAATTGTCCATTTCCACAATCCCTAACAAACGCTTTTGCTCTTGCCCCACCAGAGTGGTTTCAATGATGTTGCAATACAGGAATACGGCGTGCTTCCCCCCATAATCTTCTTCGATCGGGGGTAACACCACCGAGGTCAACGCCACTTTCCATCCTTCGTTCAACGGAAAATGCAAGGGACTGTTCAAGATCAAGGAAAACGTCGAGGCCACGTTGGTGCCGTCGCTTAGGTTGTTGCTCGGAATAGTTAAATTGAAACTCATTCTTTGGGAATCTTCTGCATTTGTTCTCGGTAGAATTGACCAGGTACCAACTTTCCTTCACTGTCGGATAACCGGTAAGTGAAGGGGTGCGTCTTGGATAACACTTGGCGAATCGAATAAACGTCTTCGGTCCTCCACTTGGATTTATACCCTTTCTCGAAGGCGTTCTTGTTGAGCTTCTTGTCGGTCACCCACACGCGATCCCCCACATCGAACAAGGGTTTGATGGACTTTTTCGTCTTTTTCTCTTTCTCGGGGACTGGAACCACATCGGCATGGGATACCATAGCTTGCTCGGATGCAGCGGGGCGCTTCCGGTCTTCTTTTTTCTGACGTCCAAATAAATAGCGCCACACGTCTCTCGAATTGTCCACTCTCACCTGGTTTGGCGCAATGCCTATACTCCGGTGTACGCTGTTGTTGTACCCCTCGACGACTTTGGGCAGCAAATCGGTCCACTTGTGACTTTGTCGGTAATCCATGGCTTGCCACATTTTTCCCATCACCGTTCGAATCGCCCTTTCCACAATGGCCGCTTTGACATTTTGATGAGTGTAGAAATGGCGAATTCCCATGTGCTTTAAAAACGCTTGAAAATGGGCCCCTATGAACTCGCTTCCTTGATCGGTTTGTAACACCAGGGGCTGACGCCCTGCTCGTTCGGTCAGTTTTTTAAACCCTTTCAAAACATCTTCGTAATGCTTGCTCTTGAGGGGTTCAGCCAACACGTAGCGTGACAAAATGTCGATACAAATCAAAATATAACGATAACCGCGATTTTCTTTAGCATACTTCTGCAAGTCAGCGAGATCCGCTTGCCATTGCTCATTGAGCCCGTCGACATACGTTTGGCGCCGCTTGAATCTCTTTCTGACTGGAATGAACTTTTTATAATGCTTTTGGCTCATTAACCACTGTTTGGTCTCACGAGGAGCGATACCATGTTCTTTGCCATAACGCTGCAATGCTTTCAAACCGCTAAACCCCGCACCACTAGTGACGTCGTAATAGGCAGCGGAAAGGACGTCGTGAACTTGTTTTTTTCTCGTCTTTTCGGATTCTTCTTTCGTCTTTGCTTTCTTTCTTGCCGTCTGCCTGGTCGCCGCCATCCACCCAACGCCTCACTGCTGACGCCACTTCGACAGTCGCTCTAAGACAACTGAAAAACGCAACTATCCACTCGGGTTTTATGAATTGGGGCCTTTTTATCTTGTTTCCCATCCTCTCTCTCTCTCTCTCTTACTTTAGCAGAGTCAATGGCAAACACGCTACTAATGCACCATTTCTTTTATTGCTCCTTTTATACTTTTTGTTTTGCTCTACATTTCAATGGTTTTCAATTCTCCCTGTACAATGCGGTATTGCCTAGCAAATGGAGTCTCTAACTCAAACTCAAAAGTCTTTTCCACGCCTATACTCTTGCGCATCGCGCATCTCTCATCCTTCCACTCACAACGGTTCTTCACTTTGCTCTGCACTAGATTCACGACCGTGTACAAAAGCTCCAAATACCCTTTCTCGCTTCTTGAAGCCCCTCTCTTGTAATCACTCTTCCACATATCATTCATCTTCATCCTCATCGTCTCCGACAACGACATCATGCCTCCCAAGATCAATTCCAACAATTCCTTGACGTTGTTCCACAACATCTCCAAATACACCCCCTTCTTTGGGGAACAATAGACCGGAAAGCGAACCGGAGTGGGACACTGAAACACATAACGACCCTTGATGGTCCAACCGTTCTTCTCTTCAAACCGAGGTCGTTCCTTATACCACTGCAACACTCCACCATCCTCTCCCCATTCCTCTTCTTCCTCAAACTCAAACACCACACAATAGGAGGGCGTCTTCCCTTGGCCCACCTCTCCCCAAGAGGGGACACTGTACAACCTTGTAGGAGTCTCCAGAACCTCCTCCGATGAGGCACTGACCATCTCATCCGCTCGCACTTCCCAAAATTCCAACACCATCATCCTGCAATACTCTTTTCTCAAGGCCCCTCCAATAATGCGATCACACAGTTCCAACGTCGTGTCCCCTTCCCAATACGACAGCTCCCGTCTCACTTCCATCACTTTCTCCCCCGCTAAATGTTCCTCCTTCAACACGGGCGATTTTGCAGCCCATTTGCGACGTATCACTTCTGAAAACACGTATTGGCCCGTTTCTTTCATCACCTCCAACTGAACAAAAACCGACCAATCATCCACATCCTCTTCAATCTCATAATGCTTCGAACACACCCTGTGAAGATCTAGCGCCATCGTTCGTGCCATTGGACCATTCACAAAACGAGCTCGAAAATGCAACTTCGCTTCCAGAACACTCGAGTCCCCGCACATCCAACACGTCCTTCCTGCCAAACACAATGCTTTCTCCATCTCGTACCGAGCCTCCCCCCACCGATTTCTTCCGTACATTATACAAATCTTCCTCCCCAGTCGTGCTTGTTCCAGACAGTCGTCCAGCTCATCCGCTCCGTCGCACATCACACTTACAGGATGAGGTTGCAACCACATCTCCTCCTTCAAAAAAGGACTCTTCTTCTCTAAACGCCAATCTCGAATTGCTCTCGGTCCATACACCCTCTCTCGTAAACGGGGCACTTCACACAAACACATCCCGTACTCGGGAGACCCTCTCACTCGTTCCACGAGCACGAAATATCGCTTTCCTGGGTCCGTGTCCCGCAACACGTCTGCAATGTGCAACGCACTTTCCACCAATGTGGCTTCCCACCACTGCACACCCCCTTCCAATTCAAACACCATCAAACGCGTTTCATGGTCGTCCTTTCGCAATTTACTAGCATGTAACATCTCCACTAAATTCCAATCCATACTACGACTTGTCAACAATTCCGACATCACAGCATGCTTCTGGCCCAACTCCACCTTGGGTTCCCTTTGAGCCTGTCGAGCTTGCAGATACCTCCTCAAGTATTCCGACTTACTTTCTACCGACCAACCTTGGCCGACTTTCAAATTCATCCAACACCAAGGATAGTCCACACTAGGCTCTAACGCTATTCTAGGTATATTGCACATCACATCATCTACGCTAGTGGCACCAGGAAAACGATAACACTTCTGCACTGTCAAACACAATTTACACAAGTCTCTAAACTCCTTCTTGGTCCACCAGCCTTCAATCAAAGACGTTTCGTCCTCGGCCCACTCTTCCTCCACAAAAATGCCTTCCTTTGGCCTCCCTCCTGCAGCTTCGGGTATCGTACTCCCCACAACAAAGAAAGAACTCACTGTGCTAGCCAACACACTTTCACACTGCCTCAGCTTTCTGTCGCGACCTGACCTACAAAATAACACACTACTCTTAGTCAAAGGTTTACTCTGTCCATCGACAGGACACAGTTCATTGCCAACCTTGGGCTTTTTTCCTTCTCCTGGTGGGGCTTCTTTGGGAGCCTCAATCAGAATAGCTTGTCTCTTCTTTCCTCGAGGCGGCACCAGTTCGGCCAATTCACTGGCTTGGATCAGTTCCTCACACCGTTCTCGCGACGACAATGGAGTCACCATTTCAGAATGGCTTTGGCGAACGAGCGTCTCCATGACCTTCCTGTCCACGTCTGCCAAGAGCAGCAACAGCTCCGTCAAAACTTCTTCGCTAATCAACAATGGCCGGTTTTTGATCCACGTTGCCCACTGCTTCATCTTTGTCTTGTAAAAGCGTTCCAACACGTAGCCCATTTGACCCATCGATGTTTCTGGACAACGTCGCGATCTCACTTCTGTTTTGGAGGCCTCTTTTTTCTTTTTCAGACCGATCTCCTGGGCCTCGGCAATCGCTCTTTGCAACACCCCTTTCACTTCATCGACATACTTTTGAGAAGGGTCCTCTTCAATCACTGCGGTTGCTGCTAATGACTCCTCGGGCTTTTTCTCCTCAACAACCCTTCCTCCCTCAACCATTGTATTGTACAACCAGTCCATGCCGTTCATTGTGGCGAACTTCCTACGCGAATGGGGCCCACTTCTTTTCGAATTCCCCCTTTTATCCCCTCGTCACTGAAACAAAATTGTCCCCTGGTACAAAATTTTTATCCCATGGTACAAATTTTATTGTTTGATTTTCTTCTTACAAGAAGGGGTCGATGTAGTGATGGTAGAAGCTTAACCGCATGCCTAAATTGAACAACGGAAACTCCTCCATCCACTGGCCTAACTCAAACTCTGTCATTAGTCTCTCAATCATTCCCTCAATAAAGACATAACACCACCATGGTTTCGCTCGAATCACACCACAGCATTCTTGATTCTCGTGACTTATGTTCTGTCTCAAACACCAGCAACATGTCGTACGAACGTGCATGCTTCGTTCGATATGAAAGTTCACATCTGGGTTAATGATCACCCCCATCAGTCGCTCACACACCATCTCTAGCAAAAAATTTTCAAAACAGTTCGCATCGTGAAATCGACGCGGTCCGTACACCTGGTCAGAATAATACACTAGACACTGTCCAAATTGCTCGTCTTGACATTGTACTTCCACGTTCATCTCTACGGTGCTCTTTCCTCTTGCACAGTCCGGCGTCACCACCAGCAAACATTTCGATTCCATTTGACTCTGCGCAATGTCGCAGACCAACTGCCGAATCAAATGGCTTGTCTTCCAGTCGAGAACCTGACCTCTTTTAAACAGATGACCCTCAGTGGCTATTTTCTGCTCTTTCAAGAAAGAAATCGCTTCTATCTCGGCCTTCTGATACCGCACCAATGTATGCATACTCGCTGTCTCCACATTGTGAAATAGTCGCACTCGAGCTCTCGGCTTACGAAAACATCGTTTCTTCATCTTTGAGTAGGAAGTAAGCAGCTCATTACAAAACAGACAGTCCTCTTGTTCTTCCATCGTCTTAGACGTCTTCCCTATAAAGACCCCTGGAGTAGCAACCAAAGACATTTTCACCCCGGTTGGGCCCCACTCCCCCCCGCGACATCTCGGTCCTATTCCCCCACTCTTCCCCCCCGGGGACCTCCCTGAGTTCCTACACACATCACACACACACACCAAGACTAGTTCAACAACCATTTTTATTATCACATTTCTCTTATGGCCCTCAAAAGGGTCTACACTTTTTAATCGTCGTCGTCACTATCAACAATCATCTGGGATGGTTGGTCCCAATCCATCAGAGGCTTTGGCTTCTTGATCTTGATCGTCTTCACCTTCTTCCTCTTCGCAGGAACCACTTCTTCTTCTTCTTCCTCTTCCACGGTCTCTTCTTCTTTGCTGACTTCTTTGCTCCCCTGCTGTTTCATCTGCTTCTTTGCTCGCACCTTCTGGAACACTTCACGAATCTCCAGCTCGCCGTACTTTTCCAACCATTCTCGGTCGTTTTGTCGGGTACCACTAAAGCCATAATCAAAGCTTTCGTTGATGTAAAACCGCTTACACTGCTTGTTGGGTCTTTTAGCATCACAGGAAAAAAATACCTTGTGGTGGTTGGGACCGTCAGATTCACACCTCTTCAAGGCCATGTACAACATGTGCTCGCATTTTGGCCACTCCATCGCAAAATCCAGAGGATGTTCCATCAGCGTATATTCTTTAAAACGCGACATTTTCATCAAAGCTTCCCACAAAACAGGCACGTGCTTCTTAGGAACCATCATATTGCAGCCTAACTTCCCGTTTTTGAAATCCACTTCGGCGCCACATCTCGCCCAAACCTTCATAGAATCACTTGGGTCCACCGAAGTTGCATACGGCGTGTTGCAAAAACAATTCTTGATGTCCATGTTGAATGCGTGACCTAACTGCGCCTTGGACTCGCTGTTTTATAGACAAAAGCCAGACTCGGTTTTTTTATCCCCTGGGACAAAATCAGACCCCTGGAACAAAACCGTTTCCCATGGAACAAAATTTTTATCCCATGGAACAATTTCCTCACGAAAAGCGAGACAGGCTCCAACGTGCCAAATCGTCTAGACGTGAGAATAATAAGCACAGTATTATTATCTTTGCCATCCCCATCAATCGGAGTTGGAGAATAAATTCTATAAAACTCTCCTTCCCCCCGCGTAATTGAAGACGCATTCCTTCCTCCCCAAACTCCCTCATGACGAATCTGGTCCCCCCTCTCAGAATCACCACACTTTTATATAGCTTTTAAAAGCGTTTATTTCAGAAGCTAACTTCAAAGCTACACCTTTAGGAATATTACCAAACAAATCCACATATTCTATTTTGCTAGGATTCCTATTCATTATCTTACAAAAATCCTCTATTGCTACAAGATACCAATTTTTACACTTCTTTTCTTCTTTTACGCAGCTAGAGCAAAGATTTTGGTTTCTAAACATCACCGCTTTTTTACAGTTAAAACCATAGCGATCGCACCAATGTCTCCCGTCACACATCAACGATAACGTACACACAGACACTTTAGCTACTACTGTTCGTTTTCTTTTTCGTGTGTCGTACTGCTGCTCACACCTTATACACTCCCTACATAAATGACAAGTGTCGAGGCAGGTGCAAATCTTGTCACAGTTCGATACATCAATACAAAAATATGTGTCCCCTTGTAACGTCATCGCGCTGGGTAGTACACTCCACGAATTCTGAAATCCCAAACCCCTCATTCTTCTCTGGTGATCCTCTCGGTAGTTCCTTCCCCAACAATTTCGCATCTTGGGCATCTTCTCTGACAACATCACCATCTTTTCTTCTCTTTCGTTGTCACTTAGGTGTTGTGTAGCTGTTTCCAAGAAAGACAGCGATGGTGTCATCCAAGGACAGTCAAATAAATGCCAACTTTCCATCTTTCTCAACCACCTTTCTTGAGTTTTCTCCAGAGTGGAAATAAAAGTTCCTTCGGCGCTCCTCTGATGTCCGATTCATGAAACATTCCAATGTTTGCTTAGCTGCTTTTACTACCCACGCACACTGGTCGCATTTGCAATGACATTGACAATCCGTTTGGAAAATCATTTTTTTCCCGTGGCATAAATATTTTATCCCATGGATCTTTTTTAACGTATTGACACTTTACACCTGTGAGCTATTTCAGGATCCAACGAAAATCCCTCCTCGATCAACTTTTCGACAATCCACTGAGCTTCACATGGCGTAATCTCAAAACGTCGGGTAAAAAGTTCGTCTAGACCATCATCGTTCATCTCACTAAAAATGTCCACATCTGCAGCGTCCTCAAACATGCTGGCGAATTCTTCCAACCGTTCTGCTTGAAAGCCTTTTTCATACTCCCACTGGCTAGGTAGTAGTACAAAGTATTCCACCTCTGACGTTTCTGGGTCTTCAAACTTCACAGAAAACCCCATCTCAAAAACAATCCAGCGAACACGATCTATTGGCGTGTCCGATGGAAACCACTTAGTGCTCCTAAAATAAGCAGCGATCGTTTGAGTCCTTACCCCCGCCAGCACCAAATCCGATTCTTCCTTATACTTGCTTAGCTCGTCTTCACTCAGTAGGGGCTCCACTCGATGGCCAAAACCGATATAGGACATGTGCGTCTCAGCCAAAACTTCTCCTTTCTCGTCTATGGCTTGTATAGGAAGACCCATTTGTCTAACGGTCAGCAGAGTCAGCTCGCTTTCGTTTTCGAGGGTAGACAACAGCTCTTCCCGCTCCGATTCTTCGAAACAGAGTGTTGCTTCTGACTCCACAACTTTGCCAGCAAACTCTTCGCTCAGAGTACACTGGCCAACTGGTTTCACAAAACACGTAATGCACTTTTGTAGCTTAACAAAAAGCTCCTTGCTTCTCTTTTGGTCAAAGGTCATAAACCCTTGATTTTCGCGAAAATATTCTTCTTCTGCGCTTGTGAGATTCTCTCTCAACTGTGTCTCGCTTATGTCAGGAAATTCTGCTAAACAATCTCCTTGTTTACTAAATACTTTTAAAAACATGTCCACACACAGTTGTCCTCTATAGAGAAACATGGTCTCCGACACATTGCCCCCCAGCTAACGTATCCCCTTTATATTTTACGTTACGTAGCGCATGCGTTCTTTTGGAGGCTGCGTAACCCCCCGTGACGTCATTTTTGGGCCTTTTTGCTACCGCTATACTACACTCCTTACTACTAACTGGTCTCACCCTTGCTGCTTTGCGTGGTGAACGAAAACAGTCCGTTCAAGATGCTGAAAGAATGTTGTCATACCTGGTGGCAACATTTCTGAGAAACAATGGCTATGACAGGAAAGCAAAATATGTTGAAACTGTTGCTGGATGGCATGAAGCAGCTGATGGTCGTGGCCTCACACAACTCCAACGTTGCAAGAAAAACTATGCAATGCTCAATATGGTACTTGATGAGTGGATTCCTTGGCATGTGAACTGCTATGACTTTTCTACGATAGACATCAATAGGTAACTGTTACATTATAGTTTATTATTGAGATACGTGAAAAGGTTTGAAAACAGTGTGTGTCTTTGCAAGTACAAAGTCAATTATTTTAATGGTAATTTGATCTGTAGTATGGCTAGATATCTAACAAGTTACACTTTATTTAGACAAGCCATGGTGAGTAAGATATCAAGCCATGCCACAAATCAAACAGTGGATGTGGATATAATAAAACAATTACTCCACTCAATCTCGTCGTCCACGGCTAATAGCCGACTCGGCGCTGCGTGCCTCATTGGCTGTGAGCTCATGTACGACTCGAGTTTGCAGAATAATTGTTAATTACTCCCAGCCTACTCATGGAATAATAGATAGTGCACTTGTGTATTTTACTTCCATCTTTTTTTAATTTTGCTAGACCCATTTATGACATGTGGCTTTTCAAGAGAAACAGTCATTGCAGTTACCACCAACATTGAGAGTTTGGAATTCAGAAGGTGCCAAAACTCAGAAATTGGCTATGAGGAACATCCCAGAGCTGGGTCAACTGATGATGTTGAGGCAATGATTGGCCTTCTACACAGGATACTAGGCAATGTGTTCACACTAAAGCAATTTAAGTATGCATGGAGAAATGTTGTCAGGTATGTTCCAAAGACTTTGTAGACATAAAAAATCATCTCCACTTTTTTCTTGTGATATATTATCATTGATACCATATCTGGTTAATAGTACATACAGTACTGTACATGTAGTATTAATCAAAGTTCAATCTATTGTCTACAAAATTATATTTATGTAACCCAGGCACTTGGAAAATATAGACATTGATTCTTATCCCTATTGTGCAAATATAAACTATGTTTAACATGTTTAACTATGTTTAATGGTAAGTACATGTATCTGAAAATATTTTTGTCACATTTCCAGGGAATATTGTAAGAGAATGGCACCAGATCTGCCTTTCTACTTCTGGACCCTGAATGAAAGGTACAGAGAAAATGATGAGGAATACCCATCATTTGATGATGGTCCCGAGGTAGCCCCTGATCAAGATGTAGCAACACATCCATTGCGGTTGCACTGTCTCCGTGTGAACCGACGTGAGGATGCATCAATAATTGTCGCAGGGCGTGCTTTTCTACCTGCAAGAAACCAAACAAGCATCCGACAGCGCATCCACAGGCCTGTAGCAGCATTACCCAATCCAGTTAATAGAAGTGCTTAACCTGGAACCCTTTGAAATGTATAAATTTTGCATTTGTTTGTTTTTAAAAATGCAGGAATTATGGGAGTTAATAGTTATAGTAATTGAAGGGATACCAATGAAAATGACCTAAGTGATGTTTCTGGAAAATTACTGACTTAGAAAGCAAGGTAACTGATACTAATCCAGACCATTTGAGTTAGATTCATTAGAAAGTCATTTAGGTCATTTTCATTGGATGCTCTTCATTATTCTTGAACTGATAGAGTTAGCTTATGTGACTTCCTGGTTACTGGATCAAAAATGGCCTCAAATTATCTGTATATCAAAATCACTGTGACCTTTGCATGGGCACCCCTTAATTAGTTGAATTCATTTACCATCCTCATGTCTGTTCTTTGTTCAAAAATTTTATTAATATTTTAATAACTTATAAAAAATATTCAATATTTTTATTGTACAGTAATATAAAATGAATGTATAATATTTCTCCTTTAAAAAAATTGGAAGTATATATAAATAAAGTTCATGTATTGTAAAATTGATTTAACAACAAAGCCAGCAGTAAGTATAAGAAATGACTTTGGTCAAGAAGAATGAATCAAAAATACTTCAGGTTCACCTTCTGATTATTTAAGAATTAAGAATATTTCTGATGAAAGGTACTAAAGTTCTTACATTTGCACAATCATGTGCTCCACAGTTAGCCACTATTCAGAAAGAATTTTTAGGTATATTATTAGAGAAAACATACATGTACTTAATTACGTGTAATATATATATTTTTAAACTAAATTTAATGTTACTGAAGAATCGTGACAATTACTACTGAATACTTCAAACAAAGTATATGTATGTTCATAAATAACTTAGCTTGTTGATTTTTCAACATTGTCAATATTGCTTACAATAAAGTTGCACATAACTTTAAA
This sequence comes from Telmatactis stephensoni, assembly GCA_029948255.1. Taxonomy (NCBI): domain Eukaryota; kingdom Metazoa; phylum Cnidaria; class Anthozoa; order Actiniaria; family Isophelliidae; genus Telmatactis; species Telmatactis stephensoni. Next base: position 486,430 of record JALIZF010001648.1, read on the forward strand.
ACTAATTTACTTGAGTATTTTGTCAACAGGTGACAAATTTTATAGTTTAACACGGCAAACCTGAACCTTATAGAGGGACTAGCATCAAAATCCTTCTGCATCAAATTTGGCTGAAACTTCACTGAAGCTATAAAGCTGAAAGCCTCTCAAAGGGCCATTCAATAACTAGATTGTTTGTTTTCTGAAAATTCTCATGGGAAGGATTAGACTTTTATGAATCTTTGGAGGTGTCAGCGACATCATACACTCAACCCAAGCAATCAGCCCAATACATTTCTTTGTAAATTGTAATTGAAATATCTTAGGGTAATTATACTAGAATGAAGAAAACTGACCAGAAAACAATTTACAAAAAAAATTGGTATGAAAGAAATGAAAGTTTAAGAAACTAAACATAAAGAAATGTATGGAGCTGAATGGTTACAGTGTAGGTTGAGTGTATGATGTCATGTGAAAGATTTTGATGCAAACTTATCCCCCTTTAGAAGTAATTGCAAATTTGTCATTACAAAGGAATATTAGAATTATATTGATTTTGTGGGTCATCCCTATCCCAAGGTCCCTTTTTTACAATATTTACACCTGCTGTAAATCTAAACTCTCTTGTTTGTGGTACCCATTTCCTTATCATATTGTGAATTGTTAGGGAAACAATTTTTTTATAGTGCAATGCTCTTTTTAATTTTGGAATTTTTTTAACTCCACAATAGCCCATGATGTGCCAGTTTTCCATTATGCAGAACTTCAAATTTGATAGCATTGCAGTCTTTATATTGTCAGGTTCTGGTTTTGCCCTCAACATCACTTCATTATTCTTTAATTTCAAGGTCGTAACACTTATTCAGAGCCTCCTGATACCGTTCTTCCCAGTGAGAGCCAACAATCTTGAAGGTGTGCAGTTCTAGTTGATCTTCAAGTGGCTCTGTGTCTGTCTGTGGCTGTTCATCTTGTGGCTCCTCTGACTCTTCCTCCTCTTCCTCCTCTTCAAAATACACCTCTGCAACTACATCTTCTTCTTCTATGATTTCTCGGTGAATATTCAGATCTACTAGACACTTTCTGGCAGGTTTAAAACAATTACACGAAGTTGGTACCTCAAGGTTAAGCAATGGCAGCTTCTGGTCGATTATAGTACAACATGGCTTGACAGCCTTTGGCTTTACAACTGCTGAAGACTGACTGGGAATAATTTCGTAGTGGCAGATAAGTGTTCCATCAAACAGGTCTTCTCTAGCATCACATAAATCTAAAAACTAGAGAAAAAAGAAGAGTGTTCACTATTTTCATCTAGCATTTGTCACTAATAAAACGTTACTGGTATACAAAAAGAGAAACTAAATTCAAAGACGTTTGTAATCTGAAGTCTTTCAAATAACATTAAATATAGACAAATAAGTTGAGAAATGTGAAGGATTACATGTAAATTTCAAGGGATTTTAGATCCTGAAACAAATTTTAGAGTGTAGTTTTACAGTTTGATGTGTCAGAGCAAAGAACAGTCAAGGTTCGAGTTTACTCGACTTGTCACAACCACAACAAAATACATTTGAAATTTGAACGATAGAATAACTAAGATTTACCTTAATATCACAACTTGAATCCACTGAAATAAGTGCAGGAGAGCAGACATTTGCAAAGAGATCGTCCACAGAACTATGGCCGTTGCACTTTAGCACTAGAGCTATCCTCCTTTCCACTAAATTTCCAATAAAACTCACATGAACTTCACGGCAAATTATGTCTAAGCACAGCAGATTTGGTACACGAATCTTGTAATCGTCTTTTGAAACGCAGTGTACGTAAATAAGCTTGCTATTTTGGAGGCTTTCAGCTAGATTTTGATGTGCAACAGAAATGGACGCCATATTGAACTTCACAACTCCAATGCTCATGTAAACTGATGACGTCACGAGAATTTTGATAATATACATCAAATCGCAAAGCATTGTGGGATGGCCTTCACTCCTCCTCTGCTCTTCTTCAATGGCTTTTAACTTTTCATTGAAGTATCCAATCTTTTTGATATATTCAGAAAAGTGATAGGTATCCTAAAACTTTTTAGCGGTAGGAGTAATTTGAGGCCTATTGCAGTATTCTTGAAAGAGCTAAGGTAAATACAAGAGTCCGCTGTTCAAACCAGAGTTTGGGGGTAAAATATAACAATCAACTGTACATCAATTTCTATCCAGCGAATCGGGTTCCAGATGCCTCGCAGTAAACCTTATGGTACTAGAAGTCATTCAACTAAATAGGACAAAAATTGTCCTTTCTTGGAGATATTTCGATTTTCAAAAAAAGATATGATTTTTAATATCACTTGTATTTCTTAATTGTATATAGCTGATTCAATTAACGTTGGCGCTGAAAAAAAGCCTAAAGCCTAAAGCTTTGAGAGCGGAATTCATGAAAAATTTTATCACCGTGACATCATTACAATATAAAACTCCCTGTATGCTTGCAAATTCTACAACTTGGATACATATTCCTTAATTTCCGGCCGAGTTGGGCTACAGAAATGTTTGTGAGTACACAAAAGACATTTGAAAGGCTTTAGCCTTTAGGCTTTTCAGCGACAACGTTAATTGAAATAGCTATATCTTGTTTGCCTTGGTACCTTTTAAGAGAATAAAGATTCCCTTTTTACGGTATAAAAAAGAGCAGAAATCGGTGCACCTTTACGTTCTGAAAATTCGAGAGAAAAATTTGTTCTTCTGCCACTATAAATACCCGCGGGCCACCTTAAACTTATATCTAGTTGTTCTGCTTTGAACTCTAGTATATAACAAAGTGGCTTATGCAGTATATGTAATTTTTGTGCTTAATGAAAATATGAAATAATGAAAATTGTGGCCATGGGAGGCGGAAGAATACAAAAAAACTAGAACTAGCTATGTAAGTAATGGCTTTTTAAAGATGTGTAAAGACGCCTCATTAGTAGTCAAGTAATAGTATTAATGTTGGTTGAAAGGCACCTTAACAAACATTTTATACAATATTCTAAAACTCATTAATAATTCATAAACAAATAGACCAATTGAAGACACTCATTCGGTCACGTGTTGAGACCTTTATACCAGATATAAACACTGATGCATAAACATGAGTGTTTTATCAAAATCAGTTAAAACACTCTTTAATAAAACATGAGTGTTTTAACTAACTCTGATAAAACACTCATGTTTATGCATGAGTGTTATATCAGTACAAGGTCTCAGTATAGTTGTCGGATCATTGACCTCGTACAGTACCGACGAAACTTTTAATGAGAGTCATGCCACTCTATTCTGATGTTCAGAATTCTTTTTACGTGTGGGATGAAAATTTGATTATTCTGCGCTATGCCTATATGTACGAAAACAATGATAGGCTTATTTCTTCAGTTATAAATGGATTTTTTTCATAAATTCATTGCTATAATACTTTCAAATGATGGGTTTTAGAAGTCATTTAAAAAACTCGCTGATCGTGTTTTATCGTGGATATAAACACCACGATAAAACACTCCTGCTCATTTTTTAAATATTACTTAAAGCATAGTAAAGGTATCTTTGTCAATAGTTAATGGGCTTACTAAAGTATACAGTACAGCTTTTAGTGCTGTTAACATCACCGCGGTTCGGTCGCAAAACGATCCACCGCGTACGAGGTTTATCACCACAGGCGCGATGGGCCACCAAATTAAAAACCACCGCGTACAAGGTTCTCTATGGATTACATGACAAACAAGTTGTGTTACATTTCTATCTGTTTGCATTTATTTATAAATTCGACAACTTCTTCGCAATGATTTCCATCGACGTGTATTCGATATTCTAGCCGTGAACTCTGACCTTCAAAAAAGTCCGTTGGAATTTATTCGCTTCCTCCTACCAAAGCAAAACATAAAAAAATCAATACTTAAAGCTCCTGAAATCCAACAAAATGACCAAATACGATCTTCAGACGATATATATAAGCTATACTATCATTTTGGAATTAAGAGTTATCCGTATTAGTGATTTTAAATTTTGATTGACAGAAGCAAAAATGCAAATTTAGGGGGTTGGCAGAATATCGAAAACCGGATCATGTATGCACAAGATTCATGTGTGATCACTGTAATAAGGAAGAAGGAACAATAAGGAACGAAAATAGCTTTCCCAAGGAACAAAAATAGCATGCCAAAGGAACGAAAATAGCTAGAGTGGCCAAGGAACGAAATAGCGTGCTCAAGGCACGAAAATAGAGTGCCAAGGAACGATAAGGAACGAAGTAGCATGCCCAAGCGATTCCATTTCACTTGAGCTGCAATGTTGTCAAAAGCTAACTGAACTAGTTTTACAATTTAAGCTTATCTAATGCTGAAATTTCGATCCAACTAGTAAAAGAAATAACTTTTTACTTTGTGTATTTGAGCCTCCTTGTTGTTCAGAAATGACCGGAAGTCAGTAGGAAGCTTAGCGAATTCTGTTGAGTCTCCAGCGAATAATTCTTGGACCTTTGTGTAAACTTAAGGCGATTCTAAAAACCTAAAAACCATCATTTCTTGACAAACCGAGCTCAACAGAAAGAAGATCTGGCAATGCACTGCCGAGTTTACAAAATTTCACAGGAGTCCCGTGTCCTCAAGTTTGTCGACCTTTGTTTATCATATCAGATTTTTTTCTGTGGATCTTTCTTGTGGTAATAATAACTTGTAAAAAATATATATATAATTAATGAGTTAAACTTTTTCTGCTTTTTCCGGATCTTTAAACAAGTTATCTCGCTTTAAAATCTAGACGGCTGTCTGCCAATTAATTACGTATAACATTCCAACGTGCCTTCCTAAAAAGGGTCGCCATGTTTACATGTGTTTTTTGAACAAAATGGTTTTGTTTTTTGCTAAAATATTTCAAATTTGATAAAAGTTGCGATCCAAAACAATTGTTTACTGTTAAAGCCTGTGATTATCTCCCAAAAATATTTTTCTCCTAAATCTGAGCTCCGAAAAGTTGACTGATAAGCTCCAGCTTTCAACTCGTGCATTAGCTTAGATTGATGCACATCATTCTCCCCAAAGTTCTCTATTTTGTTTTGTATATCTTTTCAAAAATTATAATTTTTGTGAGCCCCCACCTCCTGGAAATTTAGTCTATTCTAAATGTGTCACACGTGACAGTCCACCTCAGCAGCTCATCGCGTACGCAATGGGTGCACAATTTACCTCACAGCGGTGAATCACAGCGCCACCGAATTTTTCACCGCTGTGGCCAACCGCGGTTTCACCGCTGTGGGATGTTACCCAGCATTTATTCATACTATTAAACAGCTTTATGCATCATTTAACATTCATTTAAAATGAACAAGTAAAGCCTCCACTGTCGACCATAAATTACCATGTGTTAAAGATATGTAAACATGCCTTAAAAAACTTTACTCAAGTCAATTAAAGGTATGTAAAGGGTCCATAAACACACCTTAACACAACAAAAATCACTGCTTAAAGTTTGTCTTTTGCCCTGTGTGTCAAAATATTTGATTAAATTAATGACACATGCAAAACATTTTTGTCGCCAGAAACTGCATCTGAACTGAAAATGTAATCAGGCATTTGAAAATATATCGTAGTCAGGCTTCAGTAAATTCAATTTTTTGGATGAGAAAATCTAATAATGATTTACCTTTCCATGGCTCTACTTGAATAACTTAATTTCAAAATCTAAACAATAAACACCGGCAAAAGGCCATTTTGTAGATTTTGAGAAATCAATGAAAAACTAGCGAATCATTTATCATTCGAGTCGAAAAATGTTGGCATATATATTGATAAGCACGATATCGCGCCTATCGCACCTTTCCCACCTAGGCATAGCGCTTTTCATGTCTACATACACCTATTCCCAAAAACGTCGCATTAGGGGCGGACCATGAGAAAAGTTATGGGGGGGGGGGGTCCAAAGCAAAAAACAATTCGAGCAGGACAAAATGGCATTAAAAAAAATTATAGATTGAAAAAAAACACTCAAAAGCTCCTCCCCCTACCCCCCCCCCCCCCATCACTTTTTTTAATGGTCCGTCCCTTAAGTCCATCATTAGCAGGTTTATAGTGATAACAATCTATTAACAAAATACCATAACGATTACACACCTTGCTTCGGTGACAATGCTTGACTTTTAATTAGTTACACACGCCATGGTTCTATATACATTTGTCTAGACCAATTTAATTTTCTTTTTAGTATTGATTGGTCTATGTAATAAATATGAAATAATCATGAAGCTTCTTAAAGTGTGGAGCAACCATAGAAAAAGAAAATATGTCGTTGTATATGATCATTACAATATCAATAAACTTATGGTGTGCATTTAAATAATTTACTTTTGTTATATTATTATTATTATATTTGTTATATTTTTTGGAATGCTAATCCAGAATCCAGAATGCTAATCTAGACTTAGTTTTCTTAGCCTGACTGTAAACTGGTTAAATATAAAGTTATGAAGTTTGAGATTGATAACTTGTTTTTTTTATTTGGCCTTAGGGGGTAGGGGATTTGATGTTCATTCTTGCACCACTATGTGGGGTATTTACCAACATTTGTACAGCCCACTTTTCAAATGCCCCACCAATCCCCACCCCGTCCCTGGTTGGGGGGTGGGGGTTTACTTTGACTAGTGCATAACTATGGTTGCAAAATATTGTATCTAGAAATTCTATTAGATACTCTAATCTTCTATCAAAATGAAACTTGTTAAAACTTGAAAATCTGTACAAACAACAATCTAAACATGAATAGTTCAACATGAATAGTTGAATGGGTTAAAATGAAAGTGACCTAAATGACGTTTTAGTGATTACACCAAACATCTTATTGCTGACGCAGCGAGCGAGCCTGAAGCGAGCGAGCAAGGAAGCAAATCTAATCTACAAACTAGGTCTCTGACCGACCTCGATTTTAACCACAATCCTCTCTGTTCCGTGTTGAAGTACTTCATATAAGACCCGAACACTGTACCACTCTAGAACAATAACCGTATTAATAATATATTGAGTCATACATGACGTACAGGGCTTTAAAAATATTTCAAAGTCCTATACTTCATGTCTGACCCTCTGGATAGACTTTGGCAATACAAAGCACAGAGTATCCTCAAATGTGGTCATACACCAGGTGTCAGCCTTTTTTACCACACTGCCTTGCGAGCCTAGCGTATAAAACTGTTGCCCATGTGACATTCGTCCTCTCCACTCGCAAGTTTGACAACTTGAAAGTATAGAAGGTGAGTATCAGTATTTTATGCCCCAAAACTGCCTCTAAAGGTAATTTCTATTTCGTACTGCTAGAAGATGTTGGTTATAATTCTTCTTGAAATGTTCATCCCACGAACATGAGCTGAATTTCTTGCTTCTGCCATCGAGAATTTGGCTGAAGTTATAACCCCTGTCAGAGGTTATATTTCGAGTATCATTTTAAATTGTTATTTGGAAGTTCAGATTGTTCCCTTTTGTTACTGTGTCTATACATCTAGTGAGCATTTTTAGATAAAATCGCATTGTTTTTATGAGATCACGCAGGTCACGAGCCCAAACTTCTGATCGGCGAATTGTTGCTCAACAGTTGCCAAATTCAACCAAGATGTTTCCTTCTTACAGTCGCATCTGTAGAAACGCAATTTTATGGATTAACATAGAAATAGGACTTAAAGTTCAAATTCACTTTATATTATATTTATGAATTTAAGTAATGATCATCAAACTATGCTCAAATGCCACTTTACAAGTTCTCCACGTGGCAACACCTTCAATGCATCCCATAAGTCCTTGTGACTTATGCTTTGCCACAAGGCTTTTTGTAGCCTACGTGCAGGCGTTCCTTGCAGGCTAGGCTTTTTGTCATTTTATTTGCTAATGATGCCACATAAATTTTAATTTGATTATTATTTTACTTTATATGTGAATAATTCTTCTTTATGATTTATTTGCTCTATTTTCTTTTTAGCTATTTTAATATCAACAGTTCATTGTCTTCAAAAGGTATTTTTTCGTAAAATCTTTAGTATATCTATTGCGCCTCTCTTTTGTTTTATCTATCACACCTCTGTTCCATTGTCTAATTACTTGCTCTATTTTTTCAGTAATTTTTGCATCAAATTCCATCAAATCAAAGTTTCATATTTAACAACAGTTGATTGTCTTAAAGGTATTATTCTTATATATACAGTTTGATATATTATATATTATGCTTCTCCTCTTTGTTTTATGTATTACACCTCTGTTCCTTTATGCTGAATTACTTGCTCTATTTTTCAGCAATTTTTGCATCGAGTTCCAGCAAATCAAGGATTCATATTTAGCAACAGTTGATTGTCTTAAAGGTATTATTCTTATATAGTTTGATAATCTATTGTTTTTCTATTATACTTCTGGTGTATCTATTACACCTCTGTTGTTTGGTGTATCTATTACACCTCTGTTGTTTGGTGTATTTATTATGCCTCCATTGTTTGGTGTAATTATTACGCCTCTGTTGTTTGGTGTATCTAATATGCCTTATTTGTTTAAGTTTGGTTTACTGTTTTGTTTGGTTTCTCAAAGACAGCTTTTGCTGTAAGTTGTGTTTTCAACATCTTGGAAAGTGCTTATATTTTTCTCGTTTTTTTAGACCTAAAGTTTTACCTTTACTGAAGACTTGTACAAGACACCATCAAATAGTAAGTGTATCAATCATGTCCTGTACTTCATTTATTCCATTAAGTGGGCAGTCACAGAGATTAATCTGTTCTTCAATTAGTGTACCTTTGGTATCTGAACATAATTCAAAATCACCTAAACATTTGGGAGTGCCTTCCAAAAGGCATTCAATAAACAGTGATGGCAATTGTTTATTTAGAGCCTTGTCTTACGCAGTAACTGGCAGACAAACTTATTATAGCCTTTTTAGATATAAAATAGTGAATCATTTGAAAGAAATTGAAAATGTTATAAAGCCACATTTGAATTATTGTTCAGTTTCTGAATACTTGAAAAACACAAAAATGGCTTGTGATAAGGTTTGGGGTACAGATGTTGAACTACTAGCAGCAGCATCATTATTTAGTACAGATATTTATATTTATACTAAAACTGGTGCAACTTATGGATGGCTTAAATATTCAAAATGTATGCTTGACAAAACCATTCCAAACAATGCCTCAGCTATTTATCTTTATCATGAAAATGGAGTTCACTTTGATGTTGTCTTGGATGTACAGAAAAGTAGTGATAACAATAGCTTACATAAGTCCAATTTGAAACAGGTTTCAACTGATAAACAGAATCTTTCTCATTTTAAAACTGAAAGTGAAAACAACCCAAAGACTCCTATGCAAGTGGATGATATAAACTATACCCAGTCTTATCCCACAACAAAAATTATTGATGAAAAGCACAATTTTAGTCAAACTTTTTCAGTTGATACAGATTCTTTGACTCGTTCTGCTGAAACAGTAACTTTAAATGACAACAGGCATGTTACCAAGTTGGACAAAGGCAAGAATTCTCCTATAATGTCAAAAACTAACAAACGTCCACTCTCTGATAACACTTATAATGCGCTCAGAAGTCAAAAGAAGGGCAAAGTTGCCAATATCAAATATGAAACTAACGATTTTAATGAGCCTTATACTTCCACTCCAAATCATAAAATTGACATTGATGCAAAAAAAAATTTGAAAAAATTCCATCAATCTATGCAATATGGACTCCATCAATGCACTGTTTGTTTTGAAGCTTGGCCTCTTAACAAGATTCCAAAAGCTAATTCATATATTTGTCAACGATGTTTGAATGATAAACACACAAAAAAGATTTTCCACTGCAAATTTAATGATACCTGCACCTGTACCTAAAGAACTTACTGGGCTTACTCAATTAGAAGAAATGTTAATTTCACGTGCCTTACCAATTATGAGAGTTTACATAAAGCCAGGTGGACAGAGAGGTTACTCAGGTCATTGTATCAACATGCCTCAAAAAGTTGAAGAATTAGAATTACCATGTTACCCTCAAGATTTGCCTCTTCTAGTTGTCACTGTTGGCAAAAATGACAATTGTTTCAGGGATGTTATTGTTCGAAAAGCAAAAGTTCAGGCTGCATTAGAATGGTTAATTAAACATAATCCTCAATACAAAAACCTTCAAATAGACAAAGGTGCTTTAAATTCTTTGCCTGTTAATGGTGTTCCAACTGAACTTCAAACTGTAGAGTCTAAATAACCTGATTCCTCTGTTTTTGATAATGAATCGTTAATCCAAGAAGACCTTGTATACAATGACTCAGTCTCAACAAGTAGTTTTCTACCCGAAAGTGAAAATCAAAATCTAGAATCAGATGCTATTAAAGATGCACTGCAAGGGAATGATAGCAAAATAAACTGGCCTACTTTAGGAAAAGATCCTTTAAATGAATATAAAACACCGTTCCTTGCTACCATGGCATTTCCAACCTTATTTCCAGATGGCAAAGGTGACCCCACAAATCCTTCTTTGTTGCATGATGTACCACTATCAACTAGAATACAACATTTGATAAAATTTGCAGACAAGGTGGATCATAAATACGTTTATCGTTTTGCCAGTCATCCTAGGTTTCCCTATTGGGCATTGAATATGCTTCAAAGAAAACGTGCATTGCAACAAAATAGCATATTTCTTAAACAAAATCCTGGAGAACCTCACTTGACTATTGAAGAGTTGCGAGAAATGGCGCTAAATAATACCTCTAATGTTTTCATGACAAAACTATCAAGATATATAAGTAATATCACTGGAAGTTCTGCCTATTGGTTTAAAGTTAGAGAGGAATTGAAGACAGTGATTCAGCATAAATCTGTTCCTACAATTTTCTTTGCTTTTTCTTCTGCTGACATGCATTGGCCTGAATTACACAATCTTTTTGATAATAACAATATGGGTTTAACAAATGAAGAATGGAGACAAAATGTGATCAACAATCCCCATATAACTGATTGGTTCTTCACAAAACGCCTAGAAACTTTTTTGAAATACTGGCTTTATGATACTCTTGATGCTCAGTGGCACTGGTATCGATATGAATTTCAAGCTAGGGGTAGCATTCACTGCCATGGGACTGCAAAATTGAATAATGATCCAGGCCTATGTGAACTTACAGAGATAGCACTGAAAGGATTTTTAGCTGAAAAAAAATGAAAACAGATGGTTTAGTCGATCCTACCATTCTAGACAGTATTGAACAAGGTAAATCTGCCACTAAAAAGGTTTGTGATTATGTAGACACATTATTAACAACAGTTAATCCATTGCCACCAGAATGTAATCTATGGAATAAGCCATTAATTCATCCTTGTAAAGTAAAATATGAAGACATTTCAAACGATACACTAGATGATGATTATATAAATTTGCTGAATACAGTGCAGAGGCATACCCATTGTAGTACTAGATATTGTCTTCGACATAAAGGTAATGATTCAGAGTTGTCATGCCGTTTTAGTTTTCCAATTAACAAATGTGATAAAACTAGACTTGAATTCCAAACCATCAATACTAAAGATGGTACTGTCTCATATAAAGCCACTATTATTCCAAAACGAAATGACACAAGGTTAAATAATCACCAACGAATTCAATTACAAGGATGGAGAGCTAATTGTGACATTCAAATAGTTATTGATCACCATGCATGTGTTGAGTACTAAAGGTATGCTATTAAAGGTGAACCTAGATCACCAATGTTATTGAACATGTTTAATTCTATTATGAGTGATACAAATAACTTGGATCCACAAAAAGCAATGATCAAACCGCCAATGGCGGATATAACTCGTGGATGGAACTATATTTGCAGAGCAGAAGTCAATGAAGCATCGAGAGCTGAATGTTTTTACCCATTTAGTATATTTTTTACTTTCATGAAGTGCATTTTGTGTAATCCTTAGCCTTTAGTAGCAATTTCATAACTCAGGATTTGCTTTGATATGGAGCGTTACATCAGACACACTGTAGCGTGCATGACGGCCAAAACATGAAATCATTGCTGAAGACGTATGATAAACTGATAAATACTAGACGCTTTTTGGAGTGAAATTAGTTTCCTGTATTGCGTGATGTTGCATCAGACTCGTTGTACGTTGCACGGTCAAAGGCGCGGCGCCGCATTGTCTACCGTACGACACTTTAGATCAAACGAATGATAAATACAATTCATTACATACAATGTATATAAATCTCTCATTTTATCAGTATCTGAGGTATTTGTTACAATTTGCGTCTCAAAGTCCACAGTCATTCAATTACACTATAGATTTTACAAAAATTGTCAATTAGATCCACTGAGTTATTTTGGCCAAGTTACACAAGTTTTGCCTAATAGCTACAACTACAGTAGCTGACTCGTCAAAGGTCACGGTGAATAAAATGAAACATGTTTGTATTTTGATCAAATAATAATAATTTAAAGACTGAAAGTCGAGCCAGATCAGTGCCGTTTCGTTTCCTGCTTATTTCAACATTCTCTCTTGTGCTGATAGAGTACAAACACGAACTAGCGGCTCGACTCACGGTCAGTTTCAGGCTATGTTTCAGGCGGCAATTCGTACTCAAAATGTTTTCGTTTGCTCTTTATTTTAACATTTACTCGCGTGCTGATAAAGTACAAACACTAAAAACTTGGATGACCTTGATGTTGGACTGGCTTGCAGCGACAATTTTGTTGCTTGACGACAGCATAGTTACTTACCAGGAGAGCAACGTAAAAAAGTCCACCCAGAAAGGATTTCACTCTAGATGCGATGGAAATTATTCCAAGCAGAGTGGTACAATACAAAATATGTCAAGCAATAAGAAATCTTAGCGAAGTGTGAGCACGAAGTTGTCATGTCCGTCATCTCGGACCATCTTGAAGCCTCCACGATTTGAACTCATGGAAGAGTCACGAGTAGAATTTCAACACTCCACCGGATAATGATTAAATACAGACCTTGTTTACAGAAGACGCCTTTTAGATCTTTCAATTCTAAAGCAAGTTTCGCCGTACAATCGGCTAAAGAATTCGAGTAAATTCATCGATCTATCGATGCATATTTGAATAAAACACAGGAGTCCCATATTTCCTTTAATCTGGTACCAAGAGGTCATATTACTTTCGGCCTGCGGTCAATCACGTCGAGCATGCGCAGTAGCCAAAGTGAACACATTTGCGAGTGAGTGACACATTTGCATATTTCGACCCCTCACTATAACTCGTGGATTTGCAATCCACGAGTTAAAAAAACTAATGATGAAAACCCTTGGAGAAAGAGATTTTAGTTCTCAAGAAACTATGCACCTTTTGCTATCACTCAAATTACACAGTTCTTCATTTAAAGTTATTCCTGTGAATTTAAATGGAACGCGTAAAGTTCAAACCCATGCCAGTGAAGCTGATGTCTGCACAAGCAACTCTTTATTAGACTTTTATGCAACAAGACAGCAATATATAAAAGATGTACCAAACATCATGGACCTAAATTTTTGTCAGTTTGCTTCTAAGTACAAAGTTGTCAAAGGTAAACTTACTATTCAACCACAAAATACTGTTCCTAGATTTTTCCCAACATATTCATCTAATCCAAGAGGTGAGAATTATGCTTTATATTGCAAGTACCAGCTTATTAAGTGTAAACCTTGGGAATTTACTTATATTGATGCTTGGACTGACTTTTTATCTGAGGGCAAAGAAGATAACACAGTATACATTGATGCATGGCATTCTTTTTTGACCACACCTTTTGCTAGAATAAATGTCCCCCAACTTTGTAATAAATTTGATAATCTATTAGCAAATGTACAATTCCCCAACAATGAAATATCAGTGGAAGGCAGTAATGAAGAGGTTTCAAATCAAGAAGAATGGATGCTGCTATCAAATTATCATAATTCCAACACATTTTCCAATCCAAGCAATGACATTTTTTTTGACTGGAATCATGACAGTACATTTTACACATCTGAACAGATAACAGAAATGCCAAATTGGGTGAACAGAACAAAAACTACATTTCATCAAGATTCATCAAACCAGCATCAAATTGATATTTCATCTTTCACTGCAATGCAAAGACATGCTTATGACATAATACTCTCTCATTCTACACATCTACCATCAAATGATCAACTTTTGATGATTATTAATGGTGTTGCAGGAACTGGTAAAAGTTACCTTATAGCTGCTTTAAAACAATCTCTTGGTGACAAATGTGCTATAACTGCTACAACTGGAAAAGCATCATTCAATGTTGATGGAACTACTATTCATTCTTTCTTAAAGCTACCTATAAGTCCTCATTTTCAAAAAGACCTTTCAGGTGAATCTCTTTTAAACTTACAAGCAAATCTTGCATCTGTTGATTATATTTTGATAGATGAATATTCAATGTTAGGGCAAAAAACCTTTGGCTGGATTGATCAGCGATGTAGACAAGCAACTGGTCTGAAACAACAATTATTTGGTGGTAAATCAGTAATTTTGGTTGGTGATCCAGCTCAACTTCCACCAGTTGCTGATAAACCACTATACCATCAAAAACCAACAAACCCTATTGGTGAACAAGGCTATTTAGCTTACCTAATGTTCGACAAAATAGTTATATTGACTGTTAACAAAAGAGTTGAAGGTGACAATTCTGAACAGGAATTATTTAGAAATTTACTTCACCGATTGAGATATGGAGAAAACACAATAGATGACTGGAAATTACTCTTAACAAGACAACCTACAAAAGCTATAAATTTAACTGACTTTAGTTCTTGTGTACGGTTATTTTATACCAATGATGAAGTAGGGAATTTTAACTACTCTAGATTAAATAAACTAGGTAATCGTATTGCTGTTAGGCCAAACAAAAAAATATTTGTGTTTCCGGTTGCCCGACCGACCGTTAAATTTCCCTGCCGACTCAAAACATTTTTATAGCCCGAAAACTCACCACAGGAATCCCGCTTAACTTAGACTCTCCAGCAAGGAGTCATGGGATAGCACTACTCGAGGACAATCATGGCGCGTCAGAATTCTGGCAACTCTTCCAGTGTTTTTGCTTTAAAAATCCAAAAATGCACCCATGGAGACGAACAAAGGCAATTATTGGCTTTGCCAAACCATCTTTTGTGTGAGGAAGTATTTAAAAGATTCCATAATCCAAGTAATTCAAGTGACAAGAGTGGTTTCATTGCTAAAGCAAGCACGAGCTTAAATCCTAAACCAAGCGAGCTGTTTGATGTTGGCCCAGGGTTATGTATTGGCGACTTAGCGCATTCATTTAATGTAAAATATATTGAATTCGATTGCGTGCCGGTGGAAAATTCCAAACAGTCAGAAGATCTAGCTGACAGAGTAGCTGATGCAACTAAGAAAACAATAGATGCATTCCAGATATTGATGTCTGGTGGGAGAGGTTTTGTACAGAAGAAACAAGCATGGTAAGTGTTATACTAATATATTATTGATCTTCGTCAATCTACGTAGCGAAATACTCTGAAGTTCCAAATAATTTTACATGTACAATGATATTTTTTCCAGCGAAATTTCCGCTCTAAACAGGCCAATTTAGGACAGTACAACTATTGATTTAGGCATTTTCACTCTCTACAAACCTTATTCAGACCTTTACAATTTTTAACCTCAAAAGCTCTTCATAAAACTCTTTTTTTAATTTGAAATGACGCTTTTTCTTATAACTCGAGCAGCACAAATGTGTATCAAACATGCGAGATTTTGGTAACCAGAGGACTGGGAACTAGTGAGACTACGATATCTATGGTCAGCAGCGTTGCTAAAAAAACAGAAAAAAGCGAAAAATTCTGAAAACAAAAAATTACAGGAAGGTGGAAGTTTACATTTAATTGATTTGAAGATCATATCTTTGGTTTTTTAGCTTTATAAAGAAATATAGGTAGTTAGAATTTGACTGTTATAGTATCCACTCTAGCAATGAATTGTTGTCAATCACGGGTATTTATTACTCTTACACAAAATTAAATTGTCATTAATTTTTAATTGCAGTGAGGGCAAAGAACTCAACAGTAAAGATGCATTGTTTAATAAATTATTGGATATGTTTAATGATGAAGGGTTGAGCTTTTCAAAAGATTCTGTAGACTCAGGGGGAAAGTACTTTGTCCAGGTTTGTACCCAAATTGAAAAGAAATGATGTATAAAAAATGGGAGACATGTGATCAAGAAAGAAAGATGTAAAATACTGATATAGCAAAGTTTATAGCATTGATTATTGATTGGTTAACACTTTGCCTTGGTTTCTGTGACTTTTTTTTTTTGTTTCCTGTGGATATACAAATGAAATCAGAAATTTATTGTTACTATTGATACAATATCATGTCCATTACAGCTATAAAAATATTCTAAATGTCAATACTAAGTGCAAAGCATATTAAAATGATTATACATTCCAACATACAAATGTCTTTTCTTCAATTTTCCAGGTACTTTGTAATGCATTGTGGTATATAACAAATCACCACCAAGTAATAAATGATGCATCAAGGCACAAAAAAGACGTGTTATCCATACCAGATGCATTCCAAGATTATGATGGATTCAACAATGTTAAAAGAAAAAAGCAAAAGCAAACACAGATGACTGCTAAAGACTTGCATAGTCATTCACAAGCATTATTTTCCTTACTGATGAAGCCAGTGGTCAATAGCTCAGTACCTTGGAAGAGGATGAAAGAAAATATCAAAAATCTTGCTGACTGCTTGTTAGCATACTCTAAGTACTTGACTTCTCAAAATGAGAGTACAAAAAGGATACAAGAACAACTTTTTCCAGCCAAGACTGTAGACAAGGATGCAACAATTGAACACCGTCAAAAGGCATCTTTTGGAATCAAAGATGTATACAAGCTACTTGATAAAGCTGTTGTAGAAGCCAAACATAACCCGGTGTTTTTTGATGAATTTAGTCATCTCACTGAACCATTTGATACCAATGATAAACGTTTCAGATATTTTGAACATCTGCAATTGTCTGTACCAGTTGACATTGTAAAGTATAGTCCAGGTGGTTCCCATACATCTACAGTTGCTATCGTACATGTAGAGGAACGGAGATCAGAAGCTCAAATGTTAGTAAATGGAGCAAGACTTCTTCAGAAAATCCGTCCAAATTTGAAGGAGTTCCACACTCGTGCCCAGCGAAGGTTGTTTCGTGAAAGGCTAAAAAATGTCAGCAAGATACTGCCTGGTGTAGCAGATATGATATACAAAGACTTTAAGGAAACAGAAGAGGCGGTTGCAGCTCCAGCTTTGAAAAATCTTAACGATTTGTTTGCAAGTAGTGAGGATGAAGATGAAGAAATAGAAGAAGAACAAAAGAGAAAGGAAAAGAAGAAGAATTTGAAAAGAAAGAAGAAGAATGATGACAATCAAACAGGTAGTGGTGAAGATGAAGACGATGAAGTAGACAAGGTGGAACAAGAGACAAAAGAAAAGAAGAAGAATCAGAAAAGAAAGAAGAGGAATGACGACAATGAAACAGACACACAACCAAGGCGTAACAAGAAAAAAGCAAAGAAAATTGCGAGTGACGATGAAGATTAATTAAACTGATATTATGTTGACATTGAAACAATTGTTTGCCTATTCATATTTGGAAAAACAGATATTTTAGTAGAACATCGTGTATAAAATGAGGTGATCTATAATGACTTTGAAATTGAAAAATGGCGATATTTTAGCCTTTACAAATATATAACGTTTATGAATACACAAAAATGTAAAATCAAAAAAAAAATGTACATATAGTTATTGTTAGCTTTAATATAAGTTTCAAGCAGATATGATATACAAAGAACTTACACTAGATGCAACTGCAGCATCCAACCCTATCACGCAAGAAAGGATGCGACTTATCTTCTTGGGACATGAAGGCTTAATCAAGGATCTCCGAGAGCTAAATCCAGGTAGACCAACTGGAAAATTTGACAAGTTTTTTGAAGAACTGAAAGGAATTATTGATAATATCTCTGCTGCAGACGACAGACGTCATGGGATTGCTCACATGTCAGAATTTATTTCCCTAGAGGAAATGATAGAAAAAGCAAAGAAGAATTGTCCTGAAGGAACTCCGATTCCATCAAAGAGCTTAGTAAGGCTACAGTTTGCTCCCAAAAATCCATATACCAAGAGAGCTTTAGAATTCACTTCCAAGATAGAAGTGCAGTACAAGATTCAGAGACGACAACTGCGTGCTTCTCATCCAGATGATCATTATTGCAATGCTCAGTTCAAATACCTAAAGCAACGTGCAATTGAGCAGAAAGAAAAATGTCTTCTTCTTTTCTGTGATGACAAGGCTAAGGTGCCTATTGGTAATCCTGATCATGCTGTGTCAACTGGTGTACGTGGGAAAAAGACCATTGTGCCAACATCTACAACTCTTGCAGCAGCTGACCATGACATGACCAAAGCCTCATTGACTCCATCTGTTGTATTTCAGAGTGATATCCCAGAGAGTATAGATAAGTCATTCTATCATGGACAAGTAACAACTGTTGTCAATGATTCTGTATTTCAGATGGCATCTCCCTTCAGACATGCTGCTGTTCTGTCAAAGATGTTGGACAAAGAAACTGTTCGACCAATTCTCATGAAATTTACAGATGGAGGTACTGACCAGAGAAACAACCTAGAGAGTGTGAAATGTGCAGCTATATGTTTGTTCAAAGAACTAAACCTTGACATGATGATTTTAGCTAGGTGTGCACCAGGCCATAGCTACATTAATCCAGCTGAGCGTGTAATGAGCATCCTCAATTTAGGATTACAAAATGTGTCCCTCCAGCGAAGTCAAACTAATTGTGAGGATGTATTGAAGAAATGCAATTCAATGGCAGATGTGAGAGAACAAGGATCAAAGAACCCAGAAGTCAAGCAGGCTTGGGTTGAGGCTGTTGAGCCAGTGCAATCCCTGGTAAGAAACCGATTTCTACGCCTTAAATTGAAGAGAAAACCATTTGCTGCATTAGACCCAGTGTCAGATGAGGACATTGACACTATGAAACGCCACCTCAGAGAGCTATTCCCTGACCTAGATTTAACTAAGCTGAACAAGAACCACACGTCTAAAGTCAACTCTTACAACACATGGGTGAGCAACCATTGTAGATCCAGGCAGTACACATTTCAGATAAGGAAATGTAACAACTTGAGTTGCTGTCTGCCACCTTCTCTACCCCGAGAGGATTTAAGCTGGCTTCCAGACCCAGTCCTTGATGACACCAAGGAACACTTCAAGCCATACGATAGTGTCAAAGGCACAGAAACAAATGAGAATGACCGACCCTCTTTGAAAGGCAAAGAAAAGAAAAAAGGTAAAAGGAAGCAAGATGCTGCTGCAAACACAGTTGAAGCAGCTATATCTAAAGACAACCAGGCAGATCACCTTCAAGAAATCCCAGAACCTGATGCTCATCTTTGTACAACCCAAAATGCTCGTTATTTAGTCAATTGTGTGGAATGTAGGAAACCACGAGTAGTCTACAGTGCCAGTAAACTCACAGAGAGACAGCAGACAAACATATCTATTTGCATTAGTGAGTTTGAATACACATGTGGAAGCCCCCTTTTGCCACCAAGTAATTCTCTGCATGCCAAAGTGATGTGCAGAATGAACATATCATGTGAAACTCAAATAGAAGTTTGCTACTATGGGAGTGGACTTGGCAGAATAGATTTGTGTTCTTACTGTGCAGCAGAAGAATCTCACATTAGTGAAGAGCTGAAGAAAAGATATAAAACAGTACTTCCAATTTGTGATGAATGCAGAGCCAAAGAGAAGACACCTTTTGTTCAGCGCCCATATGGAAAGCATAAGCTTAGTCGTTATCTAGACATGTTCAGGATATAAGCAGTGAAGTATAATAAAATTGAACTGCAAATTCAATTTCTTCAATGTATATTTTGAAAGTTGATAATAAAATGATTTGGGTGTACTTGTCTTGTCTTTAAACTGTATTTAGACTTAAAAAAAAAAAAAAAAAAAAATCCGACCTACCGACCATAATTATTTTTCTCATGCAACAGGAAACACAAATATTTTTTTGTTTGGCCTTATCAATGCAAAACATAGTTCTCAGAAAGCCAAGACTTTAAAAGCCCAAGATATGTCTGGATTACAACCAGTACTGTTTATTGCAAAAGGTGCACATGTAATGTTAACATCTAACCTTTGGACTTCTGTTGGGCTTTGCAATGGATCTAAAGCCATTGTAAAGGACATAATTTACCAATGTAATCACAAGCCCCCTGATTTACCTATTGCAGTCATAGTCCAGTTTGAACAATACAATGGACCTTGGTTTGCTGGAATTGCAAATGCAGTTCCTATTCCACCCATAACTGTTTCAATGTTTTCAGGAAATACAGTTCATGAAAGACAACAAATACCTTTGCAACTTGCATGGGCTTTAACTATTCACAAAAGTCAAGGTTTGACGCTGCACAACTGCTGGGTTGATATTGGCAAAAGAGAAAAAACTCTAGGAATTACCTATGTTGCACTCAGCAGAGTTAAAAAACTTTCATCTATTATAATTGAACCCATGACATTTGACAGACTCACTTCTATAAAAACAATGCCTACACTGTATTTCCGCCAAGTTGAAGAAAAAAGACTAAAACTTCTTTCTGAACAGATTCTATAATTGTTTCAATTGATTTACTTGTGTGTATTCTTCATTATGTTCAGTGAAACATTTTCCCACTTTCTATATATGAATTACATTAAATCAGTTCAATATTTTATCTTCTGTAGAATTATGGCTTCCCAAAATAAACCTCCAGATACACCACCACAACCACCACCACCACCACCCCCACCACCACCACAATCAGCATCACCACCATCTCAAAAATCTGGTAAGTGCTTCTAAATTTTTATGATGTAATTTACCAATGTCTTTACAAACACTAACACCAAATTCTTAACCATTCATAAATATGTACACAGCAATTTTTTTGAAAGTAAATGACTTTTTTGTTATTAAGTATGTTGTGTAAAATATTGTGCAATTATTTGGCAGATAATGGAATGACCAGTCCTGCACACCATACTTTAAAGTTCCAAAAACCATCAACATCACAAAACTCAGGTAAGTAAAACTGCATTTATTAACCACTTTCCAAATGTAAAAAAACATTAAGGTGTCTCAAAACAGTTTTTTGGCCCACCAACTGCTAACAAATAACAGTTTAAAAATACTTTCTGGTCGCTTCTGTAAGATGTTTTAACAAGTAGTAGCTAAAGGATTGCAGTTTCAGTGCTAGGTGTGTCATGGCAATTGGCGTTAATTTATACATGTTATGAGGAAATCCCATAAATCAGACTTCTGGTTATTTCTCAAAACGTTTACTATCACATTCATGTACATGAGGTGATTTCGTGCTACCCTCTTTACTCATCTGAAGGCGTTTTGAGGCAATTTCTTTAATTTTGGCTGAGTTAGAGCCTCCGAAAAAAATTTTTTTTCAAAATTTTTATTCAAACTTCTGCATAGGAAATTCAAACGTTTCTGATTAAGCCTTATTAACTGTTATTTTTCTGGAAATTGTACAACAAATGCAAGAGCAGAAACAAAATCTGCTTCATAGCCCTGTCATAAATGCTGCATTGATTCAAATCAAAAGCCTTCAATTGTTTTTATTCTGTCCTATTGTTCTCTGTAACAATGGTGAGATCAAAGGATTAAATTATAACAATTTCAATTTATGGCAATTTCCTTGTGAATTATACAATTCAATGCCCCATAGAAAGGTGGCATTGCATTTCTGGGTATATTCCCAGTTTGTTTTTAGCCACAATTCAAATCTGTCAAAAAAAAATGTGACAGTTGCGACAACTAAAAATGCTGCAAATCTAAAACCACTGAATCAAATGCATGTACTTCCAATACATATACTATAGATAGCTATCCTGGTATACTATAGCTATTTATTGAAAACTTGATCATTATTATTATGTTTTGAATACTCAGATATTCTTCCAAAAATTTGAGTTAATGCATACAAAACATTGAGTGTAACATCTTTGTTCTCCTCTGAATGTATTACTAATGATTTGTATTGCTTTTTTCAGAACCATGTATTATAGGCTACATACACAAGTTATCAGAGCTGAAAACCGCTGAAACCACAAAAAACACCTACTTTGACATGGCTCTGGGTCATTCCACAGTAACTTGGACAAAAAAAATGCAATCAAAGTTTTCTTAGTTACCCAAATCCCTATGAAATAGGTAAGGTATTGGTAATGTTTAATAAAAAAGATAATATGAGTGTTTGCGGCAGCTCTGTTAATGCATAAATTATCATTAATTATACCAAATCACAATAACCACTGTTGCGGAGGGGAAAATTATATGCTTTGCTGGTATTGCAATAAAATAAGGAATTCTGTTGAATCTTTGTTAGACACAAACTACTTCATACAAAGTAACAAAGACAACTGCTAGACTCTGTATTTTTTTCTGTGTGATGTCACCACACCCCATTCTAGGAACTGGTTTCCCCTCCGCAACTTTTTGAAGCCTATAAGTTGTGTTTGTCTTGCCTTAAAATGATGAGATAAATTTCATGCTCAATAATCTTCTAATTTTTGTCCAAGGCAAAGTCATGTCAGGCATAAAAAGATTTAATGTCTTAGGCTTTAGTAATGAGACAGTACTCTTTTTCTGTTGCGGAGGGGAATATTGTTGAGGGGAATTTTGTAGTCCAGCAGCAGCAGTAAGGGTTTGTTCCGATCGGACCTTGAAATATGCAGGCCCTGCCTGCGTAGATCGAGGGGTGTCGGCAGCAGGGATTCACTGCGCCAATTATGGCGTTTTGGGGCCCGGAGATTAAAAATGGCAAAACCCCTTACTGCTGCTGGTAGAGACTATAACATAACTATTATATAATGTTGTGTGACTGTAACGCGCCTGCCGTGACCTATGAAAGTTATAAAATGTGTTCTGATTGTCTTAAGCGAGAACTTATACCGCCGCCGCCAAGACACTTAAAGTGTTGTGGTGATAAGATGACGATAGAAGAAGACACTTCGGCCGTATGCGAAAGTTGTGGGCGAATAATCTTTAATGCTGTACGCTGTGCGACTGAAGGGCAATATTATGCCAACGGCGGTCGTAAAAAGACGCCATATAAGAGAATTATTTACTTTAGAAAATGGATGCAAATTATTTTAGGTTTAGAGCCAGTCTATGCTGATAAGAAAACCTTACGGCGGATAAAAGCTCATCTCAAAGAGCACACACCGGGGGGTTTGAAAAAGACTCTAAAAAAATTAAAGCTACAAAAATACAATAAGGGCATTTTTTATATTTTGTCAGAAATTACAGGCGAAAAAATACCCGACGTTTCTATGGAAACTATGCGTAGGGCCGAAGGAATGTTTACTCAGCTGCGAGGGAAAATCTATTATTACCCTGACGTCATCTATAAGATATTTTATGAAATCGATCACAATCATCCCTTATTGAGATGGATTCCTGGGCGATGATGTAATATTCCCACGCGTCAGAAACAATAATGTTCACATTTTAACTTCACAAAATGAAATCACTTTCACAAAAATGTTTCACATTTGTGAAATAAATTGTGAAGATTTTGATTGGCCGAGAAACTAATCCTCTATTAGGAAGTCTCTGCAGCATAGCAACACATGCGTCATACATTCCTTTTCTCCCTAACAACTAAGAAAACCCGACCACACGACAAAAACCCGAGCAAAAGTTAGAAACCCGAGCAAAAGTTAGAATGTTTGTTCGGAAAGTGCTAGTTGTTAGGGAGAAAAGGAATGTATGACGTACGCGTTGCTATGTGTGACATCAAAGTGTGTATTTAAAGCTCTACTATTTTTTACTGCGTCATTATAATGAATCAAAATGAACAAAGCAACAATATTCCGTTACCTCCGCCAAGAGAAATTGAAACCACAGAGCAGTTCATTCTACGAACATTGAACGATCCGGGCAGCCCCAATCTCCAAGACATACAAGAACGTTGGGTGAAGGCCAATAAAGAAAGACAAGCAGCTTTAAAGCGGCGCTCAAGGGCCAGGGAAGGGGTGCAGTTTTGGCTTCAAAAAGCAAGAATTGAAGATCAAATCCTCATAGAACAAAATGAAATCCTTCAAAGACTAGATCCCTACGTTGTGGCTAGTATTTATTCAAGATAAAGAACATTTGGACATTTTTGTTTATTAGAATCCTTCTCCTTTAGGGAGTCGTAAATGCCCGCAATTGCTAGGTATTCTGATGAGGCTTGATATTAGCCGAAACGACTCATGAAATTTTCGGACTAATTACGCATATTTTCTAGACACTGGCGTTCAATATGCAAATTAAATCCCGTCTGGCTCTTTTCAAAATGAATATTTAATGATTTAGTTTTTGTTTTATCTCTGCCATAGCTTCGCTGTAGATTTTCTTGCGTAGTTCGGGATCGTCTTTTTTAAAAACTTCGACGCTTTTTTGTCGGATTTCATTTTTCAATTGCTCGTATTTATTTGACTCGGCCATAATTAAAGCAAATTCATTCTCATCAATTCTGTTATTATGCAAAGCTTTCGAAATTAAATCTGAAATCGAATTTATTTTAGATTTGCATAAAATTAATGTTCGCTCATGCTTCGAAACCTTTTGTGTCAATTTTTTAGTCGCTACCGTGGCGACGGCTGAAATAATTCCACAGAGTCCCCCAATCGCGCTTAAAGGGATTCCTACTACAATTCCGGGGCCCGTTAAAGACGTGGCAATCCCCGAACTTGTTAAAAGGGCTGATAATGTACCGGAAGATAAGGCAATGGCGTGGGTCACGGAGCGTGTTTTATTGTATTTTTTACGGACGCCGTCGTAATGTTTGACCTCGGCGCCTAATTCAGAAAGGATCATATTGATTTTTTGAAGTCGAAAACTTTCTCCATCAGAAATGACAGGGTATAATGGGGCAGAGGGTTCTTCTTGTATCACGTCGGTCATTATATATAATGGTACAATACGAATGGCACAGATTTAGGACGGCCTACCCGCACGCCGATTTTAAAAAGTTCTCTGCCGGGCCTCAGAGCATCGAATTCGAACACGATGGAATTGCCGTCGATGTGTTTAGAGAAGATATTACGCCAGATGGGCCTTTTCCAACGGCAGTGCATCACTATGGCGACTCAAAATTAAATGCGGCGCTTTCAAAGGCCTTGGGACCTAGAGATCTTAAAGACCGCCATGAAACGCAGGCTAAAGCTCCTGGAGGTTTTCCTAAGGCTCTGGAGCTGACGAAGGCCACGTATGCCATAGGGATGGAGAAGCCAGCGGAGTTTGATGTGGATGCGATGGTGATTTATGTGGCGCCCGAAGAAAAGTTTACGATGAGGCCGCGGCGGATATTTACGGAGGTGGTGTTAAAACATACGACGGCGGCGGAGGCTCATAGGTGGTTGAGGGGGCCGGATATGAGTTATTGGCCGCAGCAACTTTCGTTTGCCCTGTGGTGTGCGACGGCGGGCTGTGGCGTTGGCGTAGAAATGCATTACGAAGCGAGGGTAGACTCGTTGCTGAAGTTTCATGTTCTTTTTACCACGCGCCGCATTCTATCGCAGATGTCTGTACCGCTGCCGGGGGGTGGTTATTTTCACCCTCTAGAGAATAAATACGATAAAAGCGCTTATCATAGAATTTGCAGAGAGTTTCAGATTTCTCCTGATAGCGATTTTCGTTTGAAGGGCGAGAATGGAGGCCTGGGGAGAATCTATAAAAAAATATTTGGTCGTATGCACGATGTTACGGAGGCTTATGACGCAAAGATGGACGGCAAAAATGTCTATCAGTGGCCCGGCGGCTTCTTTCATTTCAATGATGAAAGTGGCTCGTGGGGCGATCATGAGTTAGATCACATCTCGCCGCTGGAAAAGAAGCCTTATCTTTATTTTGCGCTAAGGAAGTCGAAGGGGCTTACCAAGGCGGGGCTGGCAAGGCTGAATCAGTCGATCGAGGCCTTTGTTTATACGGTGCTGGGGGCGCAGGTGAATACAAGGAGTAGTATTGTAGGCGATGCCGGCTCTGCTACAGAAACGAGAGCGGTGTTTTTGAAATTGTTTGAAGATGCCATAAAAGAGGCGGACATTTCTAAAAGCATACAGCGGTATCAGATGGCGGTTCAAAGTGCGAAGGTGCGGCTGGATTTTGCCATAGCGCCTGGCTGCTGGTTGATGCCCAGCCATTTGATATTGAATGCGGGCAGTGTGGCGGGGTATAATAACAGGCTGCAAAGGGCGACGGCAGACATGAAGATGGGTGTTAATGAGGTGAATGTAGACACTAAGCAGCCCGTGCCTCATTTTGATAAGCCGCCGAAGAAAAAGCCACCGCCTAAAAAAGAAGTACCCACAAAGAAAAAGCCTATTAAGCCGCTGCCGACTATAAAAGAAGAATACGACCATGATCTTTTAAAGGGCGGCATTACTGCTGCGGCTGTTGGTTTGGGTTATTTTATGCTACGTTAAAAATCGCAGATTTTTAGATTTTATATCTTTAGCTTTTTTAGTAGTACGGCGCCTATGGCGACGACAAGGATCCAAATGTTGTTGCCGACAAACTTCAGCAATTCGCCGCCGGTCTTCAACACCAAAGATAAGACGCTGCCTAATAGACCTGGCACGGCGGCGGCCATTTTTTTACCTAGCGCTGTAAGTCCTTGACCTATTTTTTTAACACCGGCGCCGACACCTTTTAAAGAGGTTAATATGACTCCTATGACACTACTTATAGCCACGGCAAAGGCCGCAGGAATGCCATATTTTATAAGCATGCGTTTTATTTTTTCTTTGGTGGTGAGGCCTAACTCTCTCTCGCGGTTTTCTATCTGGCGCTCTAATTCTTCTTTGCGCTCTTGCAAGATCTGTAGTTCTCTTTCGGCGGCCTGACGTTCTTCTTCGGGGCGAGTTTGATCGGCGATGATTTCTCTTTGCCGCTTTATATGCTGCTCTAGGTCTTCTAAGGCCTGGCGGTCTTGCCGTATTTGCTCTTCAAGGGTGTCTATTTGCTGTAAAATCTGGCGTCTTTCTCTGATGGTGCCGTCTAAAGTGATTTGCTTTTGATGTAATTCTTCTTGGGCTGCGGCTAAGTCATGGGCGGCTTTATCTCGCTCGGCTTTGAGTTGCTGTTTTTCTTTTGTTCGCTCTAAGAGCAATTCTTGTAGCTGTTCTTTTTCTCTACCGTGGCTTTCTTGTAAGAGGCGGTATTGTTTTTGATATTCTTCTTCGCGTTCTTGTAGCGTCTCATTAAGGCCCTCAATCTTATCTTTATACTGATTTATATGATCTACGGCGATCGTTATACTTTTGGTAGCCTCGGCGACATCGGCTTCGGCGGTCTGTTGTTGTAAGATGAGGGTTTCTTTGCCTAGGGCGTCTCTGATACCTTTAGGCAGCTGTCCGTTGATCTTTGAGGGATCTCTTACTTGATAGAGATTATACCATTTTCCTCCTCTATGGGCGTCTCTTACCTGCACTTTACCACCGTCGCCGGTTTGAAAGTCTAAGAGGGCATAGTTCATATTAGGAAACCGCTCGCGCACATTCTCTATTATTTCTCTTTGCAATTCAACTCTAGGATCGTCCTCTAAATTTTCTAATTCCATGTACTCCGGTGGTGATTCACTCGGATTTTTAGATCGGAATTTATCTCTAAGACGGCGGATGGCATAGTCGGCCCCGGCGGCAAACCGATTTCTTATCCGCCGAGACCACGTATTTCTATCCTCGTCGTCGCGTTTTAAAAGAGCGTCATATTCGTCGTCGATGACGTCGTTAAGGTCTTCTTGACCTTCTTCGGTGGTGGGGTCAAAGTCGGGATTTTCTATTTCTCCTTCCATATATATAATGATCAGCTCAAAGTTAGACCCTCATATTCTGCCTAAACAGACCGGCGGCTTAAAGGCCGAAAGGACTTTTCACCGGGTGACTTTTACGCCCTCTAGTGCAAAGCCCGGCGAGACATTATACGTCAGCGTCCCCACGCTCTCAGAAAATCTTCTCTTAGTGCCTGGCACCCTGGCGCTGCGGTTTGATTTGGCCATACAACCAACAACGGCCGACAAGCGCTATTGCGTTAACAACATAGGCCGCAACATCGTCAATCGCATGAAAGTTAAATTTGCCGGAGAATGTCTTTTAGATCTCAACCGCTATGACCTTTACCACACTTACAAAGATCTATTCCTATGGCCCAAAGAGAGAGATGTGCTGGTGGAGCAGGGGATTGGCACTGATACCGTTAGAAAGATGAGAAGTGCTTCATCCAATAAGGGAAGTGATGCAGAAGCTACGGCGCTATCAACGGCCTATGGCACCAAATATGTCATCCCTTTGGATTTTGAAGTTCTGAAGACCCATGGTGTCTTTTACCCCAGAATCTTATCATCTGATATGCAGTTTGAAGTGACGCTGGCGGACACCACTAACTTACTGCAGGGCACTGATTCGGCTTTGACTGGGGCGATTCACGACTACAGTATGACCAATCTACAGCTGCAGTATGAAACCATTCACAGCGATACCTTAGCCCGCAGTGCCGCCGGTGAATACTCTGCTGGCAAGGCTTTTCTCTATGAGCACGTGCATCATCACAAGACCATCCCCATTCTAGACAAGACCCAAGATTTAATTACCGAAACGGTGAATATACCCCGCAGGTCTCTGTCTGGGCTGCTGCTGCTCTTCGTAAAGCCATTTTCTGCTGGCCAAAGAGATTCTGAGGCCTTTGTGAATCCAAAGATTACAGATGTAAAAGTAAATATCAACGGCGTTCCAAACAAGGTTTACTCGCAGGGCCTGAAGCCGAGCGACATTTATAATGAAGTGGTAAGGCGGTTTGGCGACTACATAAGCCCCCAGCAATTCTTTCATGGCAATAAATACGCCCTGTGGGTGGATCTAAGAACCTCAGAGGACAATGATATTCACGGCCAGGGCTTAAAACTGGTCAGCACACAAGACGGCGTCACTTTGGAGATAAAACGCACAACAAATTCTGCCGCGGGCAATGATGACAAGATCAACTGCCACATCTTTGTCGTCGGCGATGCGCAAATGAACATACAAGGTAATCAACTTCAGTCCATTGCCTATTAAATCCATCGGCTTTTAAGATTAAAAAAAATAATAGATATACCATGTTACGCGTTTTTGTAAAGCTAAAAAACGGAGATGATTTGTATTTTAAGTCAAAAGATATTGCCACGGCTTTAGGCTATGTTCGGGTATCTGAGGACTATAAGAAATTCCTGAGGCCGCGCGATTTCACCGCTCCCTTGCACCCGGCATTGCATATTAAGATTAAAAAAATATAAGAGCCAATTTTTAGCAGCATCGGATTTTAAGATTAAAAAAATAATACTGATATACCATGATACGCGTTTTTGAAAACCCACAGCTAAAACTAAAACTTAATACCCTAAAAAAAGGAGATGAATTGTATTTTAAGGCAAAAGATGTTGCTAGGGCCTTAGGCTATGTTAGTGAAAAAAATGCTATAAGAGACCACGTATCTGAGGAGTACAAGAAATCCCTGTGTGATATAAGGAGGCATCGAAATAATGCCCCCTTGAATGAGCAGCCAAACACCGTCTATGTTACTGAGCCTGGTCTGTATGAGTTAATTTTTAGCAGTAAGCTGCCCAGCGCCATAGAATTCAGAAAGTGGGTGTTTTCAGAGGTATTGCCGCAGATACGCAAAACTGGCTGTTATGAGTTCAAAAAGGATATAAGGGCCATCACGTGCTTTAAGATCGAAAATGAGTTTGACTTACATAAAAAAGTAATAGATTATATCCGCCGCTTTCATAATCTTCTCCTTGTCGCCGGGCTCGGAGAAAACCAAGATAGCCGGGAAAAGCGCATACAAAGCTGGCAAAAGGGCTATCAGAAAGGGCAACCAGATCTTATAGTGCAAAATTCGCATAAAAATTATAACGGCCTCTGTATAGAATTTAAGACACCTAAGGGCACGGGAGAGGTATCTGAGGCGCAAAAAGAAATATTACGACGCTATGAGCAAGAGGGCTATTTAACGCTGGTCAGCCATGACTACGATGAGATAGTTGACGTCTTAAAAGAATACTGCAGCGGCCTTAGGGTTCCTTGCCCGCGCTGCCCACGGCGCTTTAAAAGCGAAGAAACCTTGGCGGTGCATATGAGAGTTATACATCGCTTTTAAAGGTAAAAACATCTCTATGATATAATGATCAGCGCCGCAGAATTTAACAATGCCATCAAAGAAGCCGAAACCATGACAAAGTGGCGCGATTTAGAAGTCGGGCGCATTTATAAGATTGTGGGCTATCATGTCTTTGAATCCGAAAGAATGAAGTTAACCCTCGAAGATGGCGATAATAATTTTTACACTATGTGGGCGCCGCAGCGGGTCAAAGAGACTTTAGAAGACCGCGATTATACGCATATCCGCAGCAATGGGCTCAAACAGGGCCGATGCAATGTCTA
The DNA here is from genome assembly GCA_029948255.1 of Telmatactis stephensoni. NCBI lineage: Eukaryota > Metazoa > Cnidaria > Anthozoa > Actiniaria > Isophelliidae > Telmatactis > Telmatactis stephensoni. Next base: position 516,954 of record JALIZF010001648.1, read on the forward strand.
TTGGAGCTTTAATGCCGTTAAAATCGAAAAAAAAGATATGTTTTCTTAGATATAATGAGTTCGTATGACAGCGACACCAGTGTTTTAAGCGCCGACGAATCCCGCAGTGATTGGAGTTACAGCGACATTAGTAGTGCCGATGACTCTTTACATAGCAGCGATTGGACCCTCAGTGACACGGACAGCGACGACTCTTGGAGTTTAGAGTATGGAAAAAAAAATGCCACGGCCGATTAAAAGAAAAAATCAATGCCGGGTTAATAATATGTTTTATTTTTTATTATTGACTTCTATAGCGCCGATGCTAAAACCGGAGTTGGGGGACGTTTTTTTTTGCCCCCGGCGGCTTTAACAACAGTATATATGTTTTGTATATTTATTTGAAGATATAATTTGCCCCTACATAATGAAGCAGTGTCAAAACTGTCCGAGAACATTTACTTCCGCGGCGCGCCTTAGGCAACATTTAGAAAGTGGCGCTTGTGAGGTGCAATGCCCACGATGCCATAAGAAGTTTTGCCGCCCGCAGAGTTTAAAAGGCCATTTAGAGAGAAAAGTATGCCGGCGGCCTAAGGTGGTAAAAATAATAGAGTGCGACTTCTGTAAAAAAGTGTTTTCGTCTAAACAGCGTCTACAGTCGCATTTGAAAAGTGAAATATGCATGACCGACAAAGAAAAAAATCCCGATAATACATGTTTAATCTGTAAAAAGGTGTTATCGTCTAAACAGCGTCTAGAGTCGCATTTGAAAAGTAATAACTGCAGGGCGCCAGTCGCCGCGAAAAGACCCGCCGCCGAATATAAGTTTGGCGATTTAGAGTGCTATGACTGCGGAGATTTGATGTTTCGATGTCAATGCCCGCATATAGAGCGCCTGAATAAGGCAAAAAGACACATAGATAAGTGCTTTGGCGACGGAGTCTATTTTGACGAGATTGAAGGCGTGCCCTGGGAAAACAGGGTGCATTGGACCTCTATACATCATGGCGCCTGTAGAGACGTTAGAGATTCGGAAAACCATATTTGGGGGTGTTTATATCCGATCAAAGATAGGCCGCGGCCAAAGCCCAAAGAGTTCGGAGAAGAATTGTATTTCTTAGATAATTCATGCTATGGCTGTAGAAGGGTGTTTTCGTCTAGACAGAGCCTACAATATCATATGGCTAATAACGTCTGCGGCCGCATAACAGAATATGATCCCGCGGCCGCGGACTATTATGATGCGCTGGCCCAAAAGTGCGAAGATGACTTTGCGGCGGCCAATAAAGAGCACATAGAAGAATTGGGCGAATGGCTCAAAAAATATTATGGAAAATGTTAAGAGGGTCTTTTGTATACTTGCAAAAAAAGGGGTAGGGCTTCAAATAAGAAGATGTTGTTGTGTTGTTGTTGTATTCTTGTTTTTTTATAAAGAATAATAATATTCTAAGTGCCAAGTAATAATTATCCTTTAGAAATAATAATATTCTAAGTGCCAAGTAATAATTATCCTTTAGAAATAATAATATTCTAAGTGCCAAGTAATAATTATCCTTTAGAAATAATAATATTCTAAGTGCCAAGTAATAATTATCCTTTAGAAATAATAATATTCTAAGTGCCAAGTAATAATTATCCTTTAGAAATAATAATATTCTAAGTGCCAAGTAATAATTATCCTTTAGAAATAAAAAAACAAGAATACAACAACAACACAACAACATCTTCTTATTTGAAGCCCTACCCCTTTTTTTGCAAGTATATGATTTTTTTAAACATCCGCCATAACATTATTCTCCGCGGCGAGAGCTTCTAATAGACCGGCCGTGACATCTTTTTTTTTCGTATTCTAAGCGGCGCCCTGATAAACCCCATCATCTTTTGTCCGCAGCGCCTTGAAATCGGCCGTACAGCGGTGGCCCTCAAATTCCTCTTCTTTATAGATTTCATTGCAGTGCAGACAGCGCATTTTTTTCACTTCTTCTGGGGCGATGACACAATCACTCGACGGCGACGACGTTAAGCAGTCCATATATCTAAAGCTTTGATGTACCGCCGGTAGGGGGCTTTTTGTCTGGATTTTTTGGCACAGGTTTTTTAATATCTTCTTCGACCCGTGGTATAAAGGCTCTTCTACCGATGGGTTGTGGCGCCGCATTATTATTTTTTTGTTCTTCAATGCTGCAAAGCGGAATAGCACTCATGGTGCTGATGGATTTGTGGTTCCAAGGCCTGTCTACGTTCATAACACTATTGAGTCCAGCCCTACTATGTTGAACAGTATTGCCAGAGCCATATTGCACATCACTTGTCATGAGGCGAAGCTTGACAGGCCCTTTACAATAAGCCACCATATGAAAAGAAACAGGAGTCTGGTCTTCGCCACTAAATGGACAGGGCTCGTAAGAAAAATGAACGGGGATTCTCTTGTTTACAGAGGTTCTAAAAGGAATCAGAGGCCGGTTGCTGCCGTCTACAAGACAAAACCCCACATTGGCATTAAGGCCCGTATTAAGGCACAAGGTACAAATAATCAAGTAATAGCCTTCTACATCGATCGATAGGCCATCGACATCTTGCCATTGGTCCTTAGTAGTGTAATCCCTATCTTCTGAAACATACGCATAATCTGTGTGTGTTGTGTAAGGATTCTCCATATATTATAGTGAAATGACCGTCAAGATGCTGATGGTCATGTGGTTGTAAGGCCGATCTCTCTGGTCGTCAATGCTGTTGATACAAATGGTCGCTGAATCATCCACCCGCACTTGCAGTTGTACTTTTTTCTCTACATCGGCTATCAGATGAAAAGTCACCACCCCCAAATCTTCTGCGCTCTGAGTGGGCGGCTCATACGAAAAATGCACTGGTTCTCTTGTGTTTGTCTTTTGTCGCATGGGCGGAAACGGTTTCCCATCATGATCCACAAATCGAAACCCCACATTGGCATGACTCGCCGCCCCTAAGCAAATGCTACACAAAATCAACTTTCGGCCGGGATAATGCACATCCACCGACATCCCAGCCACATTCACCCAAGAGGCCTTGCTGTATTTGACCTCGTCTTGATACACCGTATAAACACAATCTTTTCCTAACGTGTAAGGGTTGTCCATATATAATTACATTGGAAGCCTCATAAAGTCGACGACGGCTTCTTTACCCCACATAGCTAAGGTCACCATCGCCGAGAACCGTTCGGCCGTTTTATTGGCCGCCAACTCTTCTTTGAGCCGCTCTACCTCGGCCCTCAGCGCCATTACTTCTTCTTCCAGACTCTTTTTTTCGCGCATAAATTCGACGGCCTTTTGTATACTTTCTACGCTCATATCTATATTAAAAAGCCATAGATTTTTAAGATATAATGAACCCAGAACATATTCCTTGTAATGCTCTTATCGTAGGACCCACAGGTTGCGGTAAGACTCAGTTTGTCGTAGAACAACTTTTAGGTCCTTTTAGATACAAGTTTGACTACATTGTACTCCTTTGTCCTACTTATGTAAATAACAAAACTTGGAGCGTATAGGAACAAAAGACGAGGATTTCTTTGTGGATATCCTAGACCCTAATGAACTTAGCAACCACTTGAAGTTCTGGCATAAAGCATTCCACACGACACTCAGACCCTACTTATTCTTGATGACATTGCTTGTGGTGACGACGTTAAGAAACGCACGTCGGAGTTAATTAAGCTAGCCTTTAGCGGCAGACACGACAACATCTCTGTTTGGTTACTCTCGCAGCAGTTGACAAGCGTCTCTAAGCCTTCAGGAAAATATTGGCGCGTCTGGTGGTATTTTACACTCCTAGTAAGAGCGACTTGGAGACCATTCTTTCAGACTATGGTGGAGAAATAACTAAAGAAGAACTACATAAATACATGCGGCATTTGAAGACCCATCAGCATTCCAAAATGATCTTCTCTTTGAGGTATCCATATAGCGTCGATATAGTTTAAAACGTAATGGTTTAACTATATGGAGATTGAGCAGATCCTTGATGAAGTTCCACACAGCTGGATGAAAATGACTACAAAGAACAACTAACGTATGGGTAAGTTCAGGAAGTGCAAAGAAACTGATAGGTAAAGAGCTTACCCACGAGCAAGTCAGTAAGTTGGTCCGAGGCGGAAGTCCAAGAAGTTCCACAAAAGATACGAGGCTGCACTTGCAAGTAAGACTACAGACGCCGTAGCGGATTCAGCCATTAAGCTAGCCACTAAGGTTTTGGGACTTGCGCTGCCCATATAGACGACGTAGAGCAACTTCAGAAGGACATAAGAGAAGACTAAGTCATTGCCCAATAACTTAAGATAACGTGTGGGTGGTTGTCCTTGAAGTGTGGTAAGTTAATGGCAGTGGCAGTGCTGTACTTCACGTTGCCCAACATATTGACTTGAAAGAACTTACCACTTCTTGGAGCGACTTTAAGAAGTCAAAGATAAGTCAGGAACAAGTTCTTGAAGAAGTTGAAGACAAGTCATCTGTAAGTACTTAATCAAGTCGCTCTCAAGTCATTTTCAAGTTACTTGACAAGTCGCTATAAGTCATCTTCAAGTTACTTGATAAGTCGTCAAGTCCTTAATATATGAGTGACACCGAGCAGAAAGAAGATACTACTACCCCCGCCGCGGCCGAACAAAAGATCACCAAGCCAAAGGCGCCCGGCAGAGTAGCGGCGGGAAAAAAGCTGGCCGAGCTGAATAAAAAGAATAAAGCCAAAAAAGACCCTTCTTCGGAATCTAGTGACGGCTGGGATATCAATCCGGGCTACGTCATCGGCGGCCTTGGCCTTTTAGTGGCCATGGGCAGCTTATACCTACAGTGGAAATCACAGAAGACCGCTGTGCATCTTGAGCCCGTAATACACCATGAACCTAAAGAAAAAAAGCGCTCTAAGATCCCCGAGATGGAATAGAACAGCGGGGGAAAATTCTCTTTGCAGTTAATATAGAATGCCCTCTACATTGATGAAGACCGCTGAAGAAGCCGCCGTACTTACTTCTCTCGTCGCCGCCGTTGGCTGGGTCGGCAAAAAGGCCCTAAAAGAAACCTTCACTGGCGACCCCAGCAGCAGCGTGATGAATTACGTTAAAATGACCGCCGCCGTCGCCGGCAGCATCGCTTTGAGAGATTACCTGATCAAAGAAAAATACCTGCCCAATAGTATATAATGGTTAGTGTCATCGCCGGAAGCATCGCCGCAGCCTTAGCCTTTACAGGCGCCAACTACGGCGGCCGCTATTTAGACCGCCTGATACACGGCGACAGTAAAAATGAATTAGCCATGGAAAGAAAACGCCACGATTTGGCCATGGAAGCCTATGAAAATGCCGTCGCCGCCTATAATAAAAAAAGGCAAGCTTATAGAGACTGGTTAGACCAAAATTACCGCGATAAAATGCAGGCCGATAAGAATTTCCAAAACACCGATTACGCTTTTAAGCTCTACGCACAGACGCATCCTCACTTTGCTCTGAAAAAGCCACCGCAGTTTAAAGATTATTACACACCTTCTAATAGGCAAAAAAATAATGAATTAATGTTTCTAGGCATTTCAGGCCTGGCCATCGGAGGCGCCGTGGCCTATTATATATGATCGTCTTTTTGAACAGCGACCAAAATCCGTTTACAACTTATTTAAATCCGCCGATCAGAGCCCACAAGGTCCGACTCATAAGTTGCTCTTTGTACAATTCTTGGCATAATTTAATAGCCGGCTTTATAATGAAAGGCAGCAAGCAGCATCTCATTCCTAATTCGCATTACACGCCGCAGACGCTGGCCAAAGAACTCGCCAAACTCGGTGTCACTTTAACAACAGGGCTGCCCCACGAATGGAGCCTTACACACGACAAAAGCACCACACTGAATCAGCGCATTAAAGACCTGATCGGTTATAAAGTGGTGACGCTGGCCGGTCAAAATATCGACACATTTCATTGGAATGTCCCTTCTAATTATGAAATCCATTGTGACTTAGTTTATACATATGAAAATGGCAGTCGTTCGAATGTGATGGCTAAATTCCCGCCCAAAGGAAATCCGTTTGACCTAGGTAGAATATCGCCCCATTTCTTTAGGACTATGATATTTGCGACTTGGTGACAGAAGTAAATATCACCGTCAAAGTCGATGGAAAGGTTGTCGATTTTAACAGACGCCAAATTAGTCTTGTCTTGGAATTTATATAATGAACCCCTATCTGATTCCGGCAACTCAATTAATAGTTAAACAAAACCCCACAGATGGAGGCAAATATAATAGCCCGCTTTGGACGGACATCAAAAATCTAAAAATAAACGCCGCGGGTTTTAAAAGCGGCATTCTTTTTTGTAACCTAAACATCGATTTAAAAGGACAAGCCAGCATTCGAATAACAGGCGAAAGCACTGTCCGGAACAATCCCTATTTACCCAATAAAACAAACAGGTATGTTCTCCGCCCAACTCCCCATCCTGGATCCGCAAACTATTCGAGTCCAAATCGCAGTGGCCAGTGGAGAGGTTTCTGTTTTTACGTCGAACTTGATGGCCTTGTTTTTATGATTATATAATGCCCCGCGTCGAAGACAAACTTAAGAGGATTTATTATGGACCCGAAGGCTATTGGCGAGGAGCCTCGGCTATTAAGAAACTTGCTGTAGGCGGCTAGAGTCTCTGAAGACACAGCGAAGAACTGGTTAAAAAAACAAACCCTTTGGCAGGTTTATCTTCCCGTTCCTAAATACATTCCTAGACCCAGCTTTACCGTGAATACTCCAAACGAAGTTCATCAGGCAGATTTACTTTTTTTGCCGCACGATAAGGTAAAGAGAAAAACTTACAAATATGCCTTGACTGTCGTGGATATCGCCAGCAGATACAAGGACGCTGAGCCCATAACCAGTAAGGATTCAGGAGAAGTCGCGGAAGCGCTAAGTAAGATTTATAAGCGCGTTTTGAAATGGCCTAAGCTGCTGCAAGTGGATGCGGGGACAGAGTTCATGGGCGCTGTCACTAAAACGCTGAAAGACCACGATACTAAGATCAGGAGAGCTGAAGCAGAGTACCACAGGGGTCAAAGCCTCGTTGAAAGATTTAATCGCACCCTAGCGGAACGGTTGTTTGGATATCAGTATTGGAAAGAACTAGCAGATCCATCCAAAAGCAACAGGGAGTGGGTGCAGAGACTTCCAGAGGTCATTAAGGCTTTAAATGATGAGGAAACAAGGGCAACGGGAATGAAACCTAAGGATGCCATAAAGAAGAAACACGTCGAACACAAATCCTACGTTAGGAGTTCAAGAGCAGTAGGAATGAAAGAAAAAAGTTGCCCAGGGGCATAGGTAGTCAGATAATCTTTATCAGCCTGGGGAATTGGAAGGAGGATCCAAAAGAGCTACGGACTCCTAATTGGTCTTTGAAAACTTACCAGATCTCAAAGTCCGTCACAAAGAAGGACAGCCCTGTGTTGTATTACTTAACAGATGGTCCCAAGCCGTGGATTCTGTTAAAGAAGAGCTGCTCATAGTTCCCCAAGGATTCAGAGTAGTGCTGCACCACGCGTCCTGATTACACTCTAAGCACGTCAAACGTATATTACCTACAGAGTGACCTTTTCTTATTATTTAAAACGGTCCACAGAAAATTGCTGATCGTCATTTGCCTCAAAACGCCACAGAAGCGGTATATTACACTTAGCACAACGGGCATCCTTTTTATAAACATCGGCGACGCAAAGGTCAAACTCTAATTTTTTGTGCTCATCGTGCCACTTATAACGCAATAGCTTCTTGTTAATATTCTGCTTAGCTATTTCCTCGGGCGTATTATCGTACCGCATTGCCGGCCCCCATGCCCTTTTCAACTGTGCCGCATATTCAACCCGACTGACGGCCGTATAGATCAGATTGCTCCAACAGAGCCGCTGATCAATAATCCACAGATTTTCTTTTATAGTCAATCCCTGCGCACTATGAACGGTCATACAATAACCCAGCCGCCAATCTGGATGTTTCATAATTTTATCCACCAACGCCAGCGGCACCCACGCTATATCATGTTTAACGGCATTTTCTAAGATTACCTGCGTATAAGGCACCGTAATTGATTTTTTTTGTCTTGTATCGCGCGGCCTATAAGACACCGGCACCAAATGCGAAGTAAACTTTTCCCGATGCCGCCTTAACAGATCTTTTTCAATCCTCGCCTGCACCGCCCTTTTACTACTAAGCACCAAATCCGTCGGCCGCCACTCCTGCAAAAACACCTCATAATCCCGCGCCTTCATATTTTTCCTCATACATTTACACTGCTCAACATCGGTTAAACCTCTCAATGCCCTTTTAAACTTCTTTATCTGCTCATCTTTACTTCTATAATCGGCCTGTGTTTCTTCATGGTAAAACGCCTTAAGCCATCAATGCGGCATTTCTCCGCGATAGGGCGGCGGCTGACACGGATCGCCCGCAAAGATCACCTGCGTTTTCCCCTCTTAAGAACTCTACAAACTCCTTCAGCATCGGCAGCGGCACCGTACAAATCTCGTCCCAAAGAATTAACCGGCGGGATCTCTTTATAGCCTCAGGAACCCACTTTCTCGCCATTATAACGGAAAAAGCTATGATAAGTTGTGCATCATACCCCTGCGCCACCAATTCCCTTTCCAACCGATGCGTCGGCGTCAAGCACTTTGCACTTTCGGAAACAGCCTTAAGCACTCTCGTCGTCTTCCCGCTTCCGCCGGCCCCATAAAGATACGAAACCCGTTTATAGCTTATTGGATCTTTACACTAGGCCATATTTTCTCTGTCACTTTCTCTATTGCCCTCTCTATGCGCCCCATGGTATTTTACCCTTTCCCGCCACGTCCTCATCTCTTCATTTTTAATCCGCCATTGCCCCGCTCTCAGCCATCTCATCTTTGACATAATACATTTTCATCTTCTCTAAAACTTCCGGTCGAATATACAAACTATCCGTTGCTACCCTGGGTATATCATCCTTATCAAACCTTAACAGCATCGTTAAAAGGTTAATATGAGCATAAGACAGCATCGACGCCCTTAAATGATAATACTGCGCCCTATAATCGTGGTAATAACACAACACTTTGCCCTCACTAAAATCCTCTACCCGCACCATAGTAATTTTCTTCATGCGCCTTTTTTATTAGAAAGTTCAATTCTTCATCATCCGTTACCAGCCGCCGTTGCATATGTTTTTCTCCCGCTCTGGCCCCTTGAGTTAAACTTGCCAATAACAATCCTTGCCGCGTGGTTGTCTTCAGGCAGCCACTGCGTCTTATCACCATGGCAAAGAATCGCCTCATGCGCCGTGTACTCTAAAAGACCATTTTCTTCAAAGAACTTTAACAACGGCACCGGTAACCAACCTTTTTCTTCAATATGCTTACCATACCACGCGTAAATAATAGGATGTAGATCTTCTTTAAACTTCCACGTCGTTAACTTTACAAACCCATTCGCCGGCGCCTCATAACGCCCATCCAGAGCCACTCTAAAGAACTGAGAATCCGGATGTCCAAAGCGCTGATAAAACGGCTTACAATCACCGAGGCCCTTAAAGCTGGCCGGATAACAATGTTTCATGTCCAGCGACACATAATCTTCTTTTTTATACTCCATATTCCACAGTCCGCCGTGTCCATGCTCTACGCACGCCAGCGCAATCTCCGGCAACTCTTTCGGCGTCGGCTTCCAATGATTTCTTTTTCTGGCCGCTACAAAATCCAAAGAACTACTACAAAAGACTTCTTCTCTAAAATCCTCGCCCAAAACTTCACAGCCTTCTTTATTCTTTCATCTTCTACCTGCGGCCGATAAAGCGTCCCATCTTGCGTAATAAACTGTGTTCCCCTCCGCATCTAACAGCCAAATAGAATTCTCTTAATAAAATCACTGCCGTCACAAAGAATATTGCCGTCGATATCAATTCTGTCCATAGTGGATTTACTTCTTTATAGACCTCAACTTTCTTTTTCCTTGGAAATCTCACATCCTCCACGCATGACCATTATGCTGATAAATCTTGATCGCCGGTCAGCTCCATTATATTTTGTAGTGCCGGGATAGATAAATCCGCCCATAATGTCCTAACACAGCTATTTTTCTTTTTATGGCCACTTCTAATTTCATAATCGCCTCTATAGTCCCGCCCGACCTTTTTGTATTCCATTCCCACTGTCGTATCGCCTTTCTACGCGCGTCAGTCAAACATCCGCCGCCCATTTGTCGAATCCGTGAAATACTCTCTAATAAGTTTGGCAACACAGTTACCTGGATGCCTCATCGGCTGTAGCTTTTTTACGTCTGGCTCTTTTAATTTATAACCCTCGTAATCACAACAGTAACCGGATAAGCTTCGTCGTAATACAAAGAATCAATGCCCACTAAAGCGCCGGGCCTAGTATCTTTATTTAAAATGAATATATCTTTTCTGTTACTGGCTCTAATGGGGTTTCTTCCTTTTTCAATCACCCACCGATTGCCATCGTGTTTTATAAATGCCAACTGAAGACGAAAATCCCCGTCGGGCAGTTTATCTATAATTTCCTCCGCGCGCGCCTCGGTCATCGAAGCATCTGTATCTTTCTCTATAAACGTTGTAAAACAATATTTGCATCTGTGTCATCAATGACACCTTTTTCTGAGCCGCGCTATGTCTCTGGAGGCAATGGGAGGCAAAGAGCCAATCTAAGTCAGTTTTTAATAACCAGTCGATCACGTCCATATATATAAAGAATTATTTTAATCTCAAATCGCAGTTTTTTGCCAAAATGCGCAGAGAATCCCTGATTGTGGACACCCCTAGATCTATACAGGCAGGCCCTGTAAATCACAAGGCGCGATCGAGATAAAACTATACTGCTGCTCAGGTACTTCAAAGAAAACATGTAGTTCAAAGGATACGTACGAAACTCCAAGAAGAGGAAACGCTCTCACTAAACTTTGCGCTCATCGGGTAAGTTTTGTAATTCGAATATATCGAAATATTTGCAAAAAACAGTGAATGCTGGCATTTGTTAAACAGTGCATATTCGGTTCAACGTGTCTGAACGTTAAAGCGGGACAAAGGTCGGCACAGGGGTGCGGTTTACGGAGGAGGGATAAATGTAAGTGTAACCTTGCTGATCTCCCCCCACTTGACTTACATATATCTAGCTCAACTGACTCTGACGAAGATAAAAATATCTCAGATGAGATGTACTCTCCCTCGACATCTGATTCTGAGGATGAGCTGTATATGGAAGAGGAAATGTCAGACAAGAAATGACTTGGAGGAAAAATCGGAGTTAAAAGGGTAAGTTTGGACTCAAAAGTAGTGTTTCACAATGTATGCTACCACTGCAATGCTTCAAAAGCAGTTCCATATAGATTAAGGGTCCTAAAAAATTTCTGCAAGAGTAGTCCTAGCTACAAGGCCTCTGGTTCCCATCTTTATTCAATATCTTATTTTCAAAAAACATTATGCCCCTCCATTACCAACTTTAAAATACCCATGCTCCCCCCTCTCCCTCATTTTTTGTCCCCCTCTACATAAATAATTACTAGTCCTAATAATTTTTTCTGTTGCTTTCTTTCTAGATCTGCATCATATCATAATGAGAGGAATACATAGTGTTTGAAAGTGCTTTGTTAGAATTATTCAAGTTTTGCCCAGTTTGCAATAGCCCATCTGAGGCACTATTTCAGATAAGCAGGGTACATATATAAAAATCACCCAACAGTGTCAAGACCAACATTGTAAGCATGAGAGGGTGTGGATGAACCAGAAATTTATCCGGACAATGCCAGTGGGAAATCTTCTGTTATCAGCAGCCATAGTAATGTCAGGTATTTATGCACATAGTTAGGATTATCATTTATTTAATTCTTTAGAACTTAATGTTTAGTATAGTATCTATTTTAACACATTGTGTAGTACCATAAATATCCATACCCCCACCATGGAGTTAGAAATTCTGGAGAAGAGGGGGGTCAGAGAAGGAACAAAATTACAGAGTTGTATGGAAGAAAAATGGAAGTTCCAGAGGTTAGTGGGGTCCATTTACAAATTCCCTCCTTGTGGGGTATGGCATTTTTTGGAACTACACATTGTTGCTGTTATTTCTAGGTCTACCCACAGAAAAAACCTCAGAATGTTTCAGTTTTTGAATATGGCCTGTGTGTCAAGATCTGCATTTTAC